>CM017771.1:27990337-28310673 GCA_008009225.1 Acer yangbiense
GGTTGACGGTGAAATTTGGATTGCCACGCACTCAACAATTATATCAATTAATATAAAACAAGAAAATAAGAACGCATGCAAAAGACAGATTTTACGTGGAAAACCCTTGAATGGGAAAAAACCACGGCGCCCCTGAGGGCAGAAAAATAATACTAGGTTTTCGTTGCCTTATTACACGCTTAGATCTCTCTTACAGTTGCTCTTTTCTCTCGATTTTCTGAACCCCCTTCTCGTGGGATAGGTGGTTCTATTTATACATGATATTTAGGGTTTTTCCCTTGATTTTAGTCCTACTCATAGTAGGATTTCCTTTCAGATTCGTACTGGGAATCCCACGTTGTTACGGATACAGATAGGTCTTTCCTTTTCCTCCCTTGATTCCTGTTGTTTATGGGTTTATTTCGTGTTTCTGCCGAGTCGGTTTAGGCCCAGTATGCTGGTGCAGCGAGTACATATTTCTGGGTTTCGTTTCTTCGGCGACCATATATCTAGATTTGGCGAGTACATATCCAGTTTCGGCGAGCGTGTTTCTGACCTTTTTGGTTTCGAGGTACTTTGACATTGACTTGTCACATTTCCTTTATTGACCCGGTCAATGAGTGACGTGGCAATCTTTATTGACTCTTTTTGATGACGTGTCGGGTTGGCGAATTTATGCATACAACAATACCCCCATAAATACTCCGAGCTGGGCGAATGATTTGTTCTTCTTACTTCGTTTGTCTCTGCGAGTAGTATTTATTTATACTTACAAGGTTTCGATGCATTTTGTAATACCTCCTTCTTTCCTTTTTTGTCACGCGCTGTATTAATTAATTGATTCTTCTGGTGCAAGCTTTCAACTTGGTCCACATAATTGTTGACGCACCTATTTACCTGACGGACGAAGAGACATTTTGACCGCTTGGCTTTCCCCGAGATGCCACATGTCTGTTTTCTGATGGTGACTATTGCGGCTGGTCACTGTGGCTGTCATTCTCATTAATTGCATATCCTTTTACTTGATTTTCTTTTTTGAATTTCGAAACTCCCTCTTTTTAAGGCCCGATCGTTTCTTTTCTCCATTTCATTCTTTCCATTTTATTTCTCCACTGGTTTTCTCAGAGCAAAAAAGAACAGTTTGATTCTTCGTTTTTATCTACCTTGTTCCTTCGAGTGCTTGCTACAGTCCTTTCCCTGTGTTTTCTATTTATCAGACGGTTCACCGGAATCGATTATTCCTGCCTCTCTACGAATCTTTCGCGAATCTAGGGTTTTCCGGTGAGTTCCCATGGACCCTTCTTTACGCTCTTCTCTTTTTAATCGAATGATGCAAGCCATGGAGCTTGGTGATAAAAGTACTGCGGACAAAATCGAATCTCTGATTCGTAATTTTTGTCCAGATTCTCCGGTCCCAATTTCTGTTTATGTTCCGTCTTCTGGAGATGTTTTTATCCCTAACATCTCTCCTTCATCTTCTAACAGCGGTTCTCCAACAATGCCGAAATCTTCTAGACCAACAAGCAGTAGACGACGCGCTTCTAGGGTTCCACGTGAATCTCTGCTGGATGCGCAGACGATTGTTGACTCCGATGTTGAAGACCATCAGAGGGATAGGCTACGCTTCTCGCCAAACCATCCGTGTTCTTTTGATACGGAGGTAAATGTGGTCGGCGAGGTTGAGCTTTGTAAATACAAGAGTCGTTTTGACCTGCCAGACTCAGTGAATCTCATTTTACCTGGCGACCGGGCTGTGTGGAATCCTCCCGAAAATGCAGTCGCTATTTACGGGGCCATGCTTAGCTGTGGGGTGACTCTCCCTCTTCAGCCTTTCATCGCCAGATTTCTTGCGGAGGCTCAAATTGCGCCGGCACAGCTCGCTCCAAATAGCTACAGAATATTGATGTGCCTGTGCCTCATGTGGAAGTTGAAGGGTTACGGGCCCCCTACTCCTCGTGAAATCCGCCATTTTTACACGCTAAGGCAGGCGGGCCATGGTGGTACGTATTTCCTTATCTCTTCGCCCGTGGAGAGCTGGATTCCTGAGGGCGTGGCGAACCCTGGTCAAGTAGAAATCTCCGGTGATGAGAAGAAAAAGGGGTTCATCTGGGGTTTTCCCACTTCGAATAAGAGGTGGAAGAACAGCTGGTTTTTCGTTGATGGCGAGTGGGGTCGTGATTTGCCTGCCAGTAGTCGCCACAATTTCTTGGCGAAGAAGGTTCCCAGGCACTTCACATCGCCTGAAGCTTGGTTGAAGGCGACCCCTGTTTTACTGAATAGAGAGGTTTCTCACCTCGCCGCAGCAGCTGTCCTCCCTTTAAGAGAAAGGGATAGGTCCTTCCTCTTGGATGAGGAAAAAATGATTTCCGAGGGGATTTTCACACGCCTACATGCAAGGCTTCCTCGCTGTAAGTCTTTGTCCATTCCTTCTTTGTTTTACTATCTTATTCTGTTAGTTGATACTTTGTTTATTTTTCTTGCAGTGTGCGATTTTGACACAGTTTGCGATCAACACGCCCGGGCATAAAGAATTCTGAGGCAACCAGTAGAAGACATGCTGCTGGTTTGGCCAAGGAAGGACTTGCTAGTCCGGATGGCGGCGATCCCTTCTATGGCGAGGAAGTTGGTGATATTCCTGAGGGTGGGGTCGAATCGGAACAACCCCCTGTGTACACAGAGGCTGCTGTGAACATTCCTGTTGCGAATACCTCTGCTGCGACCACTCCTGCAGCTACCTCCAGCCGTAAGGGAAAAGAAAAAGTTGGAGTTTCAGGGCCAGTCCGTGATACTCCTATTTTTGACGCGGATGTCCCTGAAATTCCTCTTGATCCTGCGAATGATCTAACTCCTAGGACTGGTAGAGGAAAACGCCCGGCTGAGGGTACCCCTGACCATACTACTCGACCTTTGAAGCGGGCATCAAGAGTCGTGCAGTATGTCGTTTCTTCTGACGATGAGGGTGCTGATGGACTTGTGTTCGCCGGAATTCCCTCTACTCATCCAATTGTGCCTGAAGCCCCTGCTGAAGGGATAAGTGAGGTAGCGTCTCCACCTCCTGAAAGAGTTAGTAAATTGAATATTCCTGCTTTCTCTCCAACTGGTGCAGCTTCTCCTCCAGCGACTGTAGATGAGCCGAACGTGTCGTCTGCTGATCAGCCTGGGCCATCTGGTCAGCCGGGGCCAGCTGATAGGTTGGGGCCATCGAAGCAAACTGGGGCTTCTGCGTCAGGTTCGGGTATTGCCCGTGAAGTTCCTCCCGTGGATCCAACCGGAGTTGGTGAGGGAGAGGGGTGTGTGTCCCTTTCAGATTTCACGGCTGCAGAGATTTGCTCACATATAATGAACAACAATGTTTATATTGATGAGGGTTGGGAGCACATGAAGAGCAGATCCTGCAACAAGAAGATGGAATTTTTCTTTGATTGTCAGTCCCTGGTGAGTTTCTTGCGATATTCGTGTTTTGCGTTTTTCATTCGTATGTTTCCTGACTTGACTGTTTTTCTTTTTAGATGATGTTTGAGTTGATCGCCGCTTACAGGCGAGGGAATTTCCTTTCGAGGGATGTGAAACGCCTGCAGGAACAGACTTCTATTTTGGCCGCTGAGAAACTCTCTGCTGAGGAAATCCATACTCAGCATCTCGCTCGGATGAGGGAATCTGCGGATGGCTATCTTTCAGCTCAACTTGTCGCTGAAGATAAATTAGCTGCTGCTGAGGAAGAGATTCGTTCGCTGCGAGAGCAACTCTCCGCTAATCAAGAATCACTCGCAGCACGTTTCGAGGCTGAGCAACTAGCTGAGGAGGCAAAGGAGAAAGCTGAGCGTGAAGCTTTGGACTTGCGCAACCAGTTGTCCTCGCACGAAGTTATTCTGAACGATCTCAAGGCTGTGCTGGAGGTTGAATCGGTTGATCGTTTCAAGAGACCCCCTGCCTATGATGCGCTTTTATTGCGTGAATTCGAAAAAGGCATGAGGCAGGCGAAGAAATTCTTCGCCATGAAAGATCACTCCAATGAGAAGGCTCTGGGGCGTTTCGACCGGTCTTTTCAACAGCATATGGCCAGCGGAGTGGATTCGATTAAAGAGCAGATAAAACGTTGGAAAGCCCACTGTCGCTACAACATGACTGAACCTCACCCTATGCATTTAGAAATCCCCAGCAAGCGTACCTTCAATACTTATTATTCGGGTCGGAAGGGCAGCTTTTCTGGTTCTGGTGCTGAGCCTGACTTGGGTCCTGTTGCTGGAAGGGATTATGAGCGTTTTATGCCAGAAGGGGATGAGGAAGTCGCCTGGCCTTCAGACGAGGAGATCGAAGATGAGGAAGATAGCGAGGGCCCTCCTGCAGCTAGTTGACTTTTTGTATTTTCATTCTTAATTCTTTAATTGTAAATAACTTTATTTATAAGAAGTTATAAACTTTTTCTTTGTTCAGCTGCTTTTACTGAATTTTCGACTTACTCAGTATTTCACCAAGTTTTTAGCATATTTTGTATTCAGCTGCCATTGCTGGATTTTGGCGTACTTAGCGTTTCACTAAGTTTTTATCATATTTTGTATTCAGCTGCCATTGCTGGATTTTGGCGTACTTAGCGTTTCACTAAGTTTTTAACATATTTTGTATTCAGCTGCCATTGCTGGATTTTGGCGTACTTAGCGTTTCACTAAGTTTTTAACATATTTTGTATTCAGTTGCCATTGCTGGATTTTGGCGTACTTAGTGTTTGTCAGGACGTATCCGACCATACACCAAGTTTTAACATGTTTTTATTTATTCAGCTGCCATTGCTGAGTTCTGGCGTACTTGGTGCTTATTCAGGACGTATTTGCCCACACCAAGTTTTTCTCCGGAGATCTTATTCTCCTTGTGGGGGCGATCCCCAATTTCTGTAGCTTGGGCTATGGCGACTAAGTCGCTTTTGGCTTGCTTTAATTTCGTTGAGTTGTCACTTATTCTCACTGCTGCGAGTACGAAACTCGTCTTTACGCAATGGTATTGACATATGTCGGTGAGTGCCCTTTGTAATTGGCGAGTCAAGTCACGATTTCTCAGTAATAAATTACTCTTTATTTGGATAATTCCTGCAACTTTGTTAACATAATCACAAGGAAAAGAAAAAAAATACTAAAACGAAAACTGTTCTAAGAAAAAATAAAAGGCTCACACCAATTCTAAACTTGACCCCCAAGTTACGGATAATATATCTTCAAGTACTGCGCATTGCATGGACGGGGTAGTTCGCCAAAACCTTCTCGAGTGATGCGATATGCCCCGTGGCCAGCTATGCCTGTAATCTGATAAGGCCCCTCCCATTTGTCTGCGAGTGACCCTGCAGCTTTGTCTTTTGTTCCTTGGTTCACCCTTTTCAGCACTAAGTCGCCCAGCGAGAACCTTCTTTCACGCACATGTGAGTTGTAATATCTGGCTACCCTATGTTGGTACGCAGTATTCCTTATTTGCGCGCGTTCTCTTCTTTCTTCTAACTCATCTAGGCCGCATTTTAGCATATCAATGTTGATTTCTGGCTGAAAAAGTTGCACCCTCGGCGAAGAGAAAGATGTTTCCACGGGAATGACAGCTTCAGCTCCATATGCCATGGAATATGGGGTCTCGCCTGTTGAACTCCTTTCTGTGGTTCGATATGCCCAAAGTACCTGTGGTAATTCGTCTGCCCAGCTGCCCTTTTTAGCTGCCAATTTAGCCTTCAGGTTATGTTTTATGATTTTGTTTACTGCTTCAGTCTGGCCATTCGTCTGTGGGTGTGCTGGAGAGGCGTAGTAGTTGTTGATGCCGTACTTATCACATAGCTCCCTGAATTTCCTCCCGTCGAATTGGGTCCCATTGTCCGTGATGACGGTGTTTGGTATCCCGAATCTGTAAAGGATATTTTTCTTCACAAAGCTTACAGTGTTTGCTTCTGTTATGTGTACCAATGGCTCGGCTTCTACCCACTTTGTAAAATAATCCACAGCTACTATGGCATGTTTTGCTCCTCCAGTTGCTGTTGGCATTGGGCCGATCAAGTCAATTCCCCACATGGCGAACGGCCAAGGCGAGGTAATACTTTGCAAGAGTTCAGGTGGCTGTCGGATGTTATTAGCAATTTTCTGACAAGCCTCACATCTCGCTGCCACCCTTTTGGAGTCGGCGAACAGTGTTGGCCAGTAAAAACCCTGCCTTAATGTTTTGTGGGCTAGACTAGCGCCCCCAGCGTGGTTCCCACAATTTCCACTATGTATGCTTCTCAGGATACCTTCTGCTTCTTCAGGCCCAACACATCTCTGCAGTGCCCTTGAGTATCCCCTTTTGTACAGTTCTCCATTGAGTACTGAGTATCTTGTAGCTCTGTACTTCAGCCGCTTTGCTTCTAACGGGTCACTTGGGAGTACATCATTGATGAGATATTCTTTGATTGGTGTGATCCAGCTGACCCTTTCGCCAAAGACTGCCCCAACTTCCTTTGTTTTGACTATACTCGGCTGCAATAAGCGGATCATAGAAATATTTTTGGGCCAGATGCTTATTGTGGCAGACGCCAGTTTGGCCAAGGCATCAGCTTTCTCATTTTCTTCTCGGGGGACATGAACAATTATGTATTCTTTAAATCTTCCTAATAGCTCCTTTGCCAATTCCAGGTAGGTGATCATGCTCTTATCTCTTGCCTGGTATTCATCTAGTACTTGATTGACAACAACTTGAGAGTCGCTAAAAACTTCCACTTCGTCTGCTCCTAGGACTGTGCTAATTTTTAAACCTACTATGAGTGCCTCGTACTCGGCTTGATTGTTGGTAGCTTTGAAGTCAAAACGCAAGGCACATTCGACTGAATCTCCTTCTGGGGTTGACACTACTACCCCTGCCCCGCTGCCATGCGTGTTTGATGAGCCGTCAACGCGGAGTTGCCATTTGAATATTTTCTTGTTTTTTTCCTCCATCATTCTTGCTACTTCCATGTTTGGTTCGGTGAACTCTGCTACAAAGTCTGCCACTGCCTGGGCTTTAATTGCTGTCCTTGGGAGGTACTCTACATCGAATTCACTTAACTCGATTGCCCACTTTGTTAATCGACCAGATACTTCTGGTTTCTGCAGGATTAACTTCAGTGGGCAGTTGGTGTATACTCTGATTTTATGAGCCTGGAAATATGGCCTCAGTTTCCTCGCTGCTGTTATTAGAGCTAGTGCCAATTTTTCAGCCGGCGAGTATCTGGTTTCGGCTGGCAACAGTGCTTTGCTGGTGTAGTATATTGGTTTCTGGATCCCATCTTCCTGTTTTACTAGCACGGAACTTGTGGCTGCTCCAGAGACGGACAAGTACATGTACAATGTTTAATGTTTCTCCTGTTTCTGGTTTTGATAGTAGCGGTGCTTGCCCCAGGTAATCTTTCAAGGCTTGGAAAGCTTTTTCACACTCCTCATTCCACTCGATTCCCTTTCCCTTTTTTAGAGCTTTGAAAAATGGTAGGCATCGGTCTGTTGATTTGGCTATGAATCTGCTCAGCGATGCTAAGCACCCTGTGAGTTTTTGAACGTCTTTCAGAGTTCTTGGCGAGACCATTTTTGCTAGTGCTTGGATTTTTTCAGGGTTCACCTCTATTCCCCTTTGATGTACTTGATATCCGAGAAACCTCCCAGATGGTACGCCGAATACGCATTTTGCTGGATTCAACTTCATTCCATACTTGACCAGCACGTCGAATGTTTCCCTCAGGTCATCTGTATGTCTATCCGCTGTGGTGCTTTTTGTTAGCATATCGTCAACGTAGACTTCCATATTTCTCCCGATTTATCTGGCTAACATTCTGTTGACCAAGCGCTGGTAAGTTGCCCCAGCATTTTTTAGGCCGAATGGCATGACCGTGTAACAATACAACCCCTGATCTGTGGTGAACGCTGTCTTCTCTTCGTCTGGCTTGTGCATCTTTATTTGGTTATATCCTGAATATGCATCCATGAAGCTCAACGTTTCATGTCCAGCTATTGCATCGACTAACTGGTCAATCCTTGGTAGCGGGAAGCTATCCTTGGGGCAGGCTTTGTTCAGATCGGTGAAGTCGACGCACATCCTCCATTGATTGTTTTTCTTTTTCACTAAGACCACATTCGCCACCCATTCTGGGTACTTAACTTCTCTGATTGACCTTGCGGCGAGCAATTTTGATACTTCCTCCTTTATCGCTGCACTTCTTTCTGGGTTGAAACTTCTCCTTTTTTGCACAACCGGCTTGCATTTCTCATTCACAGCCAGATTATGCGAAATTACACTTCTATCAATCCCTGGCATGTCTTCGTGGCACCAAGCGAAAATCCCCCTATATTCCTTCAACAAGTTTGTCACATCTTTCTTAACTTGTTTAGCCAGCCTTGCTCCGATCTTTACTGTTTTGTCTGGTTCCGCTTCGTCTAGAATAACTGACTCAGTTGGTTCTTCTTTCTCTCTGCTCGTTTTGTCCCTTGGGTCCAGTTCGAAGTTTCCCGGACTATCTTCCTGCACCTCCCTGTCCACTTCGAATATGTTTAAGGTTTCCATCCCTGCTTTATCTTTGAAGATTGATAGGTTGGCGCGGTGAGCCATCTCCTGTGACCCTCTCAATTCTCCGACACCAAATTCTGTAGGGAATTTTATTTTCAATGCATGGGTTGAAGTGACAGCTCGAGCTTTGTTAAGAAACGGTCGGCCAAGTAAAGCATTATACGGCCAATTGTGGATGTCAACCACGACAAAGTCCAAAAGGATTGTTCACCGGCATGGTGCTGTACCAAATCTCACCGGTAGTTTCACAGTTCCTAACGACCTAACTTCTGCGCCACCAAATCCCTTTAGTGGTACATGGAATGGTTCGAGATCTTTTCTGTCCAGCCGCAATTCATCATATACTCTGGCACTTAAGATATCGGCTGAACTTCCATTGTCAATCATCACCCGAAGGACATCCCTATGGGCTATTCGAACCCCCACGACGATTGCATCGTTAGGTTTTGCATCTATCCCGTCTGAGTCTTCTGCTGTAAATGTTATAGGATCATGTCCTTCTCTTCCCTTATTGGGGCTTCTCTGTATAGAATTGATCTCCATGCTTCTGCTTTCATACATTACTTCTCGAACTTCTGACATCCTTTCTCGATTGCTTCTCCCAGTATGAGGTCCGCCGAAAATGGTGTTTATGGTGGCGTTAGGGCTGTTCCCCCTTGGACTTTTCCTCTCCTGCCCGTTTCCTTGGCGGCTATCCTGGCGACCACCATATTTATCTCCCTTCAAAGCAAAATCCTTCAGGTGCCCATCTCTGATCAAACTTTCAATGTGGTCACGCAGCTGAAAACACTTTGAGGTTTCATGCCCATGATCTTTGTGGAATCGGCAGTACTTAGTTGTGTCTCTCCTAGCATTCGCTGACTGCTGTCGAGGGTATTTAGCGAGTCCTTTGTCTTCCACCACAGAAAATATCTCCTCTTGATCGCCGGTCAAAGGGGTGTAATGGTTGTACCTTCCTCGAAACCTACTGGCTCGAGGATTTCCTTTGCTTTCCCTCGAGTGCCCCTTTTGGCCTTTCTCGTCTCTCTGGCGATCACGTGATACCGTCTTCTTGTCATCCTTTCGATCCGATTTTGAGTCAGGTTTGTGTCCATGCACGTAGCTACCCCCTTGTGCTACTTCTTATTCTTCTGCTAATGCATAGTCGCCAGCTATTTCCATCATCTCCTCATAAGTTTTTGGTCTCTCTCTTCGCAGGTCAAAAGATAATCGCCCGCTTTGTAACCCATTGGTGAAAGCGGCGATCACAGCTACATCGCTGGCATCTTCAATTTGAGCAACTTCCTTACCAAATCTTGCTAGGTACTTCTTGATTGACTCATTGTGCTCCTGTTTCAAATTTGATAGATGAGCGAGTGACTTCCTTCTCTGCACGCTCCCCATGAACTGTCTTATGAACGCCTTGCTGAGGTTTGAGAAACTGCTTATACTTTCGGGCAGAAGTCTTCCAAACCACCTAGAGGCGAGATCGCCGAACGTTTAAGGGAAGGTGAGGCATAAAAGCCCGTCATTAGATGAATACTGGGCCATGATGTTGCGGAATCAGCGAACATGCTCCTTAGGGTCCCTGTTCTCCTTGTACTGCTCAATGGTTGGCATTCTAAATCTGTCTGGGAACCGGGTGCGAGCAATATCTTCAATGAATGGGCTGTCTGACTCATCATCTGAAGATACGTTACGACCGTACCTTCGTGCCATCGCTGAAACCTTTCTTGATAGCTCTTGTAGGGTGACATCTCGCTGACCGGTCGGCTCTCTTGCTGGATCAAGTCTGCTCTTAATTGTCATTCTCCCATGGTTGTTCCTATTATCCGGGCTCCTTCAATCTTCTGTGCTTTCGGATCTCCTTCGCCGTGCTCTTTTGGACCGTAACTCTCTTTGTGGACGTGGACTCTTATCTTCAGACGAGATAGAACGGTGTCTCCGTCGGTTCCGTTGGTATGTGTCACTGGAATTGACCCCATGTGTCCGCGCCTGGTCTCGCTCCTCTCTGGATTCTTCATTCATCACACCTTTTCCTTTCCTTTGCTTTCTCCTTTCGAAATACTCTGGGTGGTCTGGGGAGTCTCCTCGGCGGATTGTCTTGCTTGAGTATCAGGGATTGCGATGTGAACTTCTGATCATAGCTTTCCGGGAGGATGGATTCCAGGGGTGGTTAACTCATAAGGAGATGAAACTCCCAAACCGATGGGAAGCGAAAGCCCTATCTTGTTGGCTTCGCTGATTAGGTTTACCAACGCAGCTTGGAAGTGCTGTAGAATCCCAGGGTCGGCGGCCCTAGTCCTTGGTGTTGCCGCCGATTGTTCCCCGATCGTTACTGCCCTATCTCCTGTCGGCGCAGCTGGTTCAATAACCTGATCTCCGCTGGAGTTAACGTCTCTGTCACTATCGTTGTTCATGTTCATGTTCTTTAATTCGCAAGGGTTCCTCGAAGTTTTTTGTAACCCCCCTCCTTCTAGCGCCAATTGTTGACGGTGAAATTTGGATTGCCACGCACTCAACAATTATATCAATTTAATATAAAACAAGAAAATTAAGAACGCATGCAAAAGACAGATTTTACGTGGAAAACCCTTGAATGGGAAAAAACCACGGCGCCCCTGAGGGCAGAAAAATAATACTAGGTTTTTGTTGCCTTATTACACGCTTAGATCTCTCTTACAGTTGCTCTCTTTTCTCTCGATTTTCTGAACCCCCTTCTCGTGGGATAGGTGGTTCTATTTATACATGATATTTAGGGTTTTTCCCTTGATTTTAGTCCTACTCATAGTAGGATTTCCTTTCAGATTCGTAGTGGGAATCCCACGTTGTTACGGATACAGATAGGTCTTTACTTTTTCCTCCCTTGATTCCTTGTTGTTTATGGGTTTATTTCCGTGTTTCTGCCGAGTCGGTTTAGGCCCAGTATGCTGGTGCAGTGAGTACATTTATTTCTGGGTTTCGTTTCTTCGGCGACCATATATCTAGATTTGGCGAGTACATATCCAGTTTCGGCGAGCGTGTTTCTGACCTTTTTGGTTTCGAGGTACTTTGACATTGACTTGTCACATTTCCTTTATTGACCCGGTCAAATGAGTGACGTGGCAATCTTTATTGACTCTTTTTGATGACGTGTCGGGTTGGCAAATTTATGCATACAACAATCTTTCGGAGATTGAATGGGAAGATTTAATGATTACTTCACTTGATAGTGATGAGACAAGAATTTTTTAGAATTGAGCTATCACTTCTATCTACTAAGAAAATGTATGAATAAAAACAATGGAAGAGGAGATGGAGTCTAGAAAAGTGATCATGTCTGGGACTTGATTCACTTATCGCCCGATCATTAGGCGATTATGGGTTTCACATATCGTACGTAAGGTGGAAAGTACTATTGAGAGGTATAAGACGCAATTAGTCGCAAATGAAGAAACTTATTCTCTGGAAGTAAAGTTTTCTTCTATACGCCTTATTCTAGCACTCGTCACATATATGAACCTAAAATTACATTAGATGGATGTAATGATGGTACTTCTCTATAGAGAACTAGAGGAAGAGATTTACATGGAACATCCTGTAAATTTCGTTTCAAAAGACCAAAGAGCGCATAAGTGTGCTTGCTTTATTAATGTATGGTTTGAAATGATCCTTTAGAAAGTGGTATCTTTGTTTTTGGTCAAGCTGTAATGTCTTACAGATTATTGATGACTAAAGATAGCCATGGTAAGTACACTAAAAGGTTGAAGATAATTTTTTATATTATCTATATCTGTGGACTATATGTTTTGGCTAGAAATAATGAAAGGTTTGTAAAACCATAATGAAATGGTAATTCTCAAGTTTTATTGAGATTTTATATGAGCAACGTGGCTATATATATTAGGAGTGAGAGTTGAATCAAAATGAGCAATTTCAAGCTCATAGATACTCCATTATGAAATCACAAACTCTTAGCCTCAATATGTACCCTGAAACTCCATAACATCAAGGAATTGATGACAAGTTCCCCATGTTAGTACCATACAGAGTCTTATGTACATTGTGATATGTACAAAGTCTATCATTCGTTACCCCGTAAGATTGGTGAGTGGGCACCAATATAATCCTAGATTACAGCATTGAGATGTTATCAAGAGGATTATGGCATACCTTGAAAGTGCGGCTAACTACTTAGTGTACATTGTGATATGTACAAGGCCCAATATAAATTATGCCACAAGATTGGTGAATGTACACCAATATAATCCTAGATTACAGCATTGAGATGTTGTCAAGAGGATTATGACATACCTTGAAAGTACAGCTAACTACTTAGTGTACATTGTGATATGTACAAGGTCTAATAGAAATTATGCCACAAGATTGGTGAATGTATACCAATATAATCCTAGATTGACATGATTGTGACATAACTTTAATAGTAAAGAAATTACTATTTATGATAGCATATTTACACACATAATGTAATAGAAATATGTCGTCAGGTTGAGACCGACATTCTTACACGTGCGGTCGCCTCAGTTGTAGAGATAGCAGGCTGAGATGAGACACATATATATTAGAGAATATGTATGATATATTCTCGCGGAGCTAATATATATGAATTTGTCGCCTTGACTAGGTCAAGATGAGGTTAACAATAAATATACAAATATTTTAGAATCGATCATGATAGACCCAAGTATCATTGATACCTGATCAAGCCAGATGTGAGGTCTTAATGTGGCGCCAGAGAGAAGCGAGCTTTTAAGAACTCAAGTTAGTCACTAGAGTTGTAACTAGACTAAGATTTGTATATTGAATAATATAAAGACATATGCATTCTTATTTAGAATGAAATTCACTGTAACACGTGTTTCATACCGTGTGTGCTATAAGTGACTGATATGGAAAATGAGAGAATGAATCCCTGCTTCCTCATTGTGTAAGTTCCATTGAAGTTTTACATAAACTTCAAATGGTGTCCTCATGACCATTCACTCTATCTTAAAATGACAGGATAATGTTAGCACCTTTAGCGTGTTATTTCTATAGCTATGATAATTCAGCCTATGGGGCACGTCCAAGGTAGCAGTTGTTCTGGAGACCGAGAGATAAAGATGGAATAAGAAGATTTAATGAATTTTTATCTGACTTATGTATTCACTAGCCGACCAATTGTATTTGGAGATACAATTGTGAATACATGAAATGTGATAAAGTCAAGCATAGCTTTTTTTAAGGGATTAAATATGCTTTGGACTGATAAAAATTATAAAATTAAATCTAGGATACAATAATGAACAATGTTATCTCTTGTAAATAGAGAATTTACAATTGAGATTTGAGATTATTAGCTCCTTTTTATATACATTGATTGTTCATAGGTCACACAATGCATTTATCCATATGGACACTTTGCTGATGATAATGATGATAATACTTGTGTTTAAAGTCTCAAAGACTCCTCTGTATATATATCACATCTTATGCCATTTTGGGGAATGAGAGATGTTGATTAATAATGTTGCACCCATGATGGGCTTGTGGTAACTTAACTGTGTTGGCCCCACTTATAAGAGTGAGAGATGTTAGTATATTTGGGTATGGGTTGGACACCCAAGTAGAGCCAAGTCCAAGCCCATGTAAATCCCATGCAAAGCCCAAGCATGAGCCCATGCACCAATAACTGCATGAGCAGTTTTATGAGTAGTTATGCATCAGTTGAAGAAACTGATCCAAACAAGTAAACACAACATACAAACGTGGTAATTGGATGTGTGGCTTGGGAAGTCTGATGTTGTGCAGGTGTGCAATATGCAAGAGGCAACAATGGATGTTGTCTGGTGTATTGGGTGCAAAACAGAACATGTTAAAATTGTATACATGCATGTGCAAATGTGCAATACATAGCATTAACATGAAACACAGTGAGTGTGTGTGTTCTAGTCTTGGAAGAGACATAAATACAGAGTGAAACACAGTGAGAGATGTGGAGAAAATATGTAGAATTTTCTCTCATCTTCAATCAAAGTGTGGGTATATGCATCGTGGCTAGAAGGGCTTTCTGATTCCGTGATCGTCCTCAGACCGGTGATACAATCCCAGGTGTTTGATTCGCTTCCGCTATAGAGTTTGAGTTTCCGTATAGTGAACGGTAATGATCCGAATTCGTTTTGTTGTTTATATCGAATTTACTTTCATATACCTTTCTTGGAATCTTGCATAGAGAACCTAGATAAGATTTTATCTATGTATGAAGTTTGGGATAATGCAATCGTTCTATTCTTTCTATCCCTTATTACTTGGATACCAAGAATATAACTTGCTTCTCCTAAGTCCTTCATATCAAATTGATTTGTTAACCATTCTTTTACTAATGTCAATACACCTTAATCATTTCCGATGAGTAATATATCATCAACATAAAGAATCAGGAAAACCAACTTGTCACCTTTAATCCTTTTATACACACAGGGTTCATCAAGGTTTTGAATAAATCCAAAACTTTTCACAGCTTGATCGAACCTTATGTTCCAAGATCTGGATGCTTGCTTTAATCCATATATGGAATTTTGAAACTTGCATACTAATCGGTCATTTATTGTATATGTTTTTTATCTTCATTCCTTCGATCAATTGCTTGTTTCTTGAGTTATTTAGGGTTTTAATTTGTGTGTTTGAGCATTTTCAGGTTGTTGGATCCAAGTGATATGTTTGAAGTATTTCAGAGGAAAAAGGTGATTTTTGGGAGATTCAAGGGTCTTTTATACAATTTACCATGATTGCCATGCCAACAACCATCAAGACCGCTGTAGGTTTCCACAACGGCACCCAAAGCGGTGCAAAAACAGTGTAGACTGCTGTGAAAACTGCTCTGGCTTTCACAGCGGTAGTCGCAATGGTATCCCGTCACAGTACAGATCATCAATATTGCGGGGCCCATATCTCTCAGCTCCAATTGAACTGTGTGTCCTGCCACCTATGGGTTTGAAGCACCGGAAGTCTAGTTTCCAACCCAATTTACGGCTTGTCGATATGAATTTTCTAGAAGAAGTTATACCCTTTTAAGTACCCCAAAGGTCAGAGCAGTCAGTCATAAAATCCGTGAATACTTTCGGGATTTGCTGGAATGGGAAATATTACCTTCTTGGACATGTGTGAGAGTCTTGGGAAGCAAGTAGACATCTAATCCTTATCTTCCTTCAATAAGTAATCAATTTGAATAGATTTAGAAAGAAATAGAATTCCAAATAGGCTTGTATTCTCAAAGGGAATAGATTTCCTTGTTGTTTACGGACATGACCTTGCATCTACACCTATTTAATCCCCTTTGAACCCTAATTTCGGGAGATCCAGCGAAGGGAGGTCCCAAGCCACCAAGGGGGTCATCCCCCATCACCATCATCCATCTTTACACATCGAGGTTTGTGAGACGAAGAAGACTCATCATTGAAGACGGGAAGAAGTCGTTGAAGGCCTCCATGGGTTTTATCTCCTCTATCTCTTGTCTTGCTATTTTCATGATGTGTAACTAATTTCATACTAGGGAATCAATGTGAACCTCTATGAATGCTTTTTGTTAGAATTGACTATATTTTCTTAATTCAAGTTTTGATTCATTCAATTCATCCTATGTCATAACTCTTTATTATTGCTCATGCTTGTTAATATGCTCGGCATGAATCTAGGGTTTTGATAATTTAATGATTGAGTTTAGAGTGTGTTACGTCACCACTCTCAATTACTTTTCAATTGAATGGGTAAAGCTTATCATGCATGTTAATATGCTCGTAAGTTAATCACACTTAATTTAAGAACGGACCCTTAACTTGATTAACATCTTTTATCAAAGTCAATTCGAAGCATTGAGTAAACGTAGTTGGGGAGCATTGATGACCTGGTCCTCTCACCTCTTGATCACATTCACATATTCTTGTTAACTGCTTACTTAATTTAATTTAGTTATAAACCAATCAATCAATCAAACAAAATCTCTTGGTTACTTTTACTTGCTTAGCTTTAATTAGAATTAGTTTAATCGATAAATCACTTTTCCTCGTGGGAACGATCCCTACTTGTCGCTGTACTTATCTCACGATTCGTGCACTTACGAGTTAGATTTTTTATAACACGATTTTACACATCAGGTTTTTGGCGCCGCTGCCTGGGAATAGTTGAATTTACGCTGCGGGGGAATAGTTGAATTTATTGGTTATTTCTAGTTTTAGTTTTAGTTAATAGTTTTAGTTTAATTTTTTTTTTCTTTTCTTTCTTTTCAAGTACAATGTATTTCTGCGAGCAACACACATATGATGAGGAAGAAGAAGATATTCAAGAACTTTTTATGTAATCGGATGTTCTACAGTTTCAAATTAAGAGATTGTCTTCAATAGTTTCAGGAAAAAAACAAGAAAGAGTTATGGTTTGCGGGTTCTGTTCTGTGTTGGGTCATGAGATAGATAGTTGTACTGCTGAAGCAAATTATTCAAAATATCTACAAGAGCACTATGGGATGGATTCTTACACTGCGTCAAATTTCTCATGGAGAAGCAAAGAAGTCAATAACTTTAAGCAGCTAAGCTCGCCCTACCAACCACTTGAAGAGGCTTTGAACAATTTCACTCAAACCATCCATCAAATAACTCAAGAGTTGCAACAAAGTAATAAGGAGTTGTCTAATGAACTTTTTGATAATCTTTCTAGTGTTGCAGATGAAGAGGAAGAGACAGAAGAAAAAGTGAAGGAAGCGAAAGATGTCCTTTTCGAGGCACCGCTCATATACAAAGAACTCAAGCCTTATGTCTCTCCCATTACTTTTCCAAGCCACCTACCCAAAAGCAAGTGGAATAAGTGGTTTTCTGAACTTATTTCACTACACTTTATAGTGAACATTTACTTGCCTTTGCTTATTGTGTGTAGGAACATGTCGGCACGTGAAAATTTCTTCCAAGACCTAATCACATATAGGTGCAAATTCGAGACTTTGGAGTTTGATTAATTCGTCCTTGCATCCGTCTTGCTGAGACGTTAAATTAAGCACTTGGTGGGAGGCAACCCACCTAGGTAATTTGTTTTTGTTTTTGTTTTTAGTTTTTAGTTTTTAGTTTTCTAGCTTGTGTTTTTTGTGTTTCGAGTTCTTGCCTTCCATTCTTTTTCTTTATTTGTTGTCTATGCTTTTAATGTCATACATACAAACATTGAGGACAATGTTTAGATTAGGTTTGGGGGTGTGAATTCGTGTTTGTTTTATTCTTTGAAAAATCTGCGAAAAAAGTTACCTGACCTGTTTTGAAATTTTTTGAGGCAAACGTTTTGTTAAAAATGTATTGATTGGTGAGGAAATAAATTTTTCTGTCTATGTTGGATTCTTTGATTTTTCGATACGAATCCAACGGTATAAAGAACGTAAATTTCTGGGTGGTGGTTTGAAAGTTATGATTGTTTCTTCAACCAAAGGTCATAGGCGATGCCTTGTTGTGAAACAGTGCATACACTATTTTCGTCATCTGTTTTCTCGCTTTTCCGATTCAAATTTCGAAATATTTTCTAAATGAAAAGTTTGTGTTTGCATGTCTATTATCTTGTGCTAAAAATTGGTTAACTTTTGTTGATTTATTTGAGAGATATGCATGAATGAACAGACATAGGTCGATTTCGAAAGTCACCAGTTTTTGAACTTTTGTCCTCCATGTTGAGATGCTTCTTTTGTGTGTGATCGCCACAAATGTGGTACGCGATAGTTCTATAAACTACCAGTAAATGATATGGCGTGCGAGTTTATACCCCTTCGCAAGTATACGAATCGTTCGCCACGTATAGTGGTTACGAGTAAGGGTATCGTTCCCACGGAGGAAGTACGGTACACTTAAGTAGGTTCTACTTCTATGTTAGAGCATCTCCAATGCTAATGTGGGTTGTGAAAAAATTAGTTGCCACGTAGGATGGACATCCATTTTGTTAAAAAATCCATCTCCAATGCAACATCTCTAGTACAACTTCAAGATAAGGTGTCAACTTTTTTTTTAGAGGTTGTCAACATGACTCTCTGATTTCAGACGGTCTGTTGGACGGCCGTCTTGTTGGCCCAGTCAGCAACCACTCTTGTCTTTTATCTTATTTTATTCAATAATTCTAAAATATATTTAAGGAGACCAATAATAAATTGACACGTCATTAAAAACATATATGTTACAAGTGAAGCATTGGAGACCACTTTTTTATTTGGATGTCTATCAAGTTTAGTTACATGCCACATATGAAGCAATTGGCTTGACAATGTTGACATATCACCATTTTCTCAAATGCAAGCCACATTACCATTGGAGATGCTCTTATAGTCAAGCTATTTACACTAGTTACAAGCAATCAAAGTAAAAGGAGAGGGTAGCAAGCAATTATCTAAACTAAGATGGCTAGGACGGAAAATTAAGCTATGCGCATCCTATTGTCACGGGTACGTAATCTCTAATTACAACTACAACAAAAGAGATGTAAACCTAATACAATTCTAATTAATCTAAATTAACTAAATTATCAACTAAGCAAGCAAGTAAGTAAATTAACACTATGTCACTATAATTAAATTACACTAATTAACTACAACTAACTAAACTAACTAATTCTTGCAAGGTTATGCAAGAGCATGGATAAATGAAAAGGGATATTATCAATTGATCACAATTAAGCACTCTAGTTCTATGGTATAGGTAGTTCAACAACTACCACTCTAAATATTTTCAACTAATGATCTTAGAATGACAATAATAGATTGTTTACACCGAGAACTTAAGAATTAGTCAATAAGTGTTGATCATGTACTTACTAACCAAGACTTCTCCAATATAGCTAATCAAATATTATTAAACAAGATTACAAGTTACTAATTTGTCAATTAACAACATGTATCCATTCAATTTAACTCAATTCAACATTCAATAGCTAAAGATGGATATAATAGATATAGAGATCAATCAATTACAATAATAAATCATATGAAAATCAATCCCTTAACATAAAGATTATTATACACATACATGTTACATGAATCACAAATAAAAGGAAAAGAAGTAAGAGTAAGAAGTAACCACAACTAGGTAATCTTCTTGTTTTCAATGAAGCTCCATATCTACTTCTTCCAAGCTATGAAGCTCACATGCAACCATGTAGTGTGAGTTTAAGCTAACTAGGCTATTCTAATGTAATTCTAAGCTATTTGGTGTAATTTAGTCTAACTTATGGGATCTTTGGATGTTAGAGAGAGTGTTTTAGGTTAGGAAAGAGGGATATATATATTAGGGAAGATTTAGGCAAGGTTTGGCCGAAATATCTCCAAGGTCGGCCACTCCAGCGGGTTCAGAACGCCAAGCTCGCGGGTTCTTGCCCGCCGTTGGAAGTCGCCGTTCAAAAATGGACGTTTGAGGCGAGCTTTGACCTTCTGGACTGCGGGCTTGTTCCCGCTGCATGAAATCGCCGAGATTTGGCAAGTTTGGGTCGTATTTGGGCGGCCAAGGACCCGCTGGAAGTGAGCTTGAAGCTTGTGTTTCCATGGAAGTTGGTGGACTTGGATGGGAGGCCAAACTAGTGCATGGAAGGCCCAAACTGGACCCATTGTGACCGGGAGGAAGTGGGCTTCCGATATTGGCTGAAATCGGCCGGAAAGAGCACCGAAAACGGGTCAGAAATCGACCAAAAATGATCGGGTCTGAACCGGGTCCAATCCAGGTCGTCGGGTAAACGGGTCGGGCACACGGGTCGTGGTCAACCCGGCTGAAGCTTGAAGAAGGGTGACGTCACGATGATGTCATGCTGACGCCAAGCACGCCAAAACGACGTCGTTCAGCTTGCTGACGTGGCGCTGATGACTGCCTTGGCTGGTGAATTACAATTAGCTCCCCTGATCTTTGGCATATTCACAGAATCTTCAATATTTATCCGAATATTTCACTTTTACCCCTGATTTCTCCACAATTACACAATTGCCCCTGAACTTCCGTAATTCCCTGAAACACTTATTTACACTCTATTAAATACACAAAAATGCTCGGAAACGAATATAAAAGATAGGAAAATGGAGCGCTAAATGTGAACATTTGGAGCGCGATCAGTGTGCTTTAAGAGCGGTAATATATGCTTTATTCACTGAGTTTAAAATAACTTCTTGCCACTTAGAGTAGTGCATTGCATTTTTCAAAACTTACGACATGCTCTTGATGTGATGGTGGATAGGAAGCTTAGTTGGATTGTCATGATTAATAGTGGAGACTACCCTTGTGAGTTCACTAAGCCAAAAAACGTACATAAATGACACGATATGAGGGATTATTTGTTTCCACTCTTTAAACGCTCAGTAGGTTCCTAGTATTAGATTCGATCTCTATAGGTTGTACATTGAGCATTAAAGAATAATTCTTATAAAAAAGATATCACATATGGACTTTGCTCTTGATTTGGTTGAACCATTAGAAGTGATATAGGCAATGTGTGCTTGAACTCACTTAAAAGGCCTTAAATATTTCCTACCTTATGTGTGTGCTCTATAGCCCTGTTTGAAGCCAAACACAATGAGCCTTTTTCTTTCATCACCTACGTTAACTTAACCCCAATAAACCATAATTTAGCCATACCTTATAGCTTGAGATCATATACAGAAGGTGATAAAGATGATTGATGGGAGTTTGAAATGGGTGACTCGTGATGTGCATGTACCAAGGAAAAAAAATCAAAAAGACAAACACCAAAGTGGTGTCAAGAAGAAATGTATTGAAAAATAGTTGTATTAATAATAATAAAAAAGAGAAAAAATAGAATATAATGTTAATGAGTGCAATAAAGTCAATTTAAATTGTAAAGCTTGTATCTACTCAAAACGAGTTTGACAAAGAGAGAAAGGTGAATTTTGAAGAATTTGACAACAATACGTGGCATCATCCCACTTGTAAAGGAGACCAAGAGACTTGTGTGAAGCCGAAAAGGTAATGGAAGACTCTCATGGTATGATCCTAGGTTTTTGAATTCCAATTTTCCGTTCTTTCTTAACCTTCACCCAATGACCCCATTACAACCAAAGAAAATACCTAATTGATCTTTTAAGGATGCTAGCTCGAGAGTAAGGTAAACATGTGCTCTATCTTGTTTTTAATGTTTGATTATTTTCATGAGATCTTTTGCATACAAATCAAGCGTTCTTTCAATGATATATTCATATGCGATTATAATTTGAATTTTCTTATGCTTAACTTCATTCGCATATGCTTGATGAGTGTATTTGCCTAGGTTCTGTGTGAAAATATGAGCGATATATTGTGAGAATTAGAGTCGAGGTGAATTATATCTATAGTGTTTGACGATGCGTTTTTGAAGCTAAAGTATCTTGAGCATGGGCTTTTCATTCAAACTAGCAATGCATTCAGTTTTGTGACTTAATTTTAGTCTTTACCTATTGGCTTTAGCATGCATTGTGAAAAGAATACGGTGTGTTCTATATATAAAGCTAGAGGAGGGGGGGGGGGGGGGGGGGGGGGGGGGGGGGGGGGGTGAATAGATTTTATCAAATATTACCCAATTTTCGCATGCAAGTCAATTTTACGAAAATGCCCCTACTAGTCAAAAATACATACAAGTGTAATAAGATGCGGAATTTAAATAACACTTGATGTATACGTGGAAACCCAACCACTGGGAAAAACCACGGGCTGTATAGTGCGCCACACTCGGAACTCGAAATCACTAATTGAAATGAAGTTTACAACCTATGTAGACCTAGTCTAACACTCCGGTCTGTAACCCCTCACTTCTACCCAGCGGGCCTTTATTAGCAACCCTATTCCAATTTGCTTGAGGCCTAAGCACTCTTAGCCTCAAGACTTACTTCTCAATGAAGAGAAACAACCTATGTGAATATATATGAATATTCAAATAACAAACAAGGCTAGGTAACCTTAGATGCTTATCTAGGATGATGATATAATCAATTTAATCAACCCTAGATATCAATTGCTAAAGACATGTCAAATAGCTTAGCTAATCAAGATTAGTCAAAAACCTAATTAGCTATCACAATCAACACTCAATCATTTTCATCACAAATAATCTCTAACTTGTATCTAGCATATAATCAAAAGCATACAAGTAATTAAAGAGATGTATTAATATGAAAAACACTAAAGTAATATGAAATTAGTGAAGAACATACCAAATAAGATGTGATGATTCAAAACCATGCATGGATCAATTCTATGAAGGCATAGAAGATCAAGTATGAAATTTGATGCAAAAGGGATTTGATTTGAGTGTTTAAAGTTGAGTTCTTGATTTGATTTTTTCTCAAAAATCTCTCTTGAATGTTTAGGGTTCTAAGGTCTCAAAGAACTTGATCAGAGAATGAGAAAATAAGATATTTATAGACATCAAGAATTGGGCATGTGAAAAGACAATTTTGCCCCTAAAACGCACCGTTCGGCGGTTTCAATCGGCGGCCAGGCCACCGATAACGGCCGCCGATAACGACCGCCGAATTGAGCTCGTGAAGAACAGAGCATCAACGACGGTTTCATTCGGCAGTTTCGTGACCGCCGATCCAACCGCCGAATCAAACCCGAGGGATTAAAATCGATCAGGTATGAACGGCGGTTTCGAACGGCGGTCGTGACAGCCGATCTTGACCGCATAATTGCTTCAGACCAATCTGGACTAAAACGGTGGTTTCATTCAGCGGCCAGGCCGCCGATAATAACCGCCGATCACCAACAATGGTGAAAACCAAGGAGAAACCAAGGGCATTCTCCATAGGCGGTCTTCGCGCGAAACCAAGCACTCATTAGTGCAAGCGCGGACGTTTCCGAACAATGTCGGGAAACGAATTATAAAGCACATATACACACAACAAGATATATCAACCAAAGTGCTAGTGTGTAAAGTGACATGTGAAGAGTATGCACACAAATGCAAGTATGCTAAGTGTGTGTGTGCTACTAATTCTCTTCAAAGAAAACCAAGCACAAGAGATTATACCTTTGGCGTGCTTGTATCTTGAGGTCATGGAAGGGCCTTTGATCTACAACATTAAACACTTAGACTACCCTTACATTCAAAACCCCAACATGTGGTTTGACCACGAAATAAGCCAATCAACAAAACGGGAATCCTTACACATTGACTTTGAATGGTACATGTGAATTTGCATCTTGAGTATTTGGTTCTTCGCAGAAAAATGTTTGTGGGTAGCATTGCTGCAAACCCTCAGGAGACTAAACTCCTCCTACTAGGGACACCTAGAGGTTTAAAGGCTTGTAGCATACGCTCAATGCTATCGTGTTCCCTACGAAAGTGGCTTAGTTTAAATAATTTTGTTTTTAGGTTTTTATGTGTTGTTTTTATTCTAGTTTAGCTCGAAGACTAGCAAAAGATAGGTTTATAGGTATTTGATCGGTCATTTATTGTATATGTTTTTAATCCCTATTCCTCCCATCAATTGCTTGTTTCTCGAGTTATTTAGGGTTTTAATTTGTGTGTTTGAGCATTTTCAAGTTGTTGGATCCAAATGATATGTTTGAAGTATTTAAGAGGAAAAAGGTGATTTTGGAAGATTCAAGGGTCTTTTATACAATTTACCATGATTGCCATGCCAACCACCATCAAGACTATTGTGGGTTTCCACAGCGGCACCCAAAGCGGTGCAAAAATAGTGTAGACCGCTGCGAAAATTGCTCTGGCTTTCACAGCGGTATCCCGTTACAGTATAGATCATCAATATTGCGGGGCCCATATCTCTCAGCACTTATTGAACTGTGTGTCTTGCCACCTATGGATTTGAAGCACCAGAAGTCTAGTTTCCAACCCAATTTATGGCTTGTCGATTTAAATTTCCTAGAAGAAGTTATACCCATTTAAGTACCCGAAGGTCAGATCAGTCAGTCATAAAATCCGTGAATACTTTCGGGATTTGTTTCCCAAGTTGTTGGAATGGGAAATATTACCTTCTTGGACATGTGTGAGAGTCTTGGGAAGCAAGTAGACATCTAATCCTTATCTTCCTTCAATAAGTAATCAATTTGGATGGATTAAGAAAGAAATAGAATTCCAAATAGGCTTGTATTCTCAAAGGGAATAGATTTCCTT
Organism: Acer yangbiense; assembly: GCA_008009225.1. Taxonomy (NCBI): domain Eukaryota; kingdom Viridiplantae; phylum Streptophyta; class Magnoliopsida; order Sapindales; family Sapindaceae; genus Acer; species Acer yangbiense. The sequence goes on from CM017771.1 coordinate 28,014,929, forward strand.
GTTGTTTAAGGACATGGCCTTGCATATAAACCTATTTAATCCCCTTTGAACCCTAATTTCGGGAGATCCAGTGAAGGGGGGTCCCAAGCCACCAAGGGGGCCGTCCCCCATCACCATTATCCATCTTTACACATCGAGGGTTTGCAAGACGAAGAAGACTCGTCATTGAAGACAGAAAGAAGTCGTTGAAGGCCTCAATGGGTTTTATCTCCTCTATCTCTTGTCTTGCTATTTTCATGATGTGTAACTAATTTCATACTAGGGAATCAATGTGAACCTCTATGAATGCTCTTTGTTAGAATTAACTATATTTTCTTAATTCAAGTTTTGATTCATTCAATTCATCCTATGTCATAACTCTTTATTATTGCTCATGCTTGTTAATATGCTCGGCATGAATCTAGGGTTTTGATAATTTAATGATTGAGTTTAGAGTGTGTTACATCACCACTCTCAATTACTTTTCAATTGAATGGGTAAAGCTTGTCATGCCTATTAATATGCTCGTAAGTTTTGGTTCACTTGTTCATTAACTTGATGTGTGGTAAAGCTTATCATGCCTGTTAATATGCTCGTAAGTTAATCACACTTAATTTAAGAACGAACCCTTAACTTAATTAACATCTTTTATCAAAGTCAATTCGAAGCATTAAGTAAACGTAGTTGGGGAGCATTGATGACCTAGTCCTCTCACCTCTTGATCACAATCACATATTCTTGTTAACTGCTTTCTTAGTTTAATTTAGCTATAAACCAATCAATCAATCAAACAAAATCTCTTGGTTACTTTTACTTGCTTAGCTTTAATTAGAATTAGTTTAATCGATAAATCACTTTTCCTTGTGGGAATGATCCCTACTTGTCACTATACTTATCTCACGATTCATACACTTACGAGTTAGGTTTTTTATAACACAATTTTACACATCACATACCCTTTCTACTTGGCCCTTTTTATTGAATCCTTCTGGTTGCATCTTATAGATGCTTTCGTCAAGACTTCCGTTAAGGAAAGCTGTCTTGACGTCCATTTGCCAAATCTCAAGGTCTAGAGATGCTGCAATGGATAAGAGTATCCTTATGGATTTAAGCATGGCCACATGAGAGAAGGTTTCCTCGTAATCAATACATTCCTTCTGTGTGTAACCTTTAGCTACTAATCTAGCTTTAAAAGTTTCCACCTTTCCATCCATACCTCTTTTTCTCTTGTATACCCACTTGCACCCAATGGGTTTTATCCCTTTAGGCAAGTCTACAAGAGACCAGACTTTGTTATTGAACATAGATTCAATCTCAAATTGCATTGCCTTTTGCCAATGGCGACAATCAACATCCTCTATTGCTTCCTTATACGTGTAGGGATCATCGTCGTCCGGAAGATTCTCCATTGATTCTCCCAGGCCGATGTGTCTCTCAGGTTGTCTACTAACCCTCCAACTATGACGAGGAATGGTAGGTTGTCGATCTTGTGATGGTTCGGAACTTACAATTGGGCTAGGTTGTATAACCTCTTGTGGAATTGTATCTCTTGACATCTCATTCAGGATAATTCTACTTTTAGGTACAAAATCATTCATATAGTCTTTTTCCAGAAATTTAGCATTTGTCGAAACAAATACTTTAAGATCTGAAGGACTGTAGAAATAATATCCATTAGTTCCTTTTGGATACCCTACAAATATGCATGTTTCCGAACGGGACTCTATCTTTTCTGTCTTTCCTTTTAACACATGCGCAGGACAACCAAATATCCTAAAGTGTTGTAAACCAGGTTTTCGCCCAGTCCATAACTCATGCGGAGTTTGAGGAACCGACTTAGATGGTACATCGTTTAGAATATATATTGCAGTTTGTAAAGCATATCCCCAAAAAGAAATATGAAGCGTTGAATAACTCAATATAGACCTAACCATGTTCAAAAGAGTTCTATTTCTCCTTTCTGCCACCCCATTTTGTTGAGGTGTACCTGGCGTAGAAAACTGAGAAATTATCCCATTATCAATAAGATATTGCTGAAACTCACGTGATAGATATTCTCCACCATGATTAGATCTCAAGATTTTTATGTGTTTCTCAAGATGATTTTCCACTTCAGCTTTGAATGCTTTGAACATGTCAATAGCATCCGACTTATGTCTCATGAGATACACATAGCCAAATCTCGAGTAATCATCTGTGAAAGTGATGAAGTACTCATATCCACCTCTAGCTTGATTGCTCATAGGACCACATACATCAGTGTGTATTAATCCTAAACATTTAGTGGCTCTTGTGCCTATGGTTGTAAACGACCTTTTGGTCATCTTACCTTCAGATAAGATTCACAAGTTGGTAGATCATCAACCTTTAAGTCACTTAAAGGTCCATCACTAACCAACCTTTTAATCCTATCAAGGTTAATATGACCTAGGCGCAAATGCCATAGGTATGTTTCATCTTTTGATAATTTTACTCTTTTATGATTAGGTTGCGTTAATTCTGTGTCTAACAAGTGAGAGATATTTCTATGCAAAAAGAATAGACCATTTTCTAATGTACCTTTGCAAATAATTTTGTCATTCTTACTAATAATTAAAAGTAACAGAATATCCAAATTTATTTAAACAAGAAACTGAAATTAAATTCCTCTTGAATTGAGGTACATAATAAACTTCTATCAAATATCTAAATGCCTACTAGAATCTAGATTAACTCTAATATTTCCCACTGCACTTACAGACACTAACGTTCTGTTGCCCAAGCGCAAGTTGATTTCATTCTTATTCAGCCTTTTCCTTTCTTGGAACCCCTACAAGGAATAACAAACATTATTAGTGGCTCTAGAGTCTATGATCCAAGAATCTGTAGAATCTGCCAGAAAACATATTTCAAGATAATTAACATTACCTTCTTCCTTCTTATTCTGGGACTTCGGGCAATTTCTTTTCCAATGTCCATTTTCACCACAAAGGAAGCACTTCCCTTTGATCTTGGTTACTTTCTTGGTCTCCTTCTTATTAGGCCCAAGTTCTTCTATTGTTTCTTGACCTTCTGACGGGTCTTAACAGTAGCAACTTTACCAACCATATGAATCTCTTGACCTTTGCTTTTCACAAAGATCTTTTCAACGCTTTGAACGTCTTGCATCAGGCCTTGCAAGGTGTATTCCTTTTTGTTCAAGGTGTAGTCCAACTTGAACTAATCAAAGGAATCTGATAGTGAGTTGACAACCATGTCAATTTTTGTCTCACCATCTATCTCAGCACCATTTAGTTCAGCAATATCGAGATATGCTATGACTTTCATCATGTGATCTTTCACAGCCTATCCAGGTTTCATTCTAAGATTCATGAAAGCAGTCACTACCTCTCTCTTAGTCATCCTGGACCTCATAGCAAACATCTCCTCTAGAGACATCATTATATTCGCAGCATACCTCATTCCTTTATGCTGCTGTTGCAACATGTCGGAGATAGTAGCCATAATGTAACATTTAGCCATATCATCTAAGGTCTTCCACTGCTCATACTCGTCTATTTGCATCACATTAAATTCATTATTAGGAGCAGGTGGTTTAGGAGTAGTCAGAAAAAACTTATGTTTTTTAGCTTGCAGCAACAACCCAATTTTCCTTTTCCATGTGATATAATTATCACCAGTTAAAGTGTTATCTTTTAGGATGTTCATTAGGGATGGGGTGATGATTTCTGAATAAAATAAAAAATATACATAAGTAAATAATCATGATAAAGCACTTTCGAATATTTATCTTGAATTAAATAAATAATTCAATCGTAAAATTCAACGGTGATCCAACATCCATAAATGTTACACTTCCTTTGGGAGTTCGCACCATTTACTAGTTGGACTAGGTCCCACCTAATTGTTAACATAACAACCAGCGTTTTCAATTTTAGTATTGCGATTTTAATTGACAAGAACTCTTGGGAGGATATCAATAAGACCACATTGAGTGTGTTACTAAGATATCGACCTTCAATATTTTATCTCACGAAAATCCCGCATTTGAGAGTAGATCTTGTTTGTGTCAATTTGTCTAGTCTATCCTTGTAAGGAAGTATCTTGCTAAATTCCATTCATGGATACCCCTTGCGGGGTTATCACATAAAACATAAAGCTCAACTAACCTTGGAGGCCATAGGTGTTTCAAAGCACCTTCTCCCACTCAATTATTTAAGGCATGTGATTAAATTCCATAGAATGATTTACCAAGTTATCTAGATGCCAATTTAGATACCTAAATCATTCAATGCATGTTCATACCAAAAGAGATATATGAGTGGCACTCCTATTATATATGACATGTTATCATACAACAACAAATATTGTTATATTTATTGAAAAATAAATAGCCACAATTTTGGTCCATCATAGAAAAGCAAGTAAATTACATTTGTCGGAAATACAAAAAATCCTTTCTTGGCGAACAAGTCTTCAAGCGGCCATCATCCACTTGCGCACCCCTTGGCTGCCTCCCATGAGCATGCGCACCCTACACCCCTATATAGGGTTGCCGTGCGCAACCCATACCACAACAAGCGTAGCTGCGCGCTTGCGCGCACGCTCGTTGCTATGGTGCGCACGGTGCCAAGTTCGTTCCGGTTGCTTCCTTTTCAATATTTTAAAAGTTTTTATTGTTTCCTTTTCAATATTTTCTTTTTAAGCATTGTTGAGACTGCATGAGATTATCAATAAAGAGTAATAAATTACTAAGTGCAAATGTCTTCACAAAATCAAGTGCCATGGTCGACGATAGAGGTTGTCCACTTTGGTACGAGGTTATGAGTTTAAACCTTCAATAATGACAACGTAAGCATGGGTGAATATTGAAAGTTCTCACGGTGTGTATGATATTAATCTAGAGAGGGGGGGGGGGGGGGGGGGGGGTGAATAGATTTTAAATATTTTACCCAATTTTTCGTGTATGTTCAAGATTACGAAAATACCCCTAATAGTCAATAAAATAAAGCAAGTGTAATATGGTGCGGAAAAATAAACAACACTTGATTTTTACGTAGAAACCCTCACGGGAAAAACCACGGGCTAATAAGCGAGCCACACTCGAACCTTGAATCCACTAAATGTGTAAAACGATTACAACCTAATCCGGTAGTAATCAAACACCTACCTAATCCCGGTATAAGTGAACCTAGTCCAATTGCTTGCGAATTAAGTAACCTAATCCCGTTCACAACACAGGACTTAATTCTCTAAGAAGAGATTAACACCCTAAGTGAATATGTGAATATCCAAAATGCAACATAGAGCAAGGGAACCCTATATGCTTATCTAAGATGATGATTTTGCAATAAAAGCAATCCTGATATTAAGAACTAAATGACATGTCAAATAGTTTAGCTAATCAAGATTAAGCAAAAACCTAATTAGCTATCACAATACAACACTCAATCAAATCAACACAACAATCTCTATCTTGAATATTAGAATATAATCTAACAATCAAGTAATGAAAGAGATGCCATAATAAATAAAACACTATTTATATGTGATAATAGTGAAAAACTTACCAAGACAAGTGTGATGATGAAAGACCCATGCAAGCAAGCATCCTAGATATGCTAGAAGATGCTAGATGAATTTTGATGCATATGAATTTTGGTTTGAGTGTTTAAATGAGCAAACTTGGTTGCTTTCTCTCTTAAAAATTTCTCTTTTAAAAGTAGGGTTCTTGATGATTAAAGAGTCACATTCAGAACAAGAAAAAGTGATGTATTTATAGGCATAAAAAACAGAGCATGTGAAAAGACAAGTTTGCCCCTGAAACGCACCGATCGGCGGTTTCAATCGGCGGCCAGGCCGCGGTTTACAATTGCCGAATGGCTCCTGAGAGAGGCAGGGGAACAAAGGCGGTTTCAATCGACGGTTTCGAAACCACCAAATTAACCGCAGAATCAAACCCGAGAGATTAAATCAATCAGGTATGAACGGTGGTTTCGAACGGCGGTCGTGGCCGCCGATCATAACTACAGAATTGATCCAGAGGTCTCTGGACTCAAACAGCGGTTTCATTCGGCGGCTAGGCCGCCAATCATAACCACTGTTTCACCAAAAGAGGTGAAATCAAAGGAGAAGCCAAGGGCATTCTCCATAGGCGGTCTTCGCGCAAACCAAGCACATACTAGTGCATGCGCGGACGTTTCTAAGCAATATTGGGAAACGAATTACAAGGCACATAAGCACACACAAAATACAACATTAAAGTGCAAGTGTGAAATGTGACATGTGAAGAGTATGCACACAAATGCAAGAATGCTAAGTGAGTGTGTGCAATCTAAATCTCTTCAAATAAAGAACTAAGCACTAGAGATTATACCTTTAGCGTGCTTGTCCCTTGAGGTCTTGAACGGGCCTTTGAGCTTGATTCTCAAACTCCTAAACTACCCTTACACAATAAACCCCAACATGTGGTTTGTCTACGAAATAAGCCAATCAAAGAATGGGAATCCTTACAAATAGGTACTCCCCAACCAAAGCAGGCTAAAGACGAAAACGTCATAACGACCTAAGCTAGAATAACACAATCAGACCAATTGGTGCTCACCACCATCGACAAGCGTAACCTTTTGTAATGTAAATAAAGAATTCAAACACAACAGTCAGAAATACATCCCGAAAGAAATGCTGGGGGTCGAACAACTAGCAATCTTATCAAAATCTATAAGCAAAAGAGAGAGACGTCCCAATAGTATGCTTAAAGACTTGGTGTATGGTCGAAACCTATCTTGACAAATACTGAGTGAATACGAGAGTCAATTGAATTAAATCACTCTCATAATTTCTAAGTCTAACTCGAAACACGGGAGGACCTAAAGACCAGCAAAAAGGCTTTGTGCTCAAATCAAAAACTCAGCAATGGTAGCTGAAATAGACGAATAACCAAAAACTCAGCAATGGTAGCTGAACAAGAATAATGAACGACTAAAAAATGAGCGAGTTATATAAATAGAGGTTGAATATACATTGGTAGGATTGAACTTGATTACAAAAATATGAAAATTGCATAAATAAAAGTCAATCATCTACTAGAAAAGCACCCCTGCTATCCTCCTCATCTTCGGATGGCCAAGCTATCTCCTCATCTCTCGCTGGCATGAAAGGTCTATAGTCCCGACCAAAAATAGGACCTAAATCCGGCTCATCACCAGTACTGGTAAGACTCATTTTTTTACCAGAATAATATGTATTGAACGCACGTTTCGTAGGGACTTCCAGATGCATTAGGTGAGGTTCAGTTCTCGTATAGCGGCAATGAGCTTTCCACCTCTTTATCTGATCCTTGATCGAGCCGACCATGCCATCCATATGCAGCTGAAGGGACTTGTCGAAAAGCTTCAAAGCTCTCATTCGAATGGCCTTTCATCGCAAAAAACTTCTTTGACTGCCTCATTCCACGTTCGAACTCGGCAAGAGAAGAGCGTTATAAGTAGGAGACCTCTTGAACTGATCCATGGCTTGGACTTTTAGTTCAGCTTTTAAATCTCCGAAGATTGCATTCCTTGAAAGTTGTTGATTGCGCAGATCATTCGATTCTCGCTCAGCATTCTCTTTAGCTTCTTCAGCCAACCTTTCCGCTTCCATGCGGGTTGCGAGGGAGTTTTGGTTGGTAGACAGTTGTTCTTTTAGTAACCTGATCTCCTCTTCAGCCATAGATAACTTCTCCTCAGTAGCCAAAAACCCATCAGCAGATTCCCTTAACTAAGCGAGTGGCTGTGAGTAGGATTCCTCGACACTGAAATTATCAACCGCCAAACGAGATATCTGGTCACGCAAATGCTTATTCTCTGCAGAAACTGCATTCCCGTGTCTATAGTTTTCCGCCATCTCAGACATCATTTGGACAAAACGCGAAAGTTAGGAAAAAAAAACACAAATGATAAAGCAGAAAGATCAAAGTTACCAAAGAATGGCAATTGAAGAAGAATTCCATCTTTTCATTGCATGACTTGCTTTTCACGTGCTCCCAGCCTTGCCCAACATAAACATCCTCATTGATCAGGTGTGATAGAATATCAGAAGCAGAAAAGTCAGAAAGAGAGCCAGAACCAGAAGCCTCACCAGTCTTGGTTGAAGAAGGGATTGGGGTTCTTCACGCGCACCCTTGGGATTTACGGCGGGTGCAGAAGATTCTGGTGGAGCAGCTAAAGTAGCAACATTCTGCTCACCAACATTCGCTGAATGAGTAGGAGGACTGTTGCTCCCTTGGTAGGAATCTTAGGAGTAACGCCTTCAATCGGAGAAGCCTCAGTGAGGACAGGTTCGCCATTGCCTTCTTCATCCGATGAGATCACATATTGAACTACTCTTGAAGCATGCTTAATTGGGCGAACAACGTGATCAGGGGTACTCTCAGCTAGATGCTTTCCTGGACCAGCCACTCGCAGGATCCTCGGGTGTTTCAAGGACATCAACATCAAAAATGGGGACATCTCCACCTGCACCCGAAGAAGTACCAACCTTTTTTTTACCCTTCCGGCTAGGAACAGGTCCCTCGGCGGCCTCATGACCCCCATGGTACTGATCAGGACCAACATATTACTCAAGGCCATCGCCCGCATCCTCACTATCTTGAGAATCATCACCGTCCGGCACAGTAATGCCTTTCTTGACCAACTCAGCAGCTTGCCTTTGGCTGGTAGCAGCGAAATTCTTCACAGCGAAATTCTTCACAGCTCGGGCTTGCACATCGTAAACCACATCAACGTCGTTCACTACAAAGGAAGCAAAAAGTTACAATTGCAAAACAATAAAATAAGCAACATTAAAACAAACGTATGGAATCTTATGGCAGTGATGCCTGCTGGATAAACGTGAGAAGACCCGCAAAGCAATCATCTTTTCCTCATCTAGGAGGAATGTTCGACCTCTCTCCGCCAACGGTATAACGGCAGCCTTTGCGAGATGAGAAATTTCATTATCTAGCAAAATGAGAAGGGTCTTCGACCAAGACTCGGGGGATGTAAAGTGTCTTAGAACCCTATTTGCTGGGAAGTTAAGACAAATGTCCACAGGTACATCCCTTCCCCACGCGCTGCTTACAAAAAAACCAGCTGTTTTTCCACCTTTTGTTTGAGGTAGGGAACCCCCAGAAGAAACCTTTCTTCGTGTCATAATCAGATATCTCAACCTACCTTGGATCCCTCGCCCACTCAGGAATCTAATTCTCCACATCAGAAGAAAGGAGAAAGTAAGTACCACCATGACCCGACTGCCTCAATGTGTAGAAATGACGAATCTCATGGGGAGTGGGTTGCTCGTAACCCATCGTTTTCCACATAAGGCACGGGCATATAATCATGTAACTATTCGGAGCCAACTAGGCAGGTGTAAGTTTGGCGTCGGCAAGGAATCGAGCGATAAATGGTTGAAATGGAAGGGTTACCCCATAACCTAGCATCGACCCATAAATTGCAACAACATTCTGCGAAGGATACCATACGGCCTGCTCGCTAGGTAATAAAAATGAACCGAGTCAGGAATATCAAACCGACCCTTGTACTTTCAGAGTTCTTGCTTGCCAACCACATTCACCTTGCTATAAAAAGCACTCGGACGATCAAAAGAAAAATTTAACCTATCGCTTGGGTGATCTTCAACATCTGAGTCAACTATTGTCTAAGCACCCAACCGAGATTCCTTGGGAGCCCTAGGCGCTTTTCGTCTACTACCACTAGGCTTCGAAGTCCTTGCCATTTCTGAAGAATCACTACGACAAGATGAGGAGGGAGAAATATCAGGGACACTAGTTTCATGAGCAAATGGGATATATAGAGAAATTGGAATGGGAAAACTTGGGTCAAAACTGCGTATCAATAACTCAAGTTTATCTGCGGTGTTTTTATCACCAAGTTTTAGAGCTCGCATCATATGATTAAAAAACAAAGAATGCTGAGATGGATCCATGAAAACTCACCGGAATATCTTTAAAGCAGAAGCTACATGAAGTATCTAGATGGACAAACGAAGAGTCGAGTTGGATCCTTTAGGTCGTTTGGCAACTAAAAGGAAAAGAAACCAGAAAAGGCCTGTCGAAAATCTCAGCGTTAAAATTCTGAAGCAGAAGATCAAAGCTTGCAAATTGAAAGTCTTTGGGTGTCGTTGATAGAAGAAGAAGAATGAGAATCGTCGAAAAATAAGAATGGGCAGTGAAGCAGTTTCTTGCCTTAAAAAGGGAGGATTTTCAAAATTAAAAAAAAATTAAATGCGCGGATTTGATAACATGTACCGCCAGTACACAAAGCGGTGGCAAGATTAGCCACCAAACGAGGGACACATGGCGCCTTGAAGAGGACACCCTACAGTCAAAACATCAATTCATCGCGTCTGATCAAATGCCATTTTTGAATTTTTGTAGATAAGAATAAAGCTTACTATGGGAGCATTAAATGCTGAAGTTGGCACTCAAAAGGGAACACATGGGTTAAAGATAAAAAAGGATGGAAAGAACTTCCTTAAGAGCCAGAAACCAAGAAGTAATGATAAAACAAGCTCTTAGAAAGAAGCCAAGTATGTTTATAAATACTACTCGCCGAAATAAAGGAACACAAGGGTCAGATAATTTGTTTGCCTTGAAGTATTTATAGGGGTATTGTTGTATGTATATATTCGGCTAGAAGACACGTCAACAGAATAGGCGGGAAACACGGAAGAAGAACAATTCCACGTCATTTGTCAACTGGTCAACGAAGGAAGCATTGACCACTCGCCACATCACCAAGCCATGTTATCGAGATTAGTGAAAATTGAAAGTATACTCGACAGGTAGCCCAATCTAAAATAGGTCAGGGTTGTACTCGCCAAAGACCCTTACTCGGCCAGACCTACTCAGCTAAAATGGGAAAGCATTCCTATCAAGGCATGCCTCATTAAGCGAGGATTCATCCAGATACAAGGTCTAAAGAGTTGCACTCCAATAAGGAAATATCCCTATTTCCTCTCAAGGAAGCCAAAACAGGAAAGAACTCAAACTTCCAGAAGGATAGACATCAAACAGGAAACGAGTCCTATTTGGTCCACCACGTCAGAATCCTAACACGACTTTGTTTAGCAAATCCATCGCTAACACGGCAAAGGCGAAAAGAAACCCTACTTTGCCTGGTATAAATAAAACTATATGATATACGAAAGAAAGGTTCTTGATCCTTGAGAGAAGAGAGCAATTGTATGAGAGAAGATAGATAATATTGAGTGTGTAACCCCTAAACAATTCATAGTATTATTTTCCTACCCTCAAGGGCACTGTGGTTTTTTCCCTTTCTAGGGTTTTCCACGTAAAACTCGTGTCTTGCATGCATTTATTGACATTCTTGCTTCCATAAACATAATATTATTGTTGGATGCGTGGCAATCCAGAATTCACCGTCAACAGCGCTAATCAGATTAGCGGAATACCAGCAACGAGTAGCTTGACATTACCACAAAGATGTTTGAGCTTGAGTGTTTACAGAAGGTGATTGGGTTCTACGAAGGGTATTCCAAAATACTAAGGAACCTGGCACAGGGAAGTTTGGCTCGACTTGGGAAGGTCTTTATCAGATAGCAAAGGCACTCGGCCGATGAGTGTACAAAATTCGAACACAATACGGATGAGAAATCAATAACGGCTGGAACGCAATACACCTAAAGAGGTACTATTTCTAACTCCTTATTTCTTAAACTTCTTTGTTTGATGTCCAAACTAACAATCCATTCTAGAGCAACGATGATACTCGAGTGCAATTTAGTGCGATCTGAGCTCAATGTAATACACAAACAAAATCCTTACTAGAATTGTCAAAAACAAAACGCTCAAGAACTTTGTCGACACTAGTGTTAGAAACTTTCATCTATCTACATGATAGGTCGTATTGAAACAAGGTCTTGCATTCAAAGATCACTCGACTCAGAATTCAAAGTTCAAGTGTCCTCGACATCAATCAAGCACATTTGCATTGGGGGAAATATAGGTAGCTCACCAACCAGCGTCTGAATCAAAATGCATTATGTCGAGCTAATGTTAGTAAATTCAATTAAAATCATGCTCCGTATCGAGCAAAAACTGTAATCAAGCTCTATATCGAGCAAAAATTTTCGACGTTGATACAAATAATCAATATGTATAAATCAAGTATCAGTTCAATTGTTCGATTATTGTGTACATTGTCTGGCTCGTACAAATTAATGAGTAACGCTCTATATCAAGCTAAAACCTTTGAATCAATAGTTTACGAATATTTGTTCTACAAAAATCAGTTCGTACAAATTCATGGCTCGATTCAGAACATACTAAGTCGAGAATTTTGCAATTCAAAGCTTAAAATCGAGCAATTAAAGAAGCTCGTATAGCATCGAGCAAAATCAGGCATTAAGCCATGATGTTAACAGTTGATCAATTCATCAAGGCAAAAAATATATATAATCCGGCAATCATACAAAATATTACAAGATTCGTCAAAGTGGGCAATATATCGTCCACCCCTTCAACTTAAAATACTTACAAAAAAAAATAAAATAAAATAACAAGGATAAACATAGCACGAAGTAAATGAATAAAATTCAACTATGGTAAAACTGGTGGGTCAACTTTAGCATTATCCTCACTCACTTTTCCTTCAACATCTGCATCGTTCTGCTCATTCGATTCGACACTTTCTTCTCCATCATCACCATCATCATCAACATCAAGCGCCTTTAGTTTCTTCCACTACTCCTATAAATCAATTTCCTTCTTAGCATCCTAGGTATCATTCTGGCCCAACAGGTACTCCTGCATAAGCTTTCCCCTGGTCTCAATCACAGCTTTATCAGCAGCTTTGTCGAGACGCTCCAAAGCATCCGCTACAAACTCATCAGATTGGGAAAACTTTTCTTCGGTTTACTTCAAGGAATCTCTAAGTCGAGCATTTTTCTCCTAGAGACGCGCAACCTTCACAATAGCCCCTTTCATCGCCTCTTTGGCACCAGCTTCAGTAGATCTCGCCTTCTCGAGATCCTTCTTTATCTCGACATTTGACGAAGTTAAAGAACTCACTTTCTTGGAAAGACTTTTCATGTCTTTCCTTAGGAAAAGTTGAGCCTGTAACACTTATAAGGAAGTCATTCGATGTCAGAGCAAACTTAACAGTAAATCTCAGACAAATTAAGACACTCAAATTGTACCTGGTAAGCTCCGGCCACACCCCAATCAATGGCCTGAGAGGCCCTAATTTTCGATAGACGAGTCTCATCTTCAGGGAACAAAAGTTGGTCGGACCGCTTCAATATAGGACCAGGATATGAATAAATGGATACGTCGGAAGGAAACTTGATAACCAAGCCATCATCTGAACTCTCCTCATCAGGACGGAGACGCTTCTTAGCTTTCTTAGCTGGAGGACCAGAAGGCTCTATAGAGACAACCTTCTTAGCTTGCTCGACCTCCTTTGAGGCAGGGATATTGGCAGCTCTCTTCCCTTTTTTTCTTCTCAATTCTCTCCATCTGCGTCCTCAAGGCCTTCTCAGTGGAAAGAAGCTTTGTGTTCGATATCGTTGCTGCAACAAAAACCCGCTCAACGTCAGTAACAGGCTCGAGAAATCGAGTACCTTATAGGATCTCGAACCTATGCCTTATCCAAGCGTACTAACCAAATCTTCAAGACGAGGATAGGATTACTTGATCGAGCAAATGTTGTGTGATCCACAAAGAGCTTTTTCTCAAACTAGCCTCGTCGAGTAGTTTTCTCTAACTTCTCTCCTTCGGGTCAATAAAAAGGATCCTTTAAGCCCTCTGAAAGTCATCCACTCCCTGGATCGACTTCACCTTTCCGTCAAGACTCACTGAAAAGAAGAAAAAAGTTAAAGATGTTACAATACAAACACATAAAAAATACTAGAATACCCACCAGCATTGTTCCAGGTCGATCTGACCCCCTCGATCAGATCCCCTTGAATGAAAAAATACTTTGGTTTCCAATTCGAATCTCTAGTCGTGAGATCAGTGATCAGATGACCTCGATGGTGTTTAGTCGCGATCATATACCTCCCACAATCAATATCATGCTCCTTCAACTGATACGTATATAAGAAGTTCTCGAAAGAAAAGTTTAAATTTTTTCTCTCGATCAAAACTTGGAGTGACAGGAGAATCCTTCACCCATTAGGCATCAACTGGGCCGGAGCAATCTCAAAAAAGTTAAGCAACTGTTGAGCTAGCGGCGAAATGGGAAGCCTAAGACCTATCTTGAACGGTATATGGTAAAAGCACGTCCAACCTTTGATTGACCAATCAGCACGTTCGAACAGCGTTGCAGCTCGCAATCTCACCGAATCTGGAATCCCTAGTTCGAATTCCAAATTATTTACATCTTGATACAACATTCTCGAGGTAGGATTTTCTATTAAAAAACATCCCGACTCACTCTTAGAAGTCATTGGTGGCTCCATGTTTAGCTCGCTAGGTGTCGCCAAACAACCTAATACCGTAGTACTTGGCAAGATAACTCCAACCTCGCCAACACTAATATCAGCAAGGGGTCCAGCGACGGACACCCCATCATGATGGCTCAATTCAGATGATGAATCAGAATTATCAAACTCAACCTCGCTCGATTCTCCTTGATAATCATTGATCATCTTCTCCAATGATGGGTTCAAGGAGTCATCGCTTCGACTCGACATATCTCCAAACGCTGTCGAAAAAAGAAAAACCCAACTTTAACGAGAAGAGATCGAGCTATCTTAAGCAAGGTGGCTATTACTATAAAATGATCTGCTCGATCATAACTACTTAGAGAAGTTAATCTATCTACCTAAGTGGTCAATCTATCCAAATCGTAAACATAGCGAAGCAAAACCGAGGCATGGTAATCGAATCAAATATCTAACTCTAGAGTTCGATATCTTCGAAATACAAAGGCTCTATTTCCTATTCAAAAATATCACAAACAGTTCTACCAGACTGTGTCAAAAAAGTACAGATCAAATATCAAAAAATTTGAAAAATGTTTGAAGCTCAAAGCAAAAACAAGAAAAAACAAACGAACTTTCCAAAAAGTTGAGCAAACACAATCAATTTAAATCAAAAGTAAAAAACAAAAGGCTTACCGAAAATGAATAGGGAAATTGGAAAAGTCATCGGGAACTTGTCGAAAAAGCTTGAAAAAACTCAAACAAATCGCTTGGAAACTTGAAAAAATGAAAGAGAAGAAGAATGGCTCTCGCTCAAAGTAAAGAAAAAATAAAGTTTTTCAAAAATTATAGAAGGCTTAATGGACACGCGTCATGAAACGAAAGGGCGTGTCTTTTTAGATAACATCATTCGAAAAGATGCTTGTAGATTTTGGAAACCCAAAAGGCACCAATTCAAAACCTTTTGCTTCGATAAACGCACCCATCAGAAAAATCGCCATGTCAGCCCTAGCAAGACCCTAGGAACCAAGGATCTTGAAAACCATAAAAAAAAAACCTAATCATACATCACCAGACACGTTGTTCGATACCTTCTATGGTCACTCGACACTCTTTGTCAATCAAATCTCAAAACAAAAATAAAAACCCATCGAATTTGCTTGACAACTCGATAGTCGAACATAAACAGGCCGTCGATAAGCATCAAGCCTGATGACAACCAAATAGATCCCTTCGATCTTACTTGATACTCACCCTAGACCAAAATTCGAAGCGAACTCCCATATCGATATTACTCAATGACTATCGAACGACCATATAATGAGCTATACCTATCATCGATCAAATAAAAATCACAGATATAACTCGCAAACTGCCCGATTCGATTCTCAACAACTCTCCAACTTGAGAACCTCGAGCTTGAAGAGTGGGGGGCAAACTGTAGTGGTCAAAATTGGGCCTCTGGCCCAATTAAACGAGCCCACTGTTAAAAAGTTGAATATTTTAAAGAACCCATCAGAAATGGGCCCACAAAGCCCAAAAATTGGCCACAAGCCATTAGACCTAGTCAAAACATGTGGTCAAATAGAGTCATAAATCAGACAATCAAGATGAGACGTTTCACACATCCCAAACGCTTGAATTTAATTAGTGCCAGGTTTAAACGAACCAAAACGAGCAAATAATATCTCCTTGAACCACGCTTACTTGAATGAGAGAGACGTTGAGGACCCATGGTCTTCACTATAAATAACACGCCCTGTCTCAAAGGAAAGGGTCCTGAAAATTCCTACTATTACATGAAAGCTCTGAAAATCTCTTAAGTCTCTTCTAAACTCATTTCTTGCACTTATTGTGGTGGTGCTCCTTTGACATTAATTGCTAAGTTCAACACTTGGTCGATTCGAGATTATCAATATCGAACAAAGACGACCTCAACTCTTCATCGATAATAGTAGAACAAAGGGACCCTTCAAATCCTTCAAGCTACCAAATTGATTGACTACCAACATCGACCAAGTCTTTGATCGACCAATTGCTCGATTTGACCATATCAAACAAATACATTTTGCAATTCTCTACCCTTTATCTTATTTATATCGAACAAGATACTGACTTGTGCATCAGAGAGTCCTCTAAAGGGAACACGCCCTCCTGTGGTTCGCCACCACTCCTTTTATTTGCTTTTTTTACAGGTTTTCAGTGCCCACCTCAATGATCAAAATTAATTGTAGATCCAATCGACTACACACTTTACATTTAATTTTTGTTGTTAGTTGGTTCAGGATTTATGTATGTTAATATTGACTAATCGAAAAAGTTGGTAAGTAATCAATTAACAACCCATTCACTCCCCTCTAGGTTGTATTAGACACACCCAGTGTATTTTCAATAAGGTGTGGGGAAAATGGGAAAATAAGTCTCCCTTTCCCTATCCCCATTTCAATTTAGGGATGGAAATCATCCCCATACCCACCCATTTCCCCATTTATCTCCCAAAATTCCCTCCAAATAGGGATGGGGATGTAAGGACTTGGGTATCCGAGAATAAATGCCCATCTAAGTGTGTAACAATATTATTAATAGTAACATTCTTTCTCTCGTCGTCCCGATAACCATGGTTTTTTCTCTGCCTTAGGGTTTTCCACGTAAATCATGCGTTATGTGCGATTGATCTTTATTTTTTATATTTCTGCATTACTATCCTTGATACAAACGACCCTACTCGGAGATTAAATCACATCCACGTGGATGAGAGAAGCTTTGATTATTCAACACTTGACTGGTCAAAGTGTCAATCCATATACGTTCTATTGTTGGATGGTTGACTTTTCAATGATCCAAAAATCATCGTCAACAAGGTTAATGTAAAAATAAAAATAAAAATTGAAATTGATATTACTGTTATAATTAAATTGAAGATAATAGAGACAAAAATTAGTTAGAGGACAAATGAATAAGTAATAAATAGAAGAAGAGATGAGATAAACGAGAGAGATATGAGATAAAAATTGCCTTTTGTTATTGATCTCAAGTGATAAAACAAGTTGAATAATAATCCCAAAAATTTACAAAAGAAACCGGTCATATATATAGGCAAGAAGAGATGGATGGTTGTTGTAATTTTCCACAACTTAAGCATGAAGTAAATCACGAACAAGCTTCCACGTGTGTTAGCTTATTCAAGAAGCCAAGGGGAAAATGTATGGTAGAAAGCCACCCACTTGTAGCACATGTGTTGTGACACTTCCCATTGGATTTCCACCATTTGTATTTTAATTTGCTAGGAAAAACCCAGTGGGATAAAAAAAACCTTAGCAAAAATATATACAATGATCTTCAGGATCAAGTGGTGTGGATGTGTTTAGAACTGCCTCATTAAAACCTTTCCGGTAAAACCCAGTGGGATAAAATTCGGTAGAAGGAAAAAGAGTACAGTATACAAATATCTGTTCAAAATTTTTGCTCCCCCTGATTGAACTCTCCCTCTGAATGAAACTTCAATATCAATCATGTAATTTACAAAGTCGACGCATGCCAATTCCATATACTAGTTTCTCAAAAGTTGATGTAGGCAATGTTTTAGTAAACAGATCTACAAGATTATCTGTAGACCGTATTTGTTTAACATCAATTTGTTGGCTCTGTTGAAGTTCATGAGTATAGAAGAATTTAGGTGAAATATGTTTGGTTCTATCTCCTTTGATAAATCTCCCTCTAACTTAAGCAATACAAGCCGAATTATCTTCAAATATCGGTGTAGGCATTTCTGTAGATAATGGAAATCCACAAGTATTTTGAATATGATAAATAACTGACCTTAGCCACATGCATTATCGGCTTGTTTCATGAAGTGCAAGGATCTCATAATGATTAGAGGATGTAGCAACAAGAGTTTGCTTTGTGGAGCGCCATGAGATTGCTGTGCCATTATATATAAAAACATATCTCGTTTGTGAACGGGCTTTATGGGGATCAGATAAATACCCGGCATTAGCATAACCAATTAAACGTGAAAAGTTGTTAGATTTTGAATAATATAATCCTAAATCTTTCGTTCCACGAAGATAACAAAAAAGTTGTTTAATCCCATTCCAATGTCTCCGAGTTAGTGTTGAACTGAATTTAGCAAGCAAATTCATTGAAAATGCGATATCTGGTCTAGGACATTGAGCCAGATATAATAAAGCACCAATTGCATTAAGATATGGTACTTCAGGACCAAGTATCGTTTCACCATCTTCAAGTGGCCGGAATGGATCTTTCTTAGGATCAAGATTTCTAACAATCATAGGGGTACTTAATGGATGAGCATTGTCCATATTAAATCTTTTCAGGATCTTTTCAATATATGCTGATTGATGGATAAGTATTCCGTCTGATTTATGCTCAATCTCCAGGCCGAGACAATATTTTATCTTCCCTAGGTCTTTCATTTCAAATTCCCTTTTCAAATATTCAGCAGTTTTCAGGAGCTCTTCAGGAGTTCCAATTAAATTCATATCATCAACATAAACTGCTATAATAGCAAATCCAGATTCTGATTTCTTTATGAATACACATGGACATATGAGATTATTGATATATCCCTCTTTAGTTAAATATTCACTAAGGCGGTTGTACCACATGCGCCCAGCTTGCTTTAATCTATACAAGGACCTTTGTAATTTAATTGAATATAAATTCTGAGGTCTCGAGTTGTATGCTTCTGGCATTCTAAATCCTTCAGGGATTTTCATGTAAATATCAGAATCGAGTGAGCCATATAGGTAGGCAGTTACTACGTCCATAAGACGCATTTCAAGTTTTTCTGAGACGGCCAAACTTATCAGAAATCGAAACGTAATTGTATCCATTACTGGTGAATATGTCTCATCAAAATCAATACCAGGTCTCTGTGAGAAACCCTGTGCTACGAGTCGTGCTTTATATCGCACCACCTCGTTTTCCTCATTACGTTTCCGTACAAAAATCCATTTGTATCCAACAGGTTTTTCGTCTTCAGGGGTCTGGACTATTGGTCCAAATACTTTACGTTTGGTTAACGAAGTCAATTCTGCTTGAATTGCTTCTTTCCATTTAGGCCAATCAGATCTTTGCCTACAATCGTCGAGGTTATGAGGCTCACAATCATCATCTAAAATTTCAGTAGCCACTGTGTACAAAAATATATCATAAATGATTGTTTCTCCACGATTCCACATTCCTCCTGCATAATTTATAGAAATTTCCTCGTTTCTAGGTTCTTGTATCTCTTAAGAGATTCCTTCCCCTGCGGGGGTTTCTTGTGTCCTTTCAGGGACATCTAACTCTTGTGGAGTTGATTTAGAGAGAGTGGATTTATTTATAATTTCAGGAGTATGATCCTGATATTTTGTTTTCTTCCTCCGGGGAATAGTATCTTTCGAACCAAGTGGCCTACCACGCTTCTGGCGTACAGTAGATAATTCTTTTGCTATTATTTGTTTAGATTGTTCTCCTGGAACAATCCCCCGTGCTGGTACATTAACAGCTGGGATGTGTAATTTTGTTACCCTAGTAGCATCTGTAAATGCATCTGGTAACTGATTTGCTATTGTTTGAAGATGAACTATCTTGCGTACTTCATTCTCACATTGAGATGTGTATGGGTCAAGATGAATTAGACTAGGGAATTTCCAAGAAAATTCACGCTTCTCTTCAGGAGAAGTTTTTCCTTTCCCTAATGATGGGAAACTTTTCTCATAGAAATGACAATCTGCAAATCGTGCAGTAAAAAGATCACCAGTTAAAAGTTCTAGATACCTAATAATTAATGGTGAATCTAGACCAACATATATTCCCAAACGCCGTTAGGGTCCCATTTTAGTTCTATGTGTAGGTGCAATTGGGACATATACTGCACAACCAAAAGTACGCAGATGAGAAATATCTGGTTAATGGCCAAATACAAGTTGCACTGGAGAATATTGATGATAAGAAGTGGGACGAAGACGAATTAATGCAGCAGCATGCAAAATAGCATGTCCCCAAACAAAAGTTGGTAATTGTGTTCGTAATAATAAAGTTCTTGCAATTATCTGGAGACGCTTGATAAGTGACTCTGCTAATCCATTCT
Source organism: Acer yangbiense (assembly GCA_008009225.1). Classification (NCBI taxonomy): domain Eukaryota; kingdom Viridiplantae; phylum Streptophyta; class Magnoliopsida; order Sapindales; family Sapindaceae; genus Acer; species Acer yangbiense. The sequence goes on from CM017771.1 coordinate 28,035,408, forward strand.
GAGTATGAACGTGTGGAACTGGATGCTCAACATCAATCCCAACTGATTTGCAATATTCATAAAATGTTTTGGAAGTAAATTCACCCGCATTATCAAGGCATATTGATTTAATCGGGTGATCGGGAAAATGTGCCCAAAGCTTGATAATTTGTGCGAGTAACCTTACAAAAGCAACATTACGTGTTGATAATAAGCAAACGTGTGACCATCTGATGGATGTATCAACTAGAATTATAAAATAGCGGAACGGCCCATTTTTTGGATGAATAGGTCCACATATGTCCCCTTGAATTCTTTGTAGAAATGACGGGGATTCAAAACCAACCTTAGAGTGGGATGGTTTTATTACTAATTTCCCTTGTGAACATGCAGTATATAAATTTTCATAGGATAAAAGAATCTTCTGGTTCTTTAATGGATGTCCATGAGAATTTTCAATGATTCTACATATCATTGTAGATCCCGGGTGACCAAGACGGTTATGCCAAAGCATAAATATTTTTAGATCTAAGAACTTCTAGTTCATAATTGCATAAACTTCTACACCTGTTGTAAGAGTGTAATATAATTCAGATGATAAAGCATGCAGCCTTTCCATAATGAGTTTCTGGCCTGAATCATGAGAAGTAATGCACATATACTCAATATTCTCATCATTTATAGTTTCTATGTGATAGCCATATTTTAGTATTGTTTGGTAACAATATCATGGCTCTACCGGAGCCTTCTATCAGATTTGCTGGACCTGATATTGTATTAACATTTGCCTTAAGCAGGGTTAAATTCATAAAGTATTTCTAATTCCGTAGAATCGTATGTGTTATTGCACTATCGGCTAGACATATATCTCTTGTATCTTGCTGTTCAATATCACCTAATTTACCGTTTAAAGACATATCTATTCATAATGAAAAATAAAGTGCATATCAGACAAAGTGATCAAAAGTGTAAACATATAGATATGAAAATATATCACTTCATAAAACAAAATCATGAATCATATTGATTTTTCGAACTTCCGGTTCGACCATGAACTGCAGGTTCATAAAATTCAGAAAACTTCAAGTTCTAAATAGAAATTACAAATTGACTTTCTAGATGAAAGAATCATAACTTGATTCAATTCAGAATTTCTGGTTCTAATAAACTTTGACATAAAAGTTTTAATATCACAATTTAAATTGAATTCAGAGCTTCAAGTCTGATTAGAATTTCATGTTAAAAACTTAAGAACTTCAAGTTCAGATTCAATACTTCGTATTCAAAATTAGAACTTCGAGTTCTATATAGAATTTGAATTTTGGAATTTCAGGTCCCAAGTATGATATTCATGTACATAGTAATGAATCCAGAACTCCATATTTTTATTGAAATTTAAAATTTAGAACTTCAGATTCTGATCAGTTTGTAAAACTGCGCAAACTTAAATATTATAATGATAAATCCAGAAACTTCAGATTCTCGTTAGTTGGTCAAGCCGAGCTTGGTTTGAATTCCAAAAACTTAACGATTGACCTAGTTAGGCTCAACACATAATTTATACAAATCCAGAAACTTCAGGTTCTGGTTAGTTGGCATACTCAGATACATAAATTGCATAAAATTAAATAGATTGCGTAAAATTAAAATAATAGATAATATAACAGAAATAAGATGAAGAAGCACAAGAGAATAACAGTATGAGATAAAGTGAAAAAAGGGAGAAAATTTACTGTTTGCTTTTATTGCTGATTTCGGATTACATCCTGACCACACAATTTCAGCTGTGTAGTGATTTTGAATAAAACAGAATTGTACTCAGAGATTGATCTATAGTCTTGAAAGCATAAATGTTGCCACTGACACCTGGCATTTGGTAATGCAACATCAGGTTGGTTAGCAAATCGATCTTTTAGTTCTTGCCATAGAACTTCTGGTTTTATGACAGTTAGGTATTGAGCTTTCAGATCCTCATACAGATGGTGACGGATAATAACCATGGTAGTAGATTTGTCTTGTTCATATGCCTCAGCCCTATTTTCAATGGTGTAATATAGGCCTTCTGATTTTAGGAGTAATCTGGTATCAATAACCCAGGACATGTAATTGTCCCCAGACACTTCTAGTGTAGCAAATATCAAACTTGCAAGCTTTGACATTATTATAGCTTTTGGTTATCCGAAAATCACAATCAGAGTCAGAACTTCTTGTCTGACAAAAATCCGAGGAATTTAAACCTTCAAATATATAAAGGAATATTTGTAAGTAAATAAATCCGTAAGCTTCAGGTTCCGGTAATGATAAATAAATCCATAAACTTCAGGTTCTGGATGGGTGACCAAACTGTTTAAATAAAAATTGCATAAAAGTAAATAAAGTGCGAGAAAGTAAATTGCGTAAAAATAAAATGTGGGAAAGTAAATTCAGAACTGCAGGTCCTGGTATTAATAAATAAAAGTCTAGAAGCTTCAGGTTCTAGTAATAATAAATTCAGAACTTCAGGTTCTGGTAATAGATCTAGGAACTTCAGGTTCCAGTGGTAATAAATTCATAAGCTTCAAGCTTTAGTAATAATAAATTCAGAACTTCAGGTTCTGGAAATAACAGTATCGTGCTGATAACGTGTTATAATTAAATTGAAGATAATAGAGACAATAATTAATTAGAGGACAAATGAATAAGTAATAAATAGAAGAAGAGATGAGATAAACGAGAGAGATATGAGATAAAAATTGCCTTTTGTTATTGATCTCAAGTGATAATACAAGTTGAATAATAATCCCAAAAATTTACAAAAGAAACCGGTCATATATATAGGCAAGAAAAGAGGGATGGTTGTTGTAATTTTCCACAACTTAAGCGTGAAGTAAATCAAGAACAAGCTTCCACGTGTGTTAGCTTATTCAAGAAGCCAAGGGGAAAATGTATGGTGGAAAGCCACCCACTTGTAGCACATGTATTATGACACATGTATCGTAACAATTACAAATTCTTATATTTTCAATTAATCCATCATACGTGATTTTATTGTGTTTTTCAGATTTCAAAATTAAAACTAAAAATATTATTTTTATTTTCATTTTTCTTTTAGAAAAACACTGAAAAACGCTTACAATACATGACGCGCCCTAGTCCTCCCTGCCATCTAGCGTACAATTACTCGAGCTGTTCGCAAATGACTTCACAAATAAACGACGATGATCAAATCATCACACATTCATTCAACAACAAATCAAAACCTCAGTGCGGTAACCACCACTGTTATGACACGTGTCAGATTCTGATTGCATGAATAGAAAATTCCCTCCTCTACCCTCAACCACTCTTCACAGGCCCCCTATCTATCTCTGAACCCCTTACCCCTCTCATAAAGTATAACGCCTCTCTTTTTCAACGAGAGTCGAGCCCCCTCAGCTTAGGATCCGAACCTCTTGCTCGGTTCTCCGGACCTCAGCCCCGGATCCGAACCTCATTTTTGCTCCTCTGTTCGTTGAAAATTTCGCACTATTTCGATCACTTTATCCCTCTCTCTGAGCTCAAAAGAGAAACTAATTTCTCTCTCTTCATTGAAACCCTAAAACTTGATAGATTCACAGCATCGGAGGATCGATTTCGAGCTTCGGCGGAGGTCTCTCGACATCATTGTGAGTGCCACAGCCTGTAATTCTCTCTCTGGAAACCCTAATATTCTCTTCCTAGTAGCCAACTACGTTCAGAGGCGTAATCTAAGCTAGGGCACTCGTAGATTGTATTGTTGCTTTGTATTGCGTGTGAGATTTAAGTGTGGTTTCGTGTTCCAATTATGTCGTATGTGCTTTTTTTTTTTTTTTTTTTGGGATCTTATGCGTGTGTGTTTTTTTGGGACTATTATTGTAAGATTGAGATAGTCAGGTTTTAGACCTTGTTTGGTTGCTGAGAAAATTTGAGGAAAAGTGAGAGAAATGTGATTCTTTAACTTGTGATTATGTTGTTTTTGTTTTGAAAAGTTTTGGTTCTCTCTCTACATATATTTCTAGTTGGAGGGTCTTAAATGGGGAGTGATATTTTTATCTAATTTTAATATAACCAAAGTTGAGCTTAGATTTACGTTTTATTCAGAATTCATTGACCTGGTTATGTAGCATGTTACTTTGGTCTTAGGTTGTCTTCCATGAGTGTGAGAGAGTCTCATTCAACCTGGTTGATGCTTCCATATTTAAATGACACATTTGGTGTAGGATTGTTTGTTTGTTATTTATTGTATCTTGCTTATGTTCTATTTTTAAACTACAATTTCTTATATGGTAGTCTAAAATTTAATTGTACTGATCAATGCACCTCCTTAATGAATCAAATGCTGCATTCACTTTATTGCTTGGTGGGAATTTCTATTTTCTTTGATACAGTTAACTCCACTACCTTTAATTTTAGCTTGTGAATAAGAAAATCTTATTTTAATCATGTAACTGTCAAGCTCATGCCAGTGTCATCTGTAGAGTAATGAAAATATATTAACAAACATGTGATGGGTATCAAGTTTAGATTTTGCATTGATGAGTGATTGAGTGAAGATGAATTGTGTATAGAAGTAGAGGTTGAAGCCAAGATTAAGCAAGTGTTAATAATATTTACATCCCTATCGAGTGATGCATGGACCCTATATATCAGAGGATAAAATAAAAACTGGATTTTGACTTCAATAATTGCCATCAATGGCAATTTGACAATTAAGCATTGTCAATTGTCATTAATATAGTCATTTTATATTCAACGGACACTTGACATATGGTAAATTTAGACAAAGTATTTGAAATTACATGAGAATCAGTGGTAAGTATTCTGGAGTTTACTTGTTGTAGCTAAGGGAAATTAATGGTAATGTCAGGTTCTTACCACTTCATTTCGTGTCCTAGAATTCTTGAGCAGCGGTTGTTGTTCTGTAAAAGAATTTTGAGTTGTTCGAATTTTCTGAATTAGGCATTGTGCAATGCTTCTTTAGTATGTCCAGAGTCCAGACATGACTGCATGAACACATTATTTATTTGGCTCTTTCTTCCATTGTCTTTGTGTTTTTTATTTCACTTTCATCACATTATTGGCTAGACTATACCAGTTGAGCTATTTTCTTCAAGTGGTCTCAAACAGGGAACAAAATTTGGTAAAGAGATTAAGGCAAGGGAGACAATTAGAGAGTGGACTTGAAGCAGAGTTAGTAAAAGTTTCCCCTCTGTTGTATACTCTTACGTAGCCTGAGAAATATGAAATTAAATAAAAAGAACTGAAACCATGCAAGGGTGCAATAATAGAGATCTCAAAGCGGGTAGAGTTACAAACATGCCTTTACAGTAAAATCAGCAATTGAGGCTCCTCTTCAGTTGCACATTTGGGTCCATAGGACGGCCTTATTGACTGAGGTTGTAAATTTCATCATGATGTCTTGTTCCAATATCTGTCTCTCTATTGAAAGGGGTTTCTTGTTGCCCTAGATGTCGAGGATTAGTGAAACCTTTTGATTCCTCATTTTGCATAGTGTAAGTTCAAGTAGGGAGTATGAAGAGTACATCTAAGATGGCCAGATTTTGTGACATAATGTTGATTTGTTGGTTTTGGGGATGGAAAGGGTTTTTGGAATAATCACTCTGTAGGAGCTACTGCCCATGAGTTGCTTTTTCTGTTCCTATTTTGCTGCTTTCAGTGGAGATTTGATGTAGCCTGTAGGATCATGAATTAGGACCAGAATTTGGTGTACGATGGTCTCTTTTCATGCTTGCAACACTTACAATGAATTACATCAAGAGTTTCTTGTTTATGTTTCTGTCAATCCTCCTTGATTAGAGAAGAAGCGATTTCTGGCCTTGTTTAATAGCAAAGAAAAAAAAAAAAAAGCATAATAATAATAATAATAATAATAATAATAATAATAAAATGTAATTTGTGCTAAGGTTCTGAGATTTGGATAAAAAAAGAATTCTTAAATTGTATACTTTTGTTTAGCTCAAAGCTTTTCAAATCAGAGGAGGAAGAATAAAGCTTTCAAATGTTGCTAATGAAGAAGTGTAGCTTTCCTTTAGCAGCTACTGCTGCATTGCATAAGCTGTAGCCTGTTGTAATCTAATTAGACAAGCATCCTAAATTCATCATTCTCACCTAAATAGTTAAATGCATATCATATTCTTTTTTTTTTATTTTTAAAATTTTTTATATTCCCTTTCCTTTTACCTATAATTTGGTTGTACACAACGTTGTTGGTGTTTCATATGTGTGCCTAGGAGTATGGTTTTACCTAAATCTACTGATTTATTGTTTGTTAGGTACTTTTTAAGACATCTAAAAAGGATAATATCCAAGAACCAGTATTTGGTATACAATCTCGTTTCTGATAAAATAAAAGTCTTGCTTATTTATCTAGATATGGGATATTCCGGATATCAAAAAGATACAGCTAGACTTGGGATAGGGTCCATTTTTTAGGCGTTAGAGCTGCTTAGGATTTTAGTTTTTTTTGCATAGCTACTTAAATGTCATTACTTTATCTCATCACTTAATTGTTAGCATATATTGAACATTGGAATAGTTTTGAGCAGGATAACATTTTGAGTGCTAAGAGCTTGGCAGTTGGAGGGGCAATTAAATGTACGGAAAGGAGGCATGCTCTAAAAAATACCTGGAATTTGAAAAGAAAAAAAAAAAAAAAAACCTATGTCCTTTATGATATTAATGAATTTGTAGTAGTATGTAAGTTTTGATCTTAGTAATTTTCTAGGTGTCGTTTTTCTCTTCACAAGAATTTAGCTGCTGAAAATTTGCGGGGTGGATTATCTATGCCTGGCAACGAAGTAGGAGACAGGATCCACAATTTTTTTGGCCAAGAAAATTTGTCCCAAGGGCAGCATCACTCACAGGTTGTTGACGGAACCTGGTCTGGCTTAAATAATAATCCGTGGGTTGGAAGCCAGAGACAGATAGGTGCACCTCTTATTTCCAACTTGAAGAATTATAGTGTACAGCAATCAGGTAGCAATCACCCCGATCCTTATATTTTGCTTTCAGTTGGCTTATAGCAATTCAAGAGAATATTTTGTATTGTCCTGCTGTTTTCCTCTTCTTATTAGAATTGGATACATCATACATGAACATATTGCTTGATTTGAAGTTTATTTATTTGGCATGATTTCCAGCCATTCCCTTAACATAATTTTCTTTGCTTTTGATACTAGCTGATTCTGATAGAGGACATGGGGGTCAGTCCTCAAGCCTGCAGCATGGCTTGAACTTTACACAATCAGCTTCGAAGCCTGAGCTTGCTAGAAGTCAGTCTCAAAACCGACAACCATCTCTGAATGGCTATATGCATGGACATCAGCCAATACAGACGAGGCAGAATGAATCAAACTTTTTGGGAGTGGATACAGAATATAATCGGCATAATTTAACTTCAAGAGGGTTACCTGTTCTTGACCCACAATTAGGAAATGGTCCTGAACATAACAAGAAAAACCCTGTAAGGTTGGAGTCTACTGAATCTCCTGTTAATTATGATTTTTTTGGAGGTCAACAGCAAATGAGTAACCAACATCCCGGTATGCTGCAATCTTTACCAAGGCAGCAGTCAGGGATTAGTGATATGCAGCTGTTACAGCAACAAGTTATGCTAAGAAAGTTACAAGAACTTCAGAGGCAGCAGCAGTTGCATAACCCACAATTTCAACAACATGAAGCAAGGCAACAAAATTCCATAAATCAGGTTTCCTCAGTTGTTAAACAGGCAACTGGCAGTCACACATCAGCTCATATCAATGGCATTCCTATGCAGGATGCATCTAATTATTCATGGCAGCCTGAGCTTATGGCAGCCAATGCAAATTGGCTGCAGTGTGGTTCCCCTCCAGTTATGCAAGTATCCACAAGTGGACTTATGTTTTCACCTGATCAGGGTCAGATACGTATGATGGGTTTGGTTCCTCAACAGGTTGATCAATCCCTTTATGGCGTCCCTATCACTAGTACAAGAACTAATTCCAGTCAACATTCTCCTATCCACATGGATAAGTCTACAATGCTGCAGGTATCTGCGGGCAGTAATTCCTTTCCAGGTAATCAATATGCTGCATTTCCAGATCAAGTTAGCATGCAGGACGGAACTATGGTTTCTAGGCAGGGCTATCAGGGGAAAAATATATTTGGGGGACAAAGTTTAAATAGTGGACTTAATTTGGAGAACTTGCAGCAAATGAATGCACAGCAAAAAGGTGTATCCATGCAGGAATTTCATGAGAGGCAAGAGTTTGTCAGTCCGTCAGAGACATCCCAAGAGAAAACGGCCATGCAGGTTGCTCCTTCACAGAATGCAGCTGCCCTAGATCCAGAAGAAGAGAAGATTTTATTTGGCTCAGATGACAATGTGTGGGAAGCCTTTGGTAGGAGCACCAACATGGGGTCAGGATGCTCTAATATGTTGGATGGTACAGACCTTTTTGGTGCACTTCCTTCCATCCAAAGTGGGAGTTGGAGTGCTCTTATGCAGTCAGCTGTAGCAGAAGCTTCGAGTGGTGATACTGTGATACAGGAAGGATGGAGTGGTTTGAGTATCCGGAATAGTGAGCCTTCGACTGCTAATCAGCAGCCATCATATGTCAATGATGGAAGCAAACAGCCATCTGCTTGGACCGATAATAACTTGCAGACTGTCTCTGCTCTGAGTTCTAGACCTTTTCCATTATCTGTTGATGCTAATACAAATATGAATTATTCTAGTGTTTCCGGTGTTCAGCAATCAGGACTCAAGACTTCACATGAACAAAATGAGAAGTTGCAGAATGATTCTTCTCAGAGATTTGCTAAGCAGTTCTCAGGAGAAGGAAACAGATGGTTGGATTACAGCACTATACAAAAACCAGTTGCTGAAGGCAGTCATTTTTATGGAAATGTTGCTCGTCCTCCAGAAACAGAACTAAATGTGAAGGGCGTTTCAGCTTCCTGGAACCATCAAGAGAGCATGTCCTCGTACATTACCAGTGGCCAACCAAGCAATAGACCAAATGGTTGGAACTTCATTGATTCTGTTTCGCCTGGTGGGGGTGCCCCTTCAAAAAATCAGGGTGATGAAAACTCACTGCAGCCTACTCACAGTGGTGATCATAGAAGTGCCATGCATGAGAAAATGGGTCATGGTACTGGTATATGGAAGACTAATTCTGTTTCTAATGCAACTGAGCATGCAAGCTCTGCCATAGGACACTCACAGGTCAACATGGAAGATTCTGATTTGAATAATGCTGCTGCAGTATCAGATTCAAGTGCTATAACGGCCAATCAGAAAAGCATTCAACAGCTTCCAACTCATAATCTAAATTTCTGGAAAAATGTTAATTCTTCTGTGAACCCTAGAGTAAATGAGGTTCCAGGAAAACATCTGCATCATCTGGATAAGAGCCCACAAATTATTGAGTCATCAGGAAATAATGGTCCAAATAATGTGGAAATTGAACTTGAGACAGAGAATTTTAATATCAAAGAAAAGTCAAGCGACAGCCTTCGTTCTAATGTATCCCACATTACTTCCACTGCTGGTTTGAGAGAAAATGTTTGGTTAGATGCAAATGATCCATGTACTTTTCCTGGAGGAAAACAAAAGTCATCTGGTCAAGTTGGTCGAAAACCTTTTGGAACTCGCAAATTTCAATATCATCCTATGGGAGATGTGGAGATAGATACAGAACCTTCTTATGGTATTAAAAGTGTCACACATTCACAGGCCACGCCCCAGCAGGTTTCTCGAGGATTATCAGGTTATGACCAAGTATATAATGGGCAGTCAAAATATTTTGGTCACATTGCAAAAAATTCTATGGAAAACGATAAGGTGATTGTGCAGCATTATTGTTAAGGAGAATATTGCAGTGTTTTTGTCTTTTCCCAAAGTTAAATGATTAACCACCCCTCAGCCCCTGTTTTTATTTATTATTTATTATTATTTACTTTTGCCAAACTCTGAAGTAAATCAAAAGAGTTTAATTAATCTTCTCAACATATATTGACAGGTTCATTTGCCTGGATTTCAAGGAGACATGAAACACATGGATGGGGTACCTTCAAAAGGCATGCATCCAGGTTCCACACCAGTTACATCTGCTCCCTATGACAGATCTGTTGATAATTTTTCCAAAAACAAGACTGCTTCATCAAGGTATTTAAATGTTTGATATTTTCAACCTATTCTCCTATAGTACTAGTAGTCTTGTACTCTTGATTAGTGTCCTTGCACAGCTCTTCTGATTACCTTTCACTATTTTATTTTTATTCATAATAATTTGGATGATTTGAGTGGGATGATTCCGATGTGACAACTTCTTGCAGTCAAAATATGCTTGAGCTTCTTCATAAGGTGGATCAGTCCAAGGAACATGGCTATGCAACACCCTTCAGCTCTTCTGATCGCAATCAATCTGAGATGCCTGAAGCAGAAACCTCTGATGGGTCTGTTGGTCATCTTCAGCATCAGTCTTCTGCTTCACAAGGTTTTGGTTTGCAACTGGGTCCACCATCTCAACGGATGTCCCTTCCAGATCATGCTTTATCTTTTAAGAGCTCATCTCAAGCTGTTAATTCTCTAAGTTCGGCTCATATCGGTTCTGAGATGGGAAAAAAAGGTCATACATGGTTGGCTTCCACCGCTTCTGATCAGTCTTTGCATCCTTCCCATGAGACATCTCAAGCTGATTCTAGGAATAAGATTTCTAGTAATGTTGGACAAATTGGTGATAAATCCTTACAGTATAACATCAAGGGGAGCTTTTCTGCTGGTTTTCCTTATCCCAGAAGTCAGCTTCAGAACCAGCAAATGAGTGGTGCAGATGGACAAGTAACAAAAAGTCAGTCTGTCAATGTATCTTTTGATAGGTTTGCTTCCCAATCAAAACAGATTGATGATTCTTCTGAGAGACTTCACACTAGTGAACTTGCTTCGTCGTCAGAAACATCCCAGCCATGTGATAACAATCAAAACTATGTAAGAGGTTCAGCCCAACCATTTCCTGTATTGGAGGCTATGCCAGTTTCTCAGCCTTCTATACCTGGCTTGTCTCAGCAGGGCTCTGTTTCAAAAATGTTACCTAATGCATGGGCCAGTGTTTCAAATCAACAAAATTCAGCTGTTGTCCAGGCTTCTCCCAATTTGTTTAAGTCCTATCCTCAGTCTACTAATTATTTAGAAAAACCTTCCTCTGGCCCACTGAAGCTAGATGATCAAATTGCTCAAAAAGGAGATAATGGCTCATCTGGGTTTGCAACATATTCTGCCAACATACAGGGCTCTGTTGGTAAAGAACAAGCAATGAAAGAGCAGCAAGTATTACCTGAGAGCGATGCAACCCAAAAGATGGTTGCCGCACATTTGCTAGGGAAAGAATCTGTTGTCAACCGTCTTTCTGATGCGTCTCTTTCAAATTCTACCACTGCTCAAAGAGATATTGAAGCTTTTGGTCGTTCTTTGAAGCCAAAAAACCTACAGCACACTTATTCTTTGTTGCATCAAATGCAGGCCATGAAAAGTACAGAGGCTGATCCAGATAATAGGAGTGTGAAGAGATTTAAGGGTCCAGAGTGTGGTCTGGATGCTCAGCATGCATCTTTAGCGGGATTACAGCACTTATCTTCTGGACCCAATGCTATGGTTACAGATGCATCAACAAACTCACTTCCACCTGGAGATTCTACGATGCTAAGCTTTTCAGCAAAATCAGGGGATAATCATGAGACAAATGCATTTGGTCACAATGATTCTCAAAATCCAATCAACGATTCTAGTGCAGTTGCTGTTAGAGGTGAGAATTCTCAGATCAGTCCCCAGATGGCTCCATCCTGGTTCGATCAGTATGGTAACTTTAAAAATGGGCAGATGTTGCCAACGTATGATGCACAGAAAGCTGCTGCTATGAAGACTATGGAACAGCCTTTTGTTGTTGGAAAGTCTTCTGATGGTTTGCAGGTTGGCCAATCAGCAAAACCAAATGTTGTTGCTGATGCTAGTCAGCTTCTTAATGTCCAGCAAAGTCCCATATCACTGGCTACTGAGCATCTTTCTTCCCCTCAATTATTGCCTCCAGCTATCACCAATCAAAGTTTAATTCTTGCAAGACCAAACAAGCGTAAAGCTGCCACATCTAAACTTCTACCCTGGCACAGAGAAGTCATGCAGGGTTTCCAGAAGCTTCAGAATATCAGGTGATTAGGAATTTAGGATAATAACATATGCAAATGGCTATTTATCACTGTTTCTTTTAATAATCAAAACTTGTTCTTTTCTGCTAGTTATTTGAGTGTCAACTTTATAGTTAAATTAAAAAATTAAGGTGCAATGTTAATGAGGCAATTATTTACATTCTCTTTTATTGTTGCTTTTATAAAGCTCTTTGCTAGCTCTGATTTGTGCCTTTTTTTTTTCATTAATTATTCAAAGATCTGTTATTTGCAGCATGGCAGAAATGGAATGGGCTCAAGCAGCAAACCGATTGATGGAGAAGGTCCGCTCAAAGTTTCCTGTGTTATGTCCGTGTGTGTTGTTTTGGGGTCCAACTGTAGTCATACTGTCTTCCTTTTATTAAGTCTATCATAGTTCTCAAATGTTCTAAATATTTTGTAGGTGGAAGATGAAACTGAATTGATTGAAGATGGGCAATCGACGCTTAGATCGAAAAGAAGGCTTGTTTTGACTACACAACTTATGCAGCAACTGTTTCGCCCTCCTTCGGAAAAAGTTCTGACTTCACAAGCTAGTGCACACCATGAGAGTGTGACCTACTTTGTTGCCAGATCAGCATTAGGAGATGCATGCAGCAGTATGTCTTCCTCCAGAAGTGATACGTCTTTGCATCCCGACAGTGGATACCTGTAAGAATTTCTATTTGAAATTGTTCAAACTTGTATCTTCTGTATTATAAAGGTTTTCCTGTTATTAGTGAGGGATAATATTCTGTACACTCAAATAACATGATATATAATACATTTTTAGCCTTTCTGGGAAGCTCCAAACATCTGAGAGAATTGGTAATCAGTATATTTCAAAAGCCATGGAAGACTTTATTGATCGAGCAAAGAAGCTTGAAGACGATTTATTGAGGTATTTTCGGTTTCTTATCTTTCTTTTTTGATTCCCTTCGTATCCTTTTTTTTAACTTACTCTGAGTCTATTTGACAATATTGGGTTTCAAATTCTTATTCCAAAATTTTTACCTGCTTTTACTTTTTCTGTGAATCTTGAGGTCCAAATTGAAGATTTTTCATTCACACACAACGCAGCCACACACATTAAGACATACATCCAGACATTTAACATGATTGTCATTGCACGGGATGTCAAGGTATCATAAAATGGTTTAGATAAGTGTTCTAGTAGGCGCTAGGTTCTAGTTGTACGGTGGCCCGGTGCCTAGTGCCATGGCCGACCTAGGTGGAGAAGGGTTGTGGAGAAGAAAAGAGGAGGCTCGGTTTTTTATTTTTTATTTTATATATATATATATATTATTTTATTTTTAAAGAAGAAGCCCAAAACTACGTAGTTTTGGGCTTTGAGTTTAAACCCCAACCCCAACCCCAACCCAACCCCCCCCCCCCCCCCCCCCCCCCCCACACACACAACAATAAAAAACTCTCAAAATGACGTGGTTTTAGTTTCTTCTTTTTCATAAAAAAACCATTACCGCCACCTTTTTTCAGAAACAAACCCCTGCCGAATAGGCTCCTGGCCGCCTAGGAAGGCTGATTAGGTCTAAATCGCGGTGGCCGCCTAAACCGATTACTAAAACACTGGTTTATCTATAAAAGGGATGATATAGTCCTTAATTTAGTAAAGTAACATAGAAAGTTTAACATGACAAATCCCAATATATTTGGACAAGCATTTTTGGACTGGTTTTCTTTCCCCTGTTCAGGTTTAGTCCACTACATGAAATATTGATACTGGGTGGGAGCATTTTTCCTGCTGTGGTGATGTCTTGGTTGATTAGGCTTGTATGTGCTTTTAGTGTGCCATATGATTGGAACATACAAATTCTTGGTGAAAAGTACAGTAGAAGTTTATAGCTACCAGAGGTCCATGGCTTGATGTATTAATAGTACTTCTCATGGAATAGATATAATTGTAAAGAGTGAGATGAGAGAAAGAATGAAATGTCATTTCAATTAGTTCTCACTTTAGGAAATGCCCTACATATGAGGCTGTGATTCTGCCTCAAATAGGTTTCTAAACTTATCCTCTTAACTAAATAAATCATTAAAATAAGAAACCTATCTATAGAGAATGAGTAACAGACTACTCTTATCTCTTTATTTATCATAACTAATAAACAAAACAGATAAATATAGACTACTCTTATCACGTCTAATTGCTGCCAATATATGATCAGAGTATTGGAAAATTGAGTGGCCCGTCAACTCTCCTCGCCGAAGGTCATGAAGAGTGCTTTCAACTCTACAACTCCGTACAACTCAGCAGTGTTGTCACTGTAGGAGTAGGTGTCTTTTGCTGTATCCCAGATCTCCTTGGCATTCTTACAAAGCAGCAAGTTCTCCCCAATGTCATTTGTTCATGGAGTTGATGAGCCATGACATGACAATGTTGTCTTCAGTCTTCCATTGCTTGTAAGAGGCATCCTCCTTGGCTGGTGATACTGCAATACCAGTTATATAATCGTCTTTTCCTTTCCCACCTATAAACATGGACACAAACTGTGACCATTGAAGGTAGTTGTACCCATTCAGCCTATGACCTGTAATGGGGAAAGTTTGAATTATCAGACCCTCCATTGGTGTTTGAAGTGGCTGAGTCTAAAGAAGAGGAAGAACCCTCTGATGATGATTTATGGGGAGTAGCCATCCTGTATTTTGTCATTCAGGGTTCAGATCGTGCTCTGATACCATAAAGAGTGAGATGAGAGAAAGAATGAAATATCATTTCTCTTAGTTCTCACTTTAGGAAATGCCCTACATATATACATGTGAGGCTGTGATTCTGCCTCAAATCTAGGTTTCTAAACTTCTCCTCCCTAACTAAATAAATCATGAAAATAAGAAACCTATCTATAGAGAATTAGTAACAGACTAAAAGACTACTCTTAAGTCTTATCTCCGTATTTATCATAACTAATAAACAAAACAGATAAATATAGACCGATAACTCTAACAAATTGGATAATGATTATGAGGTAAACAACTAAGAAGACTATAAAAATGTCAGGAAGATGTGTGCTTCTTTGAAAGTTTTCTTATCATTGTAGTAGTTTACCAGAAAAAAATAAACAAAATTGCTACAATGATCAAGGTTTTGCGTTGTTCATTGTGCCATGGAGCTATGGAATTGCTCGAGTTGCGGTTGCTCTGTATCATCTTTGTTAGTCTCAGAAGAGGGAGGGATGTTGGGGAGGTGGGAGGTAAACTCGTTTGGGTGCTTAGGCGTGAGCTTTGGGTCTTCGTCTCACATTATATCAGGATTTTCATAGAGATAAATAATGCTTTTTCTCTCTCTAATAGTTGCTTCTTCATGACTTCATGATTGCTTGCTGTTGCTGTTAAACTATTAAGATTGCCCTAAAGTTTTTGTTTCTATCTATCTCATGTTTTGCCTTGCTCCTTGTTATGCAGACTGGACAAGAGAGCCTCAATCTTAGACTTGCGAGTGGAGTGCCAGGATCTAGAGAAGTTCTCTGTCATCAATCGTTTTGCTAAGTTTCATGGTCGGGGACAAGCTGACGGGGCCGAGACCTCATCGTCCTCTGATGTATCTGCAAATTCTCAGAAATTCTTCCCCCAGAGATATGTTACTGCACTTCCAATGCCTAGGAACCTCCCTGACAGGGTACAATGTCTTTCACTTTGATCATTAATTAATTGATTTTTCACTTTCTTCCTCAATTGTCTCCTTGCCCCTCATGTTTCTCATGTCTATCCTCTTCCAATTTATAAACACTCAGCATTTTCTCATAATTGATCCCCACAAATGGGAATGTAGGAGAAGGATGTCTCCTTAAAAGCAGTGGAGGCTATTAGATTTTCATATAGGCCATTGATGTCATTCTTGAGATATATTTATTGGTCTTTGTATAATTCTTTGAAGTGTAGAGAGAAACTAGGTGTCCCGTGATTATTATTTTTTTCAGTAAATGGGAAGAGCAGAATATCTTTCTGCTATTTTAAAGGTGTTCTCTCATAGCTAAAATTTCAGTAAAGTTATCTTTCTTCCTTTTTTTCATGCATTCTTTTGTGAGGTTTGAGAGGAGTGGTTAATCCTTGGCCCTAGATCTTGAAATGCCAGTTTTACTGCAAGAATAGGCTAATAAACTTTTTATTTAAATTTTTTTTTTTTTTTATGATTATATTATCTTACTTACGTGTTTGAATTCCTATGAAAATTTGTAATCTTTATTTTTTATTTTTCAATAATTTAGCCTAAATGAACAAATTTATAGTAATCAGATTCAATGAAAATTCTAGAAATTTTATTGTTTCATTCTAGAAATTTATAGCTTTATCTTGATCTAGTTTGAATTTTGTTGCCGTCCCTTAAGTCAGTGACTATCTTTGTCAATAAAATATATTGTGGCACGAGACAAAGCATTATTTTCCTTCATATGCGATCCATGCTGAGGATTAGACTGCTGTCCAATTCGTTGTTACCATTAGGGTATGGACCTCCAAATTTGCAAGGTGTATCCAGTCCAGGTTTGGGTGGGTGGGAGTTTTAGCGTTTTAGGGAGGTGGAGTCTTGCAGCCCAGCCATTGTACAAAACTAATGTTGTTAGCCTAGGGCTGAATATTCTAAAATCTGGGACAACTTTCCAAATACCAGAACTTGCCCAAATTTTATTGTAATGCAATTAGGATATGAATAGACTTTTAAGCTTTATTGACATATGCAGAAAACACCCAGGGTATAATTGTTGTATTTGGGCGTAGCTGTTTTCTTTGCTTGTTAATTGTCTCCTTTAAGTTGACAGAATGAACTTAGGGGTTGTTTTTATTTATTTATTTTTTTTATAAGACTATATAGAGATTGAAACCTGAACTTGAATGACCCTTTTTTTTTAAACATCTGAATATATTGTCAACTCCTTTTTTTTTTTTTTTTTTTTTTTTAATTTTTATAAATAAAATTGTCCGAAAGTAAGTAATTTTACATTTATACCCATTTTAATTAAAAGAAGTAATTTAACATGCACCATTTTTTATACAATTTTGCATGCTATTCTGAAACAAAGTTTAATTTTACAAAAATAAAAATAAAATCAAAGAATATATGGTGCATATAATTATATAAATCAAAAAACCATTTTTCTTTTATTTTTTTTGGTTTCCTAAATTATATGCACCGGTCTCTCTCTCTCTCTCTCTCTCTCTCTCTCTCTCTCTCTCTCTATCTATCTATCTATCTATCTATATATATATATATATATATAAACAATTATTCTATAATATCTTCAAGCCACAAATTAATCTACTCAATTGTTCAATCCTAAGTAGATTTTAATATGGAAAGTGACTAAGGTTTTTTTTTTCTTTCTAAAAGCCGTATAAAATAAGAAATAGGTTAAAAGAAAGAATTCTATACCATATCAAATTAGGATAAATTTGGAAATATGTTTTCTTTGGAAGAATAGGCGTGGAAGAAAATATTTTAAATTTAATCCAGTGATTTGGAATTAAATTAGAAGTCAGGATTTGTTATTATTATTATTATTTAATCTTTTTAAGCTGTTTGACCATTTAAAAAAAAAAAAAAAAACAACTGAACGAGTTCAATTTAGACTCATTAAGTTTTAAGTGAAAAAAACAAACCACCCCTTAGTCTTGCAATTTTTCTCTTAATTTTCAATTCGGGATTTGGTATTCTAAGACGTTGTAAGTCTGGCCTAGAGTATGTCCTGTTTGAGTAGAAATTTCTTCTTTTGGGATGGTAATAACTCACCAGGTGTCAAGCGAATTGGTATTATTATTGATCTAGGAGATTTGATATTCCATTTTTCATCTAATGTTTTGGCTGTTTGTTTCATGCCCTGGGTTTTTTAAGTGAAAGAAAAATCTCTCTGTTGATGTGTATGCAAAGAATACGTGTCTAGTATTGGCATGCTCGCAATTTAGTGTCCATAAGTAATATGGCTCCTCCTATGTGCCAAGTAACCGTCATCCATCAGATTGTTATTTTCATTGTCTTGAACTATCAAATTTTGCTAAATTATCTGTTCCTAATTGGCAAACATCTAATTAGAATTATTAAAATGGAATAGCTTTCAAATGTTAAATTTCAGTAAGTGTACTTGTGTGTCTATTTGTTATAAGTATGTTAATTAGACGAAATCCGTTATTTCTCAAAAAATTTGTTGAAAATTTTCTAGTTTTTAGATTGGACTTAGGCTGGCACTGCTACTCCACCTATGATGTAGCCTATTCTTAGTTCTATGGTTGACAGCAGGTTTTATGACTTCTAATGCAGAGGACTGTATATATCGATACTATCAGTTTTGCTATTACGGTGAGGTTGAATAAGACTTACTTTTACATGTTGGCACGGGTTATTCCACTCGAAAACACTTGTGTAAGTCGTGTATCAAATTTGAATGCTACTAACCTTAAGTGTAATACATAAGTTATACATAGAACGATTTCAGTTTGTAAAGCATTTCTGGGTCTAATCCAATTGTCAAAGTTTCATTTATTCCTTATTTTCTTTCAAAACAAACAGCCAGCATTTAGTGCTTGCAGAAGTTTATAATATTTCAAGAGATGTATTGCTTTTTGAAAAGTTGTTTCTTAGCGAGAGATAGACGATTTGATTTACAATTATTATATAACTTAAAAGTTTAAGTTGATAGGAAGTATTTAGTTTAAGTTTTAAGGGAAAGTATCATTCTTCATCCAACCTACCCCCAACCCCTCCGACTGTCAAAGCTCTAATTCTAATGGAAAAGGTAATAAGATGACCAATATTTAGGGTTCTAAGGGGTTGATTGGTCATTATTGAAACAATCTTTCTAATATGGCAAACCTCAGGGTAGGAAAATGATACTTTCTTAAGTTTTGATCTGCACTTTCACAAGCAAGATCGGAATATTATTTTTATTATTCTTTTTTAGATGGACTCTTATGCATATATATGGAAAGTCTATTTTATTCTTGGTTTCGATTCTATAATTATTATAATATAATTAATAGAATATGGTTTTGTCAAAATTATCAAAACTAACCACATTATATGAAATTCGTTTTTAAAAACATACAAAGCTATATTGTAAAATTTCTTTTTAGACAACCACAAATTATAAATTCCTCCTGTAACCCTTTTTATTTGTTTTTTTTTTTTTTTTTAGTTTTGCGAGAAAAAAAAAAAACGTAAAATGTTAGAAAAAAATATGACATGCTGTAAAAACACGTGACATCTTGAATTTTTATTTTTGAAATGTTATCATTTAAAAAAAAAAAAAACTAATTATTACTAAAATATCCCTTCTAAAATCTTGTTTTTAATTTTTATCCCTTCAAAATTATCAAAACAACCCCTGTTTTTGAAATTTTACCGCATTACTTTATAGGTTTTTATTTTTTCCTTTCCTTTTTCTTCTGCAAATCGATAGCGACGTCAAGAATGGCTTGCCTCGACGTAGTTGTTGCTACTTGATAGGCTATTTTTGATTTTTTCCTTATGGTTTTAGACAGACAGAGCTCTTGATTAAATGTTATTTGATATTATGTTATGTGCACAATTGGATCAAATAAGAAATGGTACTGGTTTACTTTGAAAGAAATCAAAATCTCTAAAATGTCATAATAAACTAACACTTAATTTTAGGAAATAAACTTTAATTTATATTATTTCAATATCGCAAGTCCTAATTTATACAATAAATTGAAAAGTTAATAACCTTACTAGATAAAAACTAACAAGTGACTAGATTGAATAACTTCAATCCAATCTTATTCAAATTGACATTTATCTACTAATTTTTTTTTTTTTTGGTTTTTTTTGTGAAGTATTACAAATATTACAATAGGACAGCCGGGATTTGTCAAGATAAGATAATACGTGTGTAGCATGAATAACCACTCCCACAAACTAGGAGAAAATTCTCCACACATGGTTGTAAAATACACATGGTGGGACTAGAACCCCTCACCATAATTGTGGAAAGGAGGCGCACTATCATATTTGTTAAGAGGCGATATGCCATTTATCTACTAATTCAAATCTAGAAAATAAAACACTTTTATCACTAATTATTTTATTTTATTTTATTTTATCAGTTCGCACATAACATTCATTTCCCCTTGAAAATATCATTGTCCTCAAGTGAAACTGCGTCTAATGCAAATACAATTAACCTATAGGGGCTGAATTGGTTATTTACCACTTAGTTACTAAATTTTAATTAGTCAATGTAAATGGCAAACAACATTCTAAAAATAAAGTATAAAATTATGGAAATTAAAGAACGTTTGATTTTTACGTGAGAAACCTTCAACTGGTAAAAACCCACGAGATAAGCTTTGGTATCCACTTAAGCCACAAAAAATCCACTATATGAAAAGTAGGTTACACCCTCAATGTTAGGAAGTATGCCCTAAAGTAAGTATTTTTTGTTTTTTTTTTTTTGTTTTTGTTTTTTTTGTAACAAATTATTTGATATCAATAAAAGTATTGGTTTACAAATAAATTATGTAGAATGTATAAATCGTTTATTATATATGTCAAAAGTACAATATTCTAAGGATCCAAGACTAAAAGAAACATAAATAATTATTCAAATAAAGAAGTTGATGAGTGGTAGACATAATTCTTTATTTAGTCTAAAATTTTCACAACTTAAAATATAGGCTGGAAACCTTATCTTGATTAAAGTTGTGGGTCTTTTGTTTTTAATTGGGAAATGAGGAGTCTAGAATCACCAAGTGAAAGACTTTGAACAAAAGACCTAGTACATATGATGTATTGAACGGATCAAGTGAATAGTATATTTTGATTTTACCGTTAATGGAATAATACATTCACAATAGAGCAATTGAAATATTTATCTTAATACCAAGATAAATAATGTACTATATGTATTATGAGTTGTAACGCTTGAGCTATCAATGGGTACGACCACATAATAATGGTTTAATCTCGATGGTTTGGCGTTATTAATTCATATGTCATAGCAGACATATATTTATAGATATGAACATCATATCCCTTATAATCAAATAAGAAAAAAATACTGTCTTATGGGTCTTACGATGACTCGAATAATAAATCTTGGTACATAGTATAAATAAGGAGTTATTGAATCATGATTTATGATAAATCAAAATTATTCCTTAGGACCATTAGACAAAAGAATGGTCATAAGGAATAAAATAATTAATAATGCAACGGTCAAAAATGCATTTTAATTATTGGTATTTTTTATGAGGATACATATTTCACACAATTGTTCAGGGTAAAAATATTTAATATATTTTATTTAAATTCAAGAATGCAATTTCAGTTTTTTAGTGGATTAAATTGAAATTAATATTGTTGACGGTGATTTTTGGATTGCCACGCACTCAACAATTATATCAGTTTAATATAAACAAGAAAATTAAGAAGGTATGTAAAAGACAGATTTTACGTGGAAAACCCTTGAACGGGAAAAAAAAACCACGGCGCCCCTGAGGGCAGAAAAATAATACTAGGTTTTCGTTGCCTTATTACACGCTTAGATCTCTCTTACAGTTGCTTTCTTTTTTCTCTCTTTTTCTGAACCCTTTCCTCGAGGGATAGGTGGTTCTATTTATACATGATGTTTTAGGGTTTTTCCCTTGATTTTAGTCCTATTCGTAGTAGGATCTCCTTTCAGATTCGTACTGGGAATCCCACGCTGTCACAGATACAGGTAGGTCTTCACCTTTTCCTCCCTTGATTCCTTGTTGTCTTTTGGGTTTCCTAAAGTGTAGGGTTTATTTCCGTGTTTCTGCCGAGTCGGTTTAGGCCCAGTGTGCTGGTACAGCGAGTATATTTCTATCTGGGTTTCGCTTCTTCGGCGACCATATATCTAGATTTGGTGAGTACATATCCAGTTTCGGCGAGCGTGTTTCTGACTTCTTGGTTTCGAGGTATTTCGACATTGACTTGTCATGTTTCCTTTATTGACCCGGTCATTGAGTGACGTGGCAATCTTTACTGACTCTTTTTGATGACGTGTCGGGTTGGCGAATTTATGCATACAACAATACCCCCATAAATACTCCGAGCTGGGCGAATGATTTGTTCTTCTTACTTCGTTTGTCTCTGCGAGTAGTTTTTATTTTTATACTTACAAGGTTTCGATGCATTTTGTAATGCCTCCTCCTTTCCTTTTTGTCACGCGCTGTATTGATTAATTGATTCTTCTGGTGCAAGCTTTCAACTTGGTCCACATAATTGTTGACGCACCCATTTACCTGACGGACGAAGGGACATTTTGACCGCTTGGCTTTCCCCGAGATGCCACGTGTCTGTTTTCTGATGGTGGCTATTGCGGCTGGTCACTGTGGCTGTCATTCTCATTAATTGCATATCTTTTTACTTGATTTTCTTTTTTGAATTTCGAAACTCCCTCTTTTTAAGGCCCGGTCGTTTCTCTTCTCTATTTCATTCTTTTCATTTTATTCCTCTACTGGTTTTCTCAGAGCCAAAAAGAACAGTTCGATTCTTCGTTTTTATCTACCTTGTTGCTTCGAGTGCTTGCTACAATCCTTTCCCTGTGTTTTCTGTTTATCAGACGGTTCATTGGAATCGATTGTTCCTGGCTTTCTACGAATCTTCCATGAATCCAGGGTTTTCCGGTGAGTTCCCATGGACCCTTCTTTACGCTCTTCTCTTTTTAATCGAATGATGCAAGCCATGGAGCTTGGTGATAAAAGTACTACGGACAAAATTGAATCTCTGATTCGTAATTTTTGTCCAGATTCTCCGGTCCCAATTTCTGTTTATGTTCCGTCTTCTGGAGATGATTTTATCCCTAACATTTCTCCTTCATCTTCTAACAGCGGTTCTCCAAAAATGCCGAAATCTTCTAGACCCACAAGCAGTAGACGACGCGCTTCTAGGGTTCCACGTGAATCCCTGCTGGATGCGCAGACGATTGTCGACTCTGATGTTGAAGACCATCAGAGGGATAGGCTACACTTCTCGCCAAACCATCCGTGTTCTTTTGATACGAAGGTAAACGTGGTCGGCGAGGTTGAGCTTTGTAAATACAAGAGTCGTTTTGACTTGCCAGACTCGGTGAATCTCATCTTACCTGGCGACCGGGCTGTGTGGAATCCTCCTGAAAACGCAGTCGCCATTTACGGGGCCATGCTTAGCTGTGGGGTGACTCTCCCTCTTCAGCCTTTCATCGCTAGATTTCTCGCGGAGGCTCAAATTGCGCCGGCACAGCTTGCTCCAAATAGCTACAGGATATTGATGTGCCTGTGACTTATGTGGAAGTTGAAGGGTTACGGGCCCCCTACTCCTCGTGAAATCCGCCATTTTTACACGCTAAGGCAGGCGGGCCATGGTGGTACGTATTTCCTTATCTCTTCGCCCGTGGAGAGCTGGATTCCTGAGGGTGTGGCGAACCCCGGTCAAGTGGAAATCTCCGGCGATGAGAAGAAAAAGGGGTTCATCTGGGGTTTTCCCACTTCGAACAAGAGGTGGAAGAACAGCTGGTTTTTCGTTGATGGCGAGTGGGGTCGTCATTTGCCCGCCAGTAGTCGCCACAATTTCTTGGCGAAGAAGGTTCCCAGGCACTTCACATCGCCTGAAGCTTGGTTGAGGGCGGCCCCTGTTTTACTGAATAGGGAGGTTTCTCACCTCGCCGCAGCAGCTGTCCTCCCTTTGAGAGAAAGGGATAGGTCCTTCCTCTTGGATGAGGAAAAAATGATTTCCGAGGGGATTTTCCCACGTCTACATGCAAGGCTTCCTCGCTGTAAGTCTTTGTCCACTCCTTTGTTTTACTATCTTATTCTGTTAGTTGATACTTTGTTTATTTTTCTTTGCAGTGTGCGATTTTGACACAGTTTGTGATCAACATGCCCGGACAGTAAAGAATTCTGAGGCAACCAGTAGAAGACATGCTGCTGGGTTGGCCAAGGAAGAACTTGCTAGTCCGGATGGCGGCGATCCCTCCGATGGCGAGGAAGTTGGTGATATTCCTGAGGGTGGGGTCGAATCGGAGCAACCCCCTGTGTACACAGAGGCTGCTGTGAACATACCTGCTGCGAATACTTCTGCTGCGACCACTCCTGCAGCTACCTCCAGCCGCAAGGGAAAAGAAAAAGTTAGAGTTTCAGGGCCAGTCCGTGACACTCCTATTTTTGATGCGGATGTTCCTGAAATTCCTCTGGATCCTGCGAATGATCTAACTCCCAGGACTGGTAGAGGAAAGCGCCCGGCTGAGGGTACCCCTGACCATACTACTCGACCTTTGAAGCGGGCATCAAGAGTCATGCAGTATGTTGTTTCTTCTGACGAGGAGGGTGCTGATGGACCTGTGTTCGCCGGTATTCCTTATACTCATCCAACTGTGCTTGAAGCCTCCGCTGAAGGGATGAGTGAGGTAGCGTCTCCACCTCCTGAAAGAGTTGGTGAATTGAATGTTCCTGCTTTGTCTCCAACTGGTGCGGCTTCTCCTCCAGCGACTGTAGAGGAGCCGAACATGTCGTCTGCCGATCAGCCTGGGCCATCTGGTCAGCCGGGGCCAGCTGATAGGTCGGGGCCATCGAAGCAAACTGGGGCTTCCGCGTCAGGTTCGGGTGTTGCCCGTGAAGTTCCTCCCGTGGATCCAACCGGAGTTGGTGAGGGAGAGGGGTGTGTGTCCCTTTCAGATTTCACGGCTGCAGAGATCTGCTCACATATAATGAACAACAATGTTTACATTGATGAGGGTTGGGAGCGCCTGAAGAGCAGATCCTGCAACAAGAAGATGGAATTTTTCTTCGATTGTCAGTTCCTGGTGAGTCTCTTGCGATTTTTGTGTTTTGCGTTTTTCATTCGTATGTTTCCTGACTTGACTGTTTTTCTTTTTTAGATGATGTCTGAGTTGACCGACGCTTACAAGCGAGGGAACTTCCTTTCGAGGGATGTGAAACGCCTGCGGGAACAGACTTCTATTTTAGTCGCTGAGAAACTCTCTGCTGAGGAAATCCATACTCAGCATCTCGCTCAGATGAGGGAATCTGCGGATGGCTATCTTTCAGCTAAACTTGTTGCTGAAGATAAATTAGCTGCTGCTGAGGAAGAGATTCGTTTGCTGCGAGAGCAACTCTCCGCTAATCAAGAATCACTCGCAGCACGTTTTGAGGTTGAGCAACTGGCTGAGGAGGCAAAGGAGAAAGCTGAACGTGAAGCCTTGGATTTGCGCAACCAGTTGTCCTCGCATGAAGTTATTCTGAACGATCTCAAGGCTGTGCTGGAGGTTGAATCGGTTGATCGTTTCAAGAGATCCCCTGCCTATGACGCGCTTTTATTGCGTGAATTTGAGAAAGGCATGAGTTAGGCGAAGAAATTCTTCGCCATGAAGGATCACTCCAATGAGAAAGCTCTGGGGCGTTTCGACCGGTCTTTTCAACAGCATATGGCCAGCGGAGTGGACTCGATTAAAGAGCAGATAAAACGTTGGAAAGCCCACTGTCGCTACAACATGACTGAACCTCACCCTATGCATTTAGAAATCCCCTGCAAGCGTACCTTCAATACTTATTATTCGGGTCGGAAGGGCAGTTTTTCTGGTTCTGGTGCTGAGCCTGACTTGGGCCCTGTTGCTGGAAGGGATTACGAGCGTTTTATGCCAGAAGGGGATGAGGAAGTCGCCTGGCCTTCAGATGAGGAGATCGAAGATGAGGAAGATAGCGAGGACCCTCCTGCAGCTAGTTGATTTTTTGTATTTTCATTTTTAATTCTTTAATTGTAAATAACTTTATTTATGAGAAGTTATAAACTTTTTCTTCGTTCAGCTGCTTTTACTGAATTTTCGATTTCCTCAGTATTTCACCAAGTCTTTAGCACATTTTGTATTCGGCTGCTGTTGCTGGATTTTGGCGTACTTAGCGTTTCACCAAGTTTTTGACTTAGTTTGTATTCAGCTGCCGTTGCTGGATTTTGGCGTACTTAGCGTTTCACCAAGTTTTTAACTTAGTTTGTATTCAGCTGCCGTTGCTGGATTTTGGCGTACTTAGTGTTTGTCAGGACGTATCCGACCATACACCAAGTTTTTAACTTAGTTTGTATTCAGTTGCCGTTGCTGGATTTTGGCGTACTTAGCGTTTCACCAAGTTTTTAACTTAGTTTGTATTCAGCTGCCGTTGCTGGATTTTGGCGTACTTAGTGTTTGTCAGGACGTATCCGACCATACACCAAGTTTTTAACATGTTTTTATTTATTCAGCTGCCATTGCTGAGTTCTGGCGTACTTGGTGTTTATTCAGGGCGTATTTACCCATACCAAGTTTTTCTCCGGAGATCTTATTCTCCTTGTGGGAGCGATCCCTTGATTTCTGTAGCTTGGGCTATGGCGACTAAGTCGCTTTCGGCTGGTTTTTAATTTCGTTGGGTTGTCACTTATTCTCACTGCTGTGAGTACGAAACTCGTCTTTACGCAATGGTATTGACATACGTCGGCGAGTGTCTTTTTTGTAATTGGCGAGTCAAGTCGCGATTTCTCAGTAATAAATTACTCTTTATTTGGATAATTCCTGCAACTCTGTTAACATAATCGCAAAGAAAAGAAAACAAATACTAGTACGAAAACTGTTCTAAGAAAAATAAAAGGCTCACACCAATTCTAAATTTGACCCCCAAGTTATGGATAATATATCTTCAAGTACTGCGCATTGCATGGACGGGATAGTTCGCCAAAACCTTCTCGTGTGATGCGATATGCCCCATGGCCAGCTATGCCTGTAATCTGGTAAGGCCCCTCCCATTTGTCTGCGAGTGACCCTGCAGCTTTGTCTTTTGTTCCTTGGTTCACCCTTTTCAGCACTAAGTCGTCCAGCGAGAACCTTCTTTCACGCACATGTGAGTTGTAATATCTGGCTACCCTATGTTGGTATGCAGTATTCCTTATTTGCGCGCGCTCTCTTCTTTCCTCTAATTCATCTAGGCCGCACTTTAGCATATCAATGTTGATTTCTGGCTGAAAAAGTTGCACCCTCGGCGAAGAGAAAGATGTTTCCACGGGAATGACAGCTTCAGCTCCATATGCCATGGAATATGGGGTCTCGCCTGTTGAACTCCTTTCTGTGGTTCGGTATGCCCAAAGTACCTGTGGTAATTCGTCTGCCCAGCTGCCCTTTTTAACTGCCAATTTAGCCTTCAGGTTATGTTTTATGATTTTGTTTACTGCTTCAGTCTGGCCATTCGTCTGTGGGTGTGCTGGAGAGGCATAGTAGTTGTTGATGCCGTACTTGTCACATAGCTCCCTGAATTTCCTCCCGTCAAATTGGGTCCCATTGTCCGTGATGATGGTGTTTGGTATCCCAAATCTGTAAAGGATATTTTTCTTCACAAAGCTTACAGTGTTTGCTTCGGTTATGTGTACTAATGGCTCGGCTTCTACCCATTTTGTAAAATAATCCACAGCTACTATGGCATGTTTTGCTCCTCCAGTTGCTGTTGGCATTGGGCCGATCAAGTCAATCCCCCACATGGCGAACGGCCAAGGCGAGGTAATACTTTGCAAGAGTTCAGGTGGCTGTCGGATGTTATTAGCAATCTTCTGACAAGCCTCACATCTCGCTGCCACCCTTTTGGAGTCGGCGAACAGTGTTGGCCAGTAAAAACCCTGCCTTAATGTTTTGTGGGCTAGACTGGCGCCCCCAGCGTGGTTCCCACAATTTCCACTATGTATGCTTCTCAGGATACCTTCTGCTTCTTCAGGCCCAACACATCTCTGTAGTGCCCTCGAGTATCCCCTTTTGTACAGTTCTCCATTGAGTACTGAGTATCTTGTAGCTCTGTACTTCAGCCGCTTTGCTTCTAACGGGTCACTTGGGAGTACATCATTGATGAGATATTCTATGATCGGTGTGATCCAGCTATCCCTTTCGCCAAAGACCGCCCCAACTTCCTTTGTTTTAACTATACTCGACTGC
This sequence comes from Acer yangbiense, assembly GCA_008009225.1. NCBI lineage: Eukaryota > Viridiplantae > Streptophyta > Magnoliopsida > Sapindales > Sapindaceae > Acer > Acer yangbiense. The sequence continues at coordinate 28,063,487 of CM017771.1, forward strand.
AATAAGCGGATCATAGAAATATTTTTGGGCCAGATGCTGACTGTGGTAGATGCCAGTTTGGCCAAGGCATCAGCTTTCTCGTTCTCTTCTCGGGGGACATGAACAATCCTGTATTCTTTAAATCTTTTTAATAACTCCTTTGCCAATTCCAGGTAGGTGATCATGCTCTCATCTCTTGCTTGGTATTCATCTAGTACTTGATTGACAACAACTTGAGAGTCGCTAAAAACTTCCACTTCGTCTGCTCCTAGGACTGTGCTGATTTTTAAACCTGCTATGAGTGCCTCGTACTCGGCTTGATTGTTGGTAGCTTTGAAGTCAAAACGCAAGGCACATTCGACTGAATCTCCTTCTGGGGTTGACACTACTACCCCTGCCCCGCTGCCATGTGTGTTTGATGAGCCGTCGACGCGGAGTTGCCATTTATATATTTTTTTATTTTCTTCCTCCATCATTCTCGCTACTTCCACGTTTGGTTCGGTGAACTCCGCTACAAAGTCTGCCACTGCCTGGGCTTTAATTGCTGTCCTTGGGAGGTACTCTACGTCGAATTCACTTAACTCGATTGCCCACTTTGTTAATCGACCGGATACTTCTGGTTTCTGCAGGATTAACTTCAATGGGCAGTTGGTGTATACTCTGATTTTATGAGCCTGGAAATATGGCCTCAGCTTCCTCGCTGCTGTTATTAGAGCTAGTGCCAATTTTTCAGCCGGCGAGTATCTGGTTTCGGCTGGCAACAATGCTTTGCTGGTGTAGTATATTGGTTTCTGGACCCTATCTTCCTGTTTTACTAGCACGGAACTTGTGGCTGCTCCAGAGACGGACAAGTATATGTACAACGTTTCTCCTGTTTCTGGTTTTGATAGCAGCGGTGCCTGCCCTAGGTAATCTTTCAAGGCTTGGAAAGCCTTTTCACACTCCTCATTCCACTCGATTCCCTTTCCCTTTTTTAGAGCTTTGAAAAATGGTAGGCATCGGTCTGTTGATTTGGCTATGAATCTGCTCAGCGATGCTAAGCACCCTGTGAGTTTTTGAACGTCTTTCAGAGTTCTTGGCGAGACCATTTTTGCTAGTGCTTGGATTTTTTCAGGGTTCACCTCTATTCCCCTTTGATGTACTTGATATCCGAGGAACCTCCCAGATGGTACGCCGAATACGCATTTTGCTGGATTCAACTTCATTCCATACTTGACCAGCACGTCGAATGTTTCCCTCAGGTCATCTGTATGTCTATCCGCTGTGGTGCTTTTTGTTAGCATATCGTCAACGTAGACTTCCATGTTTCTCCCGATTTGTTTGGCGAACATCCTGTTGACCAAGCGCTGGTAAGTTGCCCCAGCGTTTTTTAGGCCGAATGGCATGACCATGTAACAATACAACCCCTGATCCGTGGTGAACGCTGTCTTCTCTTCGTCTGGCTTGTGCATCTTTATTTGGTTATATCCTGAATATGCATCCATGAAGCTCAACGTTTCGTGTCCAGCTGTTGCATCGACTAACTGGTCAATCCTTGGTAGCGGGAAGCTATCCTTGGGGCAGGCTTTATTCAGATCGGTGAAGTCGACGCACATCCTCCATTGATTGTTTTTCTTTTTCACTAAGACCACATTCGCCACCCATTCTGGGTATTTAACTTCTCTGATTGACCTTGCGGCGAGCAATTTTGATACTTCCTCCTTTATCGCTGCACTTCTTTCTGGGTTGAAACTCCTCCTTTTTTGCACAACCGGCTTGCATTTCTCACTCACAGCCAGATTGTGTGAAATTACACTTCTATCAATCCCTGGCATGTCTTCGTGGCACCAAGCGAAAATCCCCCTATATTCCTTCAACAAGTTTGTCACATCTTTCTTAACTTGTTTAGCCAGCCTTGCTCTGATCTTTACTGTTTTGTCTGGTTCCGCTTCGTCTAGAATAACTGACTCGGTTGGTTCTTCTTTCTCTCTGCTCGTTTTGTCCCTTGGGTCTAGTTCGAAGTTTCCCGGACTATCTTCCTGCACCTCCCTGTCCACTTCGAATATGTTTAAGGTTTCCATCCCTGCTTTATTTTTGAAGATTGATAGATTGGCGCGGCGAGCCATCTCCTGTGACCCTCTCAATTCTCCGACACCAAATTCTGTAGGGAATTTTATTTTCAACGCATGGGTTGAAGTGACAGCTCGAGCTTTGTTAAGAAACGGTCGGCCAAGTAAAGCATTATACGGCCAATTGTGGATGTCAACCACGACAAAGTCTAAAAGGATTGTTCACCGGCATGGTGCTGTACCAAATCTCATCGGCAGTTTAACAGTTCCTAACGACCTAACTTCTGCGCCACCAAATCCCTTTAGTGGTACATGGAATGGCTCGAGATCTTTTCTGTCCAGCCGCAATTCATCATATACTCTGGCACTTAAGATATCGGCTGAACTTCCATTGTCAATCATCACCCGAAGGACATCCCTATGGGCTATTCGAACCCCTACGACGATCGCATTGTTAGGTTTTGCATCTATCCCGTCTGAGTCTTCTGCTGTGAATGTTATAGGGTCATGTCCTTCTCTTCCCTTCTTGGGGCTTCTCTGTACGGAATTGATCTCTATGCTTCTGCTTTCATACATTACTTCTTGAACTTCTGACATCCTTTCTCGATTGCTTCTCCCAGTATGAGGTTCGCCGAAGATGGTGTTTATGGTGGCATTAGGGCTGTTCCTCCTTGGACTTTTCCTTTCCTGCCCGTTTCCCTGGCGGCTATCCTGGCGACCACCATATTTATCTCCCTTCAAGGCAAAATCCTTCAGGTGCCCATCTCTGATCAAACTTTCAATGTGGTCACGCAGCTGGAAACACTTTGAGGTTTCATGCCCATGATCTTTGTGGAATCGGCAGTACTTAGTTGTGTCTCTCCTGGCATTTGCTGACTGCTATCGTGGATATTTAGCGAGTCCTTTGTCTTCCACCATAGAAAATATCTCCTCTTGATCACCGGTTAAAGGGGTGTAGTGGTTGTACTTTCCTCGAAACCTACTGGCTCGAGGATTTCCTTTGCTTTCTCTCAAGTGCCCCTTTTGGCCTTTCTCGTCTCTCTGGCGATCACGTGATACCGTCTTCTTGTCATCCTTTTGATCCGGTTTTGAGTCAGGTTTGTGTCCATGCACGTAGCTACCCCCTTGTGCTACTTCTTCTTCTTCTGCTAATGCATAGTCGCCAGCTATTTCCATCATCTCTTCATAAGTTTTTGGTCTCTCTCTTCGCAGGTCGAAAGATAATCGCCCGCTTTGTAACCCATTGGTGAAAGCGGCGATCACAGCTACATCGCTGGCATCTTCAATTTGAGCAACTTCCTTACCAAATCTTGCTAGGTACTTCTTGATTGACTCATTGTGCTCTTGTTTTAAATTTGATAGATGAGCGAGTGACTTCCTTTTCTGCACGCTTCCCATGAACTGTCTTATGAACGCCTTGCTGAGGTTTGAGAAACTGCTTATACTTCCGGGCTGAAGTCTTCCAAACCACCTAGAGGCGAGATCGCCGAACGTTTGAGGGAAAGTGAGGCATAAAAGCCCGTCATTAGATGAATACTGGGCCATGATGTTGCGGAATCGGCGAACATGCTCCTTCGGGTCCCTGTTCTCCTTGTACTGCTCAATGGTTGGCATTCTAAATCTGTCTGGAACTGGGTGCGAGCAATATCAGCAATGAATGGGCTGTCTGACTCATCATCTGAAGATACGTTACGACCGTACCTTCGTGCCATCGCTGAAACCTTTCTTGATAGCTCTTGTAGGGTGACATCTCGCTGACCAGTCGGCTCTCCTGCTGGATCAAGTCTGCTCTTAATTGTCATTCTCCCATGGTTGTTCCTATTATCCGGGCTCCTTCGATCTTCTGCGCTTTCGGATCTCCTTCGCTGTGTTCTTTTGGACCGTAACTCTCTTTGTGGACGCGGACTCTTATCTTCAGACGAGATAGAACGGTGTCTCCGTCGGTTCCGTCGGTATGTGTCACCGGAATTGAGCCCATGTGTCCGCGCCTGGTCTCGCTCCTCTCTGGATTCTTCATTCATCACACCTTTTCCTTTCATTTGTCTTCTCCTTTCGAAATACTCTGGATGGTCCTGAGGAGTTTCCTCGGCGGATTGTCTTGCTTGAGTATCAGGGGTTGCGATGTGAACTTCTGATCGTAGCTTTCCGGGAGGATGGTTTCCAAGGATAGTTAACTCATAAGGGGATGAAACTCCCAAACCGATGGGAAGCGAAAGCCCTATCTTGTTGGCTTCGCTGATTAGGTTTACCAACGCAGCTTAGAAGTGCTGCAGAATCCCAGGGTCGGCGGCCCTAGTCCCTGGTGTTGTCGCCGATTGTTCCCCGATCGTTACTGCCCTATCTCCTGTCGGCGCAACTGGTTCAATAACCTGATCTCCGCTGGAGTTAACGTCTCTGTCACTGTCGTTGCTCATGTTCATGTTCATGTTCATGTTCTTTAATTCGCAAGGGTTCCTCGAAGTTTTTTGTAAAGCCCCCTTCTTCTAGCGCCAATTGTTGACGGTGATTTTTGGATTGCCACGCACTCAACAATTATATCAGTTTAATATAAACAAGAAAATTAAGAAGGTATGTAAAAGACAGATTTTACGTGGAAAACCCTTGAACGGGAAAAAAAAACCACGGCGCCCCTGAGGGCAGAAAAATAATACTAGGTTTTCGTTGCCTTATTACACGCTTAGATCTCTCTTACAGTTGCTTTCTTTTTTCTCTCTTTTTCTGAACCCTTTCCTCGAGGGATAGGTGGTTCTATTTATACATGATGTTTTAGGGTTTTTCCCTTGATTTTAGTCCTATTCGTAGTAGGATCTCCTTTCAGATTCGTACTGGGAATCCCACGCTGTCACAGATACAGGTAGGTCTTCACCTTTTCCTCCCTTGATTCCTTGTTGTCTTTTGGGTTTCCTAAAGTGTAGGGTTTATTTCCGTGTTTCTGCCGAGTCGGTTTAGGCCCAGTGTGCTGGTACAGCGAGTATATTTCTATCTGGGTTTCGCTTCTTCGGCGACCATATATCTAGATTTGGCGAGTACATATCCAGTTTCGGCGAGCGTGTTTCTGACTTCTTTGGTTTCGAGGTATTTCGACATTGACTTGTCATGTTTCCTTTATTGACCCGGTCAGTGAGTGACGTGGCAATCTTTACTGACTCTTTTTGATGACGTGTCGGGTTGGCGAATTTATGCATACAACAAATATATTTGGGCTCAATTAATTAAGAGTTAATTGGTACTTGGACCAAATATATTGGAGCTTGTAATTAAAATACCCCGTAAATCTCCGAACTTCACAAGTTAAATTGGATTATCTAAAAGGACCGCTTGGGCTCAAATGTTGGGTTCCAAGATAAAGACTCATCTTACTTCTTCTATTTGATTTCTCATTAGGAATGAAAAATAAATCAAAATAAGATTTTGATAGAAAAATAAATAAAAGAAAATAAAAAGGAAAAGACTTTTAATAAGATTAGACTTACTAAATCATAATATGATTTGTGATTCTTGTGTCCTATGAGAAAACAAATTATTCTTTTCTAAACCTATAAATAGGTGGCTTAAGAGAAAGAATAGAATTACACCAAGCTTGTCATTCTCATTGGCGTTGACACAAACTTGAAAGTAAGTTGTAAGTTGTAAGTTGTAAGTTTCAAATTCGATTTGAGCTTTTAATCTTTTTCTTCAAGTCTTGTAGGTGAATTTACACCTTGGTTCAAAGAAAAAGAAGCCCACACTTTTAGGTGATTCGATCTTGTGCTAAGTGTGGAAGATTTGGAGACTAAACTACAAAGGTAATTTTTAAATTAATTTAATTTGCATTACGTTTAGAATATGATCCGGTGATGTTTTGAATTTTTTTTTTTAGAAAACAAAATTCCGCAAATACATTTATTTTCAAAATGGTTATTTTTCCCTACAATTAGTATCAGAGCCTGGTTGTTATATTCTAAATTAGTGCATCTAGAAGTAAATCTTCCTACGAATCTTTAGATTTATTTGATAAGCATGATATGTTAGAAGAGATGACACTCTAGGGTTTACTCTATATATGTGATAATTAATATGTATGTGATGCATGGGATTAATTATTATTTCAAATTGGATCTTATCTATGGTCTAGAGTTTTATGTGTATTTTTCTGCTATCAATTGTAACAAGAAGGGTGACCTATCATTGTCATGTTTCCTTCTTGATAGATTTAAGTTTTTTTTTTTCATTAAGATTTTGTATGATTTAATCAAAGTAGAGTCCGAAATGAATCTAACGGTGAAAACGACGAAGGAATCTGGGCCCAAACGTGCTCGTATGAGCCGCCGGAAGATTGCTACGCAACACGTGCGTGTTGCTGCACGCCAAAGGTGTTGGGGTGCGTGTGGCATGCTTTTTGGGCGATTTTGGGCATGTGGAACTCTTAGAAGACATGAGAAAACATGTGGGGAGTTGGCTTTCTTGTTGGGAAAGTTTTTGTCACGCCCCAAACCCGAAGATCAAGACATGATCTTACTTATAATCAAATATCAAATAATAGTCATTCAAAATGCGACCGAAACAATAACAATCTCTCAAAGTTCATTATGAATAATCAATATTTTAAAATTAAATAAACTCCTATCTCCTAAGGAACCAAGAATTTAAACTCCTACGAGATACCACAATCCATGCTACGAGCAAATCACAACCTCAAGAATTTGGAATCACAATGAACTAAGTGAGTTTGGAAACTCAATAAGCATACTAAACATGTTTTATACTTATACAAAAATAACACAAAAATTATGAAAAGCCATAAATATCAAAACTCAATTCATAATTCATTTGAAACATATACTTATCAAATTTTTTGCTAGGTTCCTTTTATCCATTATTGCATAGTAGGACTTTTCACATATAGGAGCCAAAGTTACCTATCGACAACTAATGTATACAGGGAAAGTGCAAGTGAGGATTTATATTTTTTTAAAATGCAAAACACTCATGTTCGAAGGTAAGAGCCAGACCCTCATCGTGATCAGCGATGAGTCCTCCCACATGCACTAATGCGTCGACACACGAATGTGAAAACTCTTTAGTCCCTAGAGTACTCTAGAGGACACTTCCCATATACCACACACATATCAAATCACATATCACATAGGGCTCCACACAAATTCACATAGGTGCCTACTAGTGATAATAAACAAAAGTAGCCTAGCGAAAACATATTGTATGGTACCATATATTCACATTTCAAAATGCATACTTATCACATTTCAAAGCATTTTGAATACATTTCAAATCAATTCGAACACATTTCGAAAACATTCACAAACAAATTTCATATACATATAACATTATGATTCCGTTTCGAAAATGGGTCTAGTATACTTACCTCTTAGCAAATCAAATTAGAGCAATTGCCCACGAAGGTAATAATCCAATCCTTAACCTAAAATCATATAATCATACAAATATCAGAGTCTAATTCATATCTATGACTGGAATAATGTCTGACATATCGCTTCACAAACCGAAATCCTAGTACTAGAACTAACCAGTGTTGTTTTGAAAACCGTGTGGTGTCCAATGTAAGATTTTTACTTTATTACGCACATACTGAAAAATTCTAAAGTTTTGCAAAAACACTTTACACAAACATATATATGGATATAAAAATTTTAGAATTTAATAAAATCCATAAGTATCTTAAAATATTTTAAGTCGTAGTATTCAAGGCTGTCTAATAATAGACAGTCCTGAACACTACTCGCCATTTGAATTTTTAAAAATTCTAAAAAGGTTGAATTGACATGAAACTTCACCAAAACGTAAATAACCCATATATGGTTTGAAAATAAAAGTTTCAAAGCTAAATCATTCAAATAAATGCTTTTAAAGTATTTATACTTTTGATTACTAGAATCTGTCTAATATTGGACAGATTGTAGTACCTGTTTTTCAAAATTCATAACTAATTTAATAAAACACTAAAAATATTGAAATAAATTCGAAAACCCCTTTTAACATGTTTTTAAACATCTGTACAAAATTTCAAAATTTTTAAACAAGTATTACACAGCGAAATTTGTTTTCGAAGTCAGACCAAGTTACAAAAAACGATATTTTCAGCAATACTGTTTCAAACTCAAAAATTCATAAAAAATAAAATACTTAATATTTTGAAATGAAACAAATTTCTTTGGAACCCTTAGGTAGTATAGTTCAAAATCTCTAAACAAAAATCACAAAAACATCATAGATAAATTAACTATAAATTTCGTAAAAATCACTTGTCAGCCTTAAATACTTTGATATCAGAAAATAGGAACTCAGAAATCACTATAATAAACTTCTAGGGTTACTACCCAATCAAAACCCTAATATTGATTCCTCTAAGCGTTTAAGTAATAAAGAAAAACAAATAAAGCGAATAGAAACACACCTTGAAAAAAACGCTTTTCTTCTTCTTGCTTGCAAACAAGTTCTTGTTAAAAAGTATGGGAGTGTTTTTTTTTTTTTTTTTTTTCCTCTCACTTGCTGTTCAAAGCTTTTTAGGGCTTTGTAATTTTTCTTCTTCTTCTTATGAACGTAAAAGAGAGGATAAGAGTCTCTTTTAAATCAAAGTGTTTTAAAACAAATAGGATTCCTAAATCAAAATCAGAATCCTATCTTTTATTATTATTGTTACTAATTAATAATATCTTTTAAAATAAAGAGTTATTTTAGGAACAAAAACACATATTAAATTCTAATTTATTATTTTAGAACTTTAACCCCATAAACAATATAATTTATAAAAACATAAGTGTTTTTAAAATTTGTTTTTTTTTTAATTTTTTAATTTTTTATTTTTAAACTTAAACGCTTAGGGAAACTTATAGACTAAAATTAAAATATGGGTCTTACAACTTGTTTCGGAAATACATGTTTAGGAAATACTTGTTAGGTGGTTTCTAACTATTTATGGGAGTTTGATTTCTTAAAAAAAGATTTTTTTTTTTTTTTTTGTTTTAAAGTAATTGATTTCCTGAACTCACAAGAGTTGTGAGTTGGGTGGAAATCTATTTGAAAATAAAGTTTTATTTTTTTAAATATTAAATAAAAGGCAGAATTTCACATAAGTCCTACCTTTTTGGTGATTTGTCACCTTTATAAATGTCTTTCCAAATTCATCACTTTAGTCCTTACTTTTTTCAAAACTCATCACTTTAGTCCATTTGACCAAATATGTGAAAGTCAACTATTTAAAAACCTGTGAAAGTACATTTTTACTCCTATTACTATTTAATTTAGCTAAAATGATTATCTTAGTTTTAAATTAAAATGAAAAACAATAAAATTCTCAATAATAAAATCTTAAATAAATATATTACAAAAAAAAGCTTAAATAAATAATTCATTTCTATCTATTAGTCTTAAGTTTGTTTAGATTTATTTAAATATAAAGTAAAAACTAAAAAAAATGGATATTAATCTATTACAGATCATTGAATTCATTTTGTTCCCGAGTAATATTTGGTTTTTAGAATGCTGTTTCTTTTCTTAAAAATGGTTTTTAGAAAGCTAAGATAATCATTTTAGCTAAATAAAAATTCATTATGAAAAAAAATACAAAATAAGAAAAAATTATTGGATTTTTTTAATTATTTATTTAAGCTTTTTTTGTAATATATTTATTTAAGATTTTATTATTGAGAATTTTATTGTTTTTCATTTTAATTTAATGCTAAGATAATCATTTTAACTAAATTAAATAGTAATAGGAGTAAACATGTACTTTCACAGGTTTTAAAATAGTTGACTTTCACATATTTGGTCAAATGGACTAAAATGATGAGTTTTGGAAAAAGTAAGGACTAAAGTGATGAATTTGAAAAGACATTTATAAAGGTGACAAATCACCAAAAAGGTAGGACTTATGTGAAATTCTGCCTAAATAAAATAAAATTTGTAAGTTCCTCAAGTTTGATTGGCTTATTTCAGTGACAAACCACATGTGGGGATTGATGTAAGGGTAGCTTAGACTTTTGATGGTTGGTGTTTTGCACAACCAAGACCCTCACAAGTCCTCAAGAGAAGAAGCACTAAAGGTAAAATTCTAAGTGCTTACTTGCTTTGAAGAGATAGTTGCACACACTCACAACTCATGCATATGTTTAATACTTGTATGTTGTGTGTCTAATATGTGTGTATTAATGTTCATTAATCTCTCTTCTTGCATGTTTATATGATTGCATTTTGTATGTCAAATGCCATGTCATGTTTAGGCTTAGGATTGCATACATTGTGTAAGGCACTGTTGAAAGCACTGTACGTACAGCGCCCATCTGAGACCTGGTGGAAAATGGGATTGGCGTTGTACAGACCTGATCGATTTTAATCGGTTGCTGTTGGGTCGCTGTACAATCATTGTACAAAGCGTTGTACATACAACGTTATGTACAGCGACACTCTGGTTCTCGAGAGAACAGAGAATTGGCGCTGTTGGGTCACTTTACAGAAGCGCTATTCGTAGAGCGACTATGAAGATTGTTCTTTATGTTCTTCATGATTTCCTAGGAAGGCGCTGTACAAGTCGCTTTACGTACAACGACTCGTACAGCGCTCAAGGCAAATACAGGGTCATTTTTTCAAAACGACTACACTTCATTTAGTCACCCTATATATATGCCTCTTTCATCTTAGGTCGTTTTTAAGAGTTCAAAAATCATATTTTCCCTTAGAACATTTTTCAAGAGAAACAATTCACAAGAACTCATATTTAAACACTCAAAGTAATTCCTTTGTGCATCAAAGTTCATCAAGCATCATCTATGATCATATAGGATGCATCCATGCATGGTTTTGCAACATCACATCTTGCTTGGTAAGTTTTTCACTAATTTTATCTAATTTTAGTGTCTTTCTTAACAAGCCATCTCTTGTATTACTTGTATGCTCTTAGAACATTATTCTAGTTACAAGATAGAGATTGTATGTGGTGTATTGATTGAGTGTTGTATTGTGATAGCTTTCTAGGTTGGCATAATTTATGTTTAGCTAAGCTTTATGACATGTCATCTAGCTATTGATATCAATGACTGTTTTAATTGTCATATTATCATCGTAGATAAGCATATAGGGTTCCCTAGCTCTATTTGCATTTTTTGATATTCATACATATTCACATAGGCCATATTATCTCTTCATTGAGAAGTAAGTCTTGTGTTGCTTCCGGGATTAGGTTGCTTAAATCACAAGCAATAGGACTAGGTTCACTTATACCGGGATTAGGTAGTGGTTGTGAGTTATATACCGAGATTAGGTTGTAATCACCTTTACCGTTAGTGGATTCGAGGTTTGAGTGTGGCGCACTTACCAGCCCGTGGTTTTTCCCTCTTGAGGGTTTCCACATAAAAATCAAGTGTCTTTTAATTCTGCACTTATTACACTTGATTTATTGCTTTGACTAGTTAGGGGTATTTTCGGAATATTGACTAATAACGAAAATTGGGTAAAATCAGTTAAAATCTCCCCTCTAGATAGTTTTATACACACCGTGCATTATTTGTTTCAAAATTAAATTGAGTTTCCTAATTACACAAAAGTTGTGGAATAGTTGAAAACCTATTTTGATAAAGATTCTTCTCCAACAAGTTTTAATTAACAAGAGTTGTTGATAAACTAATTAAATTTTCCTTTTAATATAATTCATTAATTCACAAGAGTTGTGCAAATTGAATTAATTTAGAGATTACCTTTGTAGTTTAGCCTCTGCAAATCTTCCGTACTTAGCATAAGATTGAATCACCTAGGAGTATGGGCTCCTTATCTTTGAACCAAGGTGTTGTTGGGGTTTTTGCCCTAAAGCTTGTAATTTGTAAATATGATTTGAACATAAATAAAAGAAGTAGTATATTCATTCATTTTGTGTCATACTTTAAATATATAACATGTGCACTTACCATCCAAGATTGCCAGATGTAATTTCGAACTGAATATATGAGTGTCATATACAGATGGATGTAGTTTGAAACGAGCAATCTAAAGAGTCCGTAGATAGCAAATAAAGATGAGTACTTTATTTTGTTTTTAAATTAAAAGATATCATTGGTTTCTTAAATAATATATATATATATATATATATGATATATATTTTTAGGTATAAGATACCTGACAACAAAAGAAAAAAAACAAAACACAAAAAGAGAAGAGAAACAAGTGGGGTGCGGCAGCCAAGAATCAAAAAGAGAAAAAAATATATTTTTTTAAGTTTTCTTTTTTGTGTGGCCCAACCTAAGACATACAAACAACAAGAGTTGTTTTTGTGTGTTCTTCTCTTCTTCTTCTTCCATACATGTTCCTGAATACCGTGACGCGCCCATACGCTGTTACCAGTTCCGGGTGATAGCGAGGAAGATCAAGTGGTTCAAATCAGGAGCAGATCGTATTAAAGTGAAGGAGCCTCCTACGTAGGTATGAAGAAATTGTTTCTTCCCTTTTATTTATATGTTTTGATTTCGATTCTTTTGTTTTACTGTTCCGAAAAATAGATTCTAGGTTTTATCAATCACAGTATTTCTTTATGAAATAAAATAAAAATTTTAAAACCTTCCGCTGCGTGATTGGTAAATCGGGGTCCTAACAATTGGTATCAGAGCCAATTTTTTGGAGCAGGAGAATCGATTTCGATGCTCCTGATACGTATGAATGTGTAGGCACTATTTTAATTGACTGTATGTTGTTTTTTTAATTGAATGGTTTACTTTTAAAACATAGTTGATCGTTAATTGTATGGTGTCGTGGATTTAGGGTTATTCTTTTTTAAAATGTTGTAATATTTTTGTAATATTAATCCCGGGATGTAATTTTAATATATATATTTTTTTCTACTGTATTTTCTTTGTTGTATTTTTTCTGTTATGTATTTTGTTATAAAATATGTAAGAAGAAATCCGATGAAGAAGACGAATGGTGAAAGTGCGAGATCGGAAACATGCGGTACTGTTCATGCGGTAATGTTCACAACACTGTTCACTAGAACTGTTCATACGGGTACTGTTCATGGACACTGTTCACTGGACACAATTTTTGGGCTTTAGGTTTGATTATGAGATGGGTCACAATTTTTTTTATCAAGTTGGACTTGGTTAAAAGCCCAAAATAAATAAGAACCCTAAAGACTTGAAGACCAAGGAATGCCTTGGGTATATTTTGTAATTAAATTCTTATTATTGTAGGTTAAATAATCCACGATACTCGGTCAACTCATGTATGCTTTTAATTATGTGATGATTAAGCATTGCCATGCATACAAATGTCATTTAGACTAGTTGCGCCTACACATAAATATATGTTGATATATCATACATGCATGTTAGCCTATTTTATTATGTGTTTTAGTTTTAATGTGATTAAAATGGGCAATACACATAAATGGCTACAGATTAATGAGATTAGTTTTAATAGTTAAAACATGGTAAATTCTCATTAATTTTTTTTTTTTTTTTTTTTAAGAGTTAAATTAGTTTGACTTATAGGGCCTTTTTAATAATATTAGATTAATTCGATTAAATCCATTTATTAATGGGCCTAATAATGTGTTTAGTTTTAATAGTTAAAACTTGGTAACACATGTTGAATAATTCTAGCCTTAGTATATTGTTTACATAGATTAGAATTATTACTAATAGATTTTTTTTTTTTTTAAGAGTTAAAAATCATAATAATTTATTAGTTAATTAGAATTAGATTCTAATAAACAAAGGTTAATGCGCTAGACAACTAGATTGAAGTTAGCCGTTTAATCTTGTAAATATCCTGGTGCATTAACTACTATAGAAAACTCTAATTATAAAATAGTGAGTGGGAAAGGGATATATGACATTATATCCCGCGGTCTCCATCATTAGTTCAACACCGTGAGATTCAAGTGGGGCCTCGTGACGGCTTTGCTTTTGTCCTCCCTAAGGAGGGTATCCATAAGAATCAATACCAAGGTTGACTTCCTAACGGATAGGATTTCTGAGGGGATTTCGGGATTGACCGACCCTAAGGCGGCAATTCTCGAGTTAAGCTCTAGAGATTTGAAATGATGGGTTACACTCACAAGGTTTTAATTAAATTGGTTAATTATAAACCTGACTGAAATAAACGATGGTTGAATATTAGAGGAATAAGAGTTATTTTGGTATAACATTTGATTGAGAATGTCTCGATCCAACATGCAAGAATTTGACCGATCCTAAGGCGGCACTTGCTTGTGGTATGTTGGATTGTCGTGGTGTAGTAACATTTTTTTTTTAGGGTTGTTCTTGTTCATTAAACAATTTCATGCATCATGTTTAATTTTATGCTGAACATTCGCACAAGTTTTGAATGTATGACTGAATGAATTATTAATTTATGTTTTTTCAGCCATGTCAACTGCACTCTTACAAATCATAGCCAATGAAAAATTAACTGCTGATAACTACACTAAATGGAAACACAATATCAATGCAATTTTGGTCACCAAGGACCTTAAGTTTGTGCTTACGGAGGAATGTCCTCCAGCACCTACTGCCCATGCCGCACAAAGAGTTCGTGAGGCATACGAGAAATAAGTCTCATCTAATGAGAAGGCCCGAACATATCTGTTGGCTAGTATGACAGACGTACTTGTCATAAAGCACGAAGCAATGACTTCCGCATTCGAAATAATGGAGTCATTGCAGGCTATGTTTGGGCAACCCTCTGAGCAAAAGCGGCATGAAGCTGTTCATTCCGCTATGCTCGCTCATATGAAGAAGGGTACATCAGTTCGGGAACATGTCCTGAACATGATGTCCTACTTCAACACGGCAGAGATCAATGGCGGGGCTGTAGGGAAAAATCGCAGTACACGCAGCGGAAGCGAGACTAAAAAGGGATTTAGTATGTTTTAAAATTTTTCCTTTGATGAACCTTAACCCTTTAATTTAATTAAACATACATATAAAGTAACAAAAAGTAGAATACCTTTTGTCGCGTGATCCGATTGACTTACGTCGATGGTAATCCGCAAGATCTTCAATCCTAGCACGAACGTGAATCACCTAGGAGTGTGGTCTCCCTTTTCTTTGAATTGCGTACCTGAGAATGGATAAACAAACTTTCTTTTTCTTTTTATTAGTCACAAAACAACCAAAAGACTACAAAGATTATTCCGGTCACTTTTGAGTTCTCAATCTAATGATCGAAACTTGCTGAACCTAATTCGATGTTGTACACACAAGCTTATTGATGAACAAGCAATTAGTGTACTATCAAAAGAATAATCTCTTCTCTTTTTTTTTTTTGTCTTGGCAGAATAATCAAACACTTTTCTATGAGTATGAGAAGAAGAAGAAATTGATCCAGTCAACACTAGGGTGGCCGAACCCTATATGATTGCTTATATAGGGTGGCCGAAATTCACTTCTCTTTTCCTTTAGGGTTGCCGAAATCTACTAGTGATTCTATTAGGGTTGGCCGAAAATCCTCTACAAAAAAGGATTTGTGCTTTACCCTAATTCCCATCAACTTTAGACTCCTAACCCTAATTCAACTCATAAGTGTTTTTATTCTTTTTATTGACTTAATAAAAGACTTTCCTTTTTGATTAAATAAATAAAACTTATTATTTATTTTCTTACCAAATAAGTCTTTTACCTTTAGTATAACTCTAAGAAATATATTTCCTGATCAGAAAAAGATTTTGTTTCTTAATTAAATAATTAATTAATAAATTAATTAATTCTCATTTAATCAAACAATAAAATAAAATAATATTTTTGACTAAAAATTTAGCCTTGCCGCCCCACATTATATATATGGGCCAAATATTATTTTCTTATTTTATTTAATCCATTGGACTTTAAATAAAAAGCCCACATGTGAACCAGACCCATTCTTACTAAAAGAAACAAGCCCACATGCCTTTAATTAATATATTAATATAATTGATCAGCCTATTAAACAAATAATGTGCAAATTATATTCTTAATATATTAAATGCAATTCTAGATGGACCCATAAATTGGTCCGGTAGAATATATCAAGTGATCCATGCAAGTCCGTGTGGATTGAGGATCTTGGCGGACTATCTAAATTTAAGCTTCAATAGACATAACCTAATCACAATCAACAAATGATTCACTTAGGTCCGATCCATTAATTTTAACTCATTCCACTAAAGAGCTAAAATGGAACTCTTAAATAAAGATAGAATAAGAAGATGTTCCTCATTCATACCCTAGACAATCATGTTGGAGATAGTGTATCCTCGTGATTAATATCAGTAATCGCCAAGAGTTCATAGACCGCCTATAACTCTCCAAGTTACCATATTTACTCATATGACCACGTTTTGAACTTGGATATTTTGACTTGTCCAGAAGCCATGTTTTCAATAGTCACTATCGAAAACTCAACGTTGAGATTTAATATCCAATTACCTCAAAACATCCATATGATGATATTATACTCTCATTTAATAAATGGAGCCACGATGTCTTATATCTATAAATGAAGTTCTCTATCGATTAACAAATGAATATCACCAAACTATCGAGAATAGACTATGCTATATAATCGTACTCATTGATAACTCAAATGATAACACTTGCAACCATAAGTCCATCATTTATCTCAGGATTAAGATAGACTCTCCGATTGTCCTGATAATGGAAAGACTATTATCTATTGACGGTTCTAGATAAAGCTTTTCATTGTGATCCTGTTCAATGCACCCAGTGCACTAGATTCTTTTACTCGAAGACACTCCGATGATTTTAGACTCATCATATCTCATTTGATCCCACTCAAATGCTAGCAAAAGAATTCTACAACTTTAACAAGATAAATGTGCCCAACCTTTAACTTAAGTTGTGAACATTATTCAAGACTAACTAAAGAATTGTGTCTACCTCATACATATCCAGATGTACGAACAATTCTTCTTTTCGCATAGTCTTTAGACCTTATGATTATTTACTTTGACAATTATAATATTAAACTATAAATGCTATAAGATTTGTTAAACTAGAAATCACTTTATTAATATGAAAAAGATTGTTAATTACAACATTACACTCTTGCTATTGAGCATTATCCTAACAGGGGCCATTGATGAACCCAGTCAGGTGAGCATCATACTGACGACTCTTCCGAAGAGTTTCAATCAGTTCAAGAGCAACTATGGGATGAACAAGCTTAGGTTCAGTCTCACACAGTTGCTCAATGAGCTCTCTACCTTTGAGTCCTTAACTAAGGACAGCAAAAGCAAGACCGGTGAGGCAAATGTTTCCGAACCATCTTCCTCCAATAATAAGAAGAGTAAGAGGTTTGCTAGGAAGGTGAAGGGTAAGCCTAAACCTAAGAAAGCCCAGAGCAAAAAGAAAGGCGCCTCCATTGACAAGAGCAAGGGAAAATGTTTCCATTGCGACAAGGTCGAGCACTGGAAGAGGAACTGTCCTCAGTATTTAGAGGAGGTAGCCAAGAAGAAGAAAACGAAAGGTAAATATGATTTACTTCTTCTTGAGTCGTGTTTAGTGGAAAATGATTCTTCACTTTGGATAGTTGATTCGGGGGCCAATAACCATGTTTGTTCTTCTTTGCAGTGGACTGATTCTTGGACATAGCTTGAGGAGGGAGCCTTCTCTATGCATGTGGGGTCAGGGGATATCGTGTCGGCACGAGCAGTGGGCGTAATTAGATTGCGTTTTTGTAATAATCATTTTATATTGTTGGACAATGTATTTTTCATTCCTTGATTTACACGGAATTTAATTTCCGTTTCTAAGTTGTTAGAACAATTATATTCTGTTTCTTTTGATAATAAATCAGTTATTATTGCAAAGAATGGTTTGAATATTTGTTCAGGAAATAATGAAAACAATTTGTATGTGTTAAGACCGTTAATACATACAACACTGCTCAACACCGAAATGTTTAAGGTTGAAAAACCAAAAAGGAAATGACATAAGATTTCTCCAGAAAACGAAACTGTAAGGATTCCCGTTTTGTTGATTGGCTTATTTCGTGGTCAAACCACATGTTGGGGTTTTGAATGTAAGGGTAGTCTAAGTGTTTAATGATTGAAGATCAAAGGCCCTTTCATGACCTCAAGATACAAGCACGCCAAAGGTATAATCTCTTGTGCTTGTTTTTCTTTGAAGAGATTTAGTAGCACACACACACTTAGCATTCTTGCTATGATTGCATACTTGCTTATTTTTATGTGCATCTCTTCACATGTCACTTTACACACTAGCACATTGGTTGATATATCTTGTTGTGTGTATATGTGCCTTATAATTCGTTTCCCGACATTGTTCGGAAACGTCCGCGCTTGCACTAATGAGTGCTTGGTTTCACGCGAAGACCGCCTATGAAGAATGCCCTTGGCTTCTCCTTGGTTTTCACCATTGTTGGTGATCGGCGGTTATGATCGGCGGCCTGGCCGCCGAATGAAACCGTCGTTTCAGTCCAGATTGGTCTGAAGCAATTATGCGGTCAAGATCGGAGGTCACGACCGCCGTTCGAAACCGCCGTTCATACCTGATCGATTTTAATCCCTCGGGTTTGATTCGGCAATTGAATCGGCGGTCACGAAACCGCCGAATGAAACCGCCGTTAATGCTCTGTTCTTCACGAGCTCAATTCGGCGGTCTGGCCGCCGATTGAAACCGCCGAACGGTGCGTTTCGGGGGCAAAAGTGTCTTTTCACATGCCCAATTCTTGATGTCTATAAATATCTTATTTTCTCAATCTCTGATCAAGCTTCTTGAGTCATTAGAACCCTAAACATTCAAGAGAGATTTTTGAGACAAAATCAAATCAAGAACTCAACTTTAAACACTCAAATCAAATCCCTTTTGCATCAAATTTAATATTTGATCTTCTATGCCTTCATAGAATTGATCCATGCATGGTTTTGAATCATCACATCTTATTTGGTATGTTCTTCACTAATTTCATATTACTTTAGTGTTTTTCATATTAATACATCTCTTTAATTACTTGTATGCTTTTGATTATATGCTAGATACAAGTTAGAGATTATTTGTGATGAAAATGATTGAGTGTTGATTGTGATAGCTAATTAGGTTTTTTTGCTTAATCTTGATTAGCTAAGCTATTTGACATGTCATTTAGCAATTGATATCTAGGGTTGATTAAATTGATTATATCATCATCCTAGATAAGCATCTAAGGTTACCTAGCCTTGTTTGTTATTTGAATATTCATATATATTCACATAGGTTGTTTCTCTTCATTGAGAAGTAAGTCTTGAGGCTAAGAGTGCTTAGTCCTCAAGCAAATTGGAATAGGGTTGCTAATAAAGGCCCGCTGGGTAGAAGTGAGGGGTTACAGACCGGAGTGTTAGACGAGGTCTACATAGGTTGTAAACTTCATTTCAATTAGTGATTTCGAGTTCCGAGTGTGGCGCACTATACAGCTCGTGGTTTTTCCCAGTGGTTGGGTTTCCACGTATATATCAAGTGTTATTTAAATTCCGCATCTTATTACACTTGTATGTATTTTTGACTAGTAGGGGCATTTTCGTAAAATTGACTTGCATGCGAAAATTGGGTAATATTTAATAAAATCTATTCACCCCCCCTCTAGCTTTATATAGAACACGCCTCTAATTTGTTTCAGAAACGTATTTCTGGCATCTAAGGCTTGGTCATATTAACCTTAACCGGATAAATAGACTAGTTAAAAGCGGATCTTTAAGTGAGTTAAAAGTTGGCACTTTACCTGTTTGCGAATCATGTTTAGAAGGTAAAATGACCAAGAGACCTTTTACTGGAAAAAAGGCTTAGAGCTAAAGAACCACTTGAGCTTATACATTCAGACGTCTGTGGACCGATGAATGTTAAAGCAAGGGGTGGTTATGAGTATTATGTCACCTTTATAGATGACTACTCGAGATACGGATATGTCTACCTAATGCAACGGAAGTCGAAAACTTTTAAAAAGTTTAAAGAATTCCGAGCTGAAGTTGAAAACCAGTTAGGAAAGACTATCAAGTTTCTACGATCTGATCGTGGAGGTGAGTACCTTGACCAAGAGTTTGAAGACTTTATGGTTGAGTATGGGATAATATCCTAACTCACAGCTCCTGGTACACCACAACAGAATGGTGTCGCGGAGAGGAGAAATAGAACCCTAATGGAAATGGTGAGATCTATGATTAGTTTCTCACCATTACCAAATTCATTTTGGGGATATGTGTTACAAACAACGGCATACATTTTGAATGTAGTGTAGGGAAAAATACCGGTTAACGCAGCGGAAGCGAGACTAAAAAACGAGTTTAGTATAGTTTAAAATTTTTCCATAATTTGAACCTTAACACTTTAATTAATTAAACATATATAATCAAAAGTATCATACCTTTGCCGTGTGATCCGATTGACATTGCGTCGATGGTAATCCGCAAGATCTTCCAATCCAATCACGAACGTGAATCACCTAGGAGCGTGGTCTCCCTTTCTTTGAATTGTGTACCTGAGGATGGATAACAAAATCTTTTCTTTTTCGTTAGTCACAAAAACTTCTAAGAGATAACGAAGAACGTTCCGGTCACTTTTGAATTCTCAATCTAATGATCGAAACTCGCGTGAGCCTTATTCGAAATTGTGCACAAAACCTTTTGATGTAAAAGTTACTAGTGCACTATCGAAATAAGAATAGACTCTTCTCTCTATACCTCTTGGCCGAAATTATCACACTAGTCTAAGAGTTGGATTCTATTTTTCTCAAGTAAAAGAAAAAACTCTCAAGTCCAAAGACTTAGTAATTAGGGTTACCGAATTCCTTTTTCACAAAAATAAATATATATATATATTTCACGTTTTAACATGCATATCTAATATATATATACTACACGTTTTAACATAAATTCTGCACAATTCTTAAAGTGCACCAATGCTGCACGCCTAAACCAATATATATTTATCATCCAGAATTAATACTGCATGCATTATATACATATATATTTTCGGCCTTGTGCCATATATATCATATATTTTTATGTCTTGGCTAATTGCCATATAAATCGTATGTATATATCTATTAATCTTTATAATTCAACCCTAATCCAACTCTTTAGTGTATTTGTAATTATATCAAAAACTTCCTAATTTGATTAG
The DNA here is from genome assembly GCA_008009225.1 of Acer yangbiense. Classification (NCBI taxonomy): domain Eukaryota; kingdom Viridiplantae; phylum Streptophyta; class Magnoliopsida; order Sapindales; family Sapindaceae; genus Acer; species Acer yangbiense. Next base: position 28,084,626 of record CM017771.1, read on the forward strand.
ATAAATAAATTCCTTATTTATCTACTTATCAAATATAGTCTTTTATATTTATTATACTACCACAATAGTATACTACTAAGAAACATATTTCCTAGTCAGAAAAAGATTTTGATCATTAATTAATTAAATAATTAATTAATTAATTAATTAACTTCCATTTAATTAAATAATAAAATAAAATAATATAATAAGCTAATTTATTAGCCTTGCCGCCCAAGTACTCTATCATGGGCCATATATTATTTTTCCATTTTATTAAATCCATTGGACCTTAATAAAAAGCCCACATGTGAACTAGACCCATTCTTACTAAAAGAAACAAGCCCACATGCCTTTCATTAATATATTAATATAATTTAACAACCCATTAAATAAATAATGTGCAAATTATATTCTTAATATATTAAGTACAATTCTAGATGGACCCATAAATTGGTCCGGTAGAATATATCAAGTGATCCATGCAAGTCCGTGTGGATTGGGGATCTTGGCGGGCTATCTAAATTTAAGCTTCAATAAACATAACCTAATCACAATCAACAAATGATTCACTTAGGTCCGATTTATTAATTTTAACTCATTCCACTAAAGAGCTAAAATTGAACTCTTAAATAAAGATAGAATAAGAAGATGTTCCTCATTCATACCCTAGACAATCATATTGGAGATAGTGTATCCTCGTGAATAATATCAGTAATCGCCAAGAGCTCATAGACCGCCTATAGCTCTTCTAGTTACCATATTTACTCATATGACCACGTTTTGAACTTGGATACTTTGACTTGTCCAGAAGCCATGTTTTCAATAGACACTATCGAAAACTCAACGTTGAGATTTAATATCCAATACCTTAAAACATCCATATGATGATATTATACTCTCATTTAATAAATGGAGCCACGATGTCCATATCTATAAATGAAGTCCTCTATCGATTAACAAATGAATACCACCAAACTATCGAGGATAGACTACGCTAAATAATCGTACTCATTGATAACTCAAATGATAACACTTGCAACCATAAGTCCATCATTTATCTCAGGATTAAGATAGACTCTCTGATTGTCGTGATAATGAAAATACTTTTATCTATTGACGGTTCTAGATAAAGTATTTCGTTGTGATCCTATTCAATGCACCCAGTGCACTAGATTCTTTTACTCGAAGACCCTTCGATGATTTTAGACTCATCATAACTCATTTGATCCCACTCAAATGCTAGCAAAAGAATTCTACAACTTTAACAAGATAAATGTGCCCAACCTTTAACTTAAGTTGTGAACATTATTCAAGACTAACTAAAGAATTGTGTCAATCTCATACATATCCAGATGTACGAACAATTCTTCTTTTCTCATAGTCTTTTGACCTTATGATTATTTACTTTTGACAATTATAATAATTAAACTATAAATACTATAAGATTTGTTAAACCAGAAATCACATTATTAATATGAAAAAGATTGTCAATTACAATATTACACTCTTGCTATTGAGCATAATCCTAACAATCTCCCACTTGCGCTATAGCAAATGTGTCATATCTCTCATTCCCATGTTCTCACCCTTATATACAATTTCCTTTAAAAGATTATACTTCCTTTCAATTTGTTTTCCCCTCTTATGACTTCTTGGTTCTTTCGAATTAGCCACTGCTCCACTATTATCACAGTAGATAGTGATCTGTTTATTCGCACTAGGAACCACTTCCAAGTCAATCAAGAATTAGCGGAGCCAAACAGCCACTTTGGCAGCCTTGCATGCAGCAACATACTCAGCTTCCATGGTGGAATCAACAATACATGATTGCTTGATACTCCTCCATATGACTGCTCCTCCTCCTCCTCCAATAGTAAACACAGATCCTGATGTGGATTTTCTGGAGTCAGAATCCGATTGGAAATCAGAATCTGTATACCCAACGGGAATCAAACCCCCTCCAGAGTATACAAGCATATTATCTTTAGTTCTTTTGAGATACTTGAAAATATGCTTGACTGCCGTCTAGTGATCAGGACCAGGTTTCAATTGAAACATGCTAACTATGCCAACAGCAAAACAAATATTTGGTCTAGTGTAGAGCATTCCATACATGAGACTTCCAACTGCCGAGGCATATGGAACTCTACTTATGATTTGCTCTTCATGCTCATTCTTAGGAACTTGTTCCTTAGAAAGTTTGATTCCATGTCTGAAAGGTAACATACCTTTCTTGGAATCTTGCATGGAAAACCTAGACAAGATCTTGTCTAGGTATGAAGCTTGGGATAATGCAATCGTTTTATTCTTTCTATCCCTTATTACTTGGATACCTAGAATAAAACTTGCTTCTCCTAAGTCCTTCATATTAAATTGTTTTGCTAACCATTCTTTTACTGATGTTAATACAACTACATCGTTTCCAATGAGTAGTATATCATCAACATAAAGAATTAGGAAAACCAACTTGTCGCCCTTAATCTTTTTGTATACACAAGGTTCGTCAGGATTCTGAATAAATCCAAAACCTTTTACAGCTTGATCGAACCTTATGTTCCAGGATCTGGATGCTTGCTTTAATCCATATATGGATTTCTGCAACTTACAAACCTTTTCCATTTGGCCTTTTTCAATGAATCCTTCTGGTTGCATCATGTAGATGCTTTCGTCAAGACTTCCATTAAGGAAAGTTGTCTTGACGTCCATTTGCCAAATCTCTAGATCTAAAGATGCTACAATGGATAAGAGTATCATAATGGATTTAAGCATGGCCACAGGAGAGAAGGTTTCCTTATAATCGATACATTTTTTCTGTGTATACATTTTAGCTACCAATCTAGCTTTAAAGGTTTCCACCTTTCCATCCATACCTCTTTTTCTCTTGTATACCCACTTGCACCCAATGGTTTTTATCCCTTTAGGCAAGTCTACAAGGGACCAGACTTTGTTATCGAACATGGATTCAATCTCAGATTGCATTGCATTTTGCCAATGGCGACTATCAACATCCTCCATTGCTTCCTTATACGTGTAGGGATCATCGTCGTCCGGGAGATTCTCAACTGATTCTCCTAGACCGATGTATCTTTCAGGTTGTGTTCTAACCCTCCAACTACGACGAGGAATGGTAGGTTGTTGATTTTGTGTTGGATCGGAACTTACAATTGGGTTAGGTTGTGTAACCTCTCGTGGAATTGTATCTCCTGACATCTCATTCAGGACAATTTTACTTCTAGGTACAAAATCATTCATATAGTCCTTTTCCAGAAATTTAGCATTTGTCGAAACAAATACTTTAAGATCTGAAGGACTATAGAAATAATATCCTTTAGTTTCTTTTGGATACCCTACAAATATACATGTTTCCGAACGGGACTCCATCTTTTCTGTCTTTCCTTTTAACACATGCGCAGGACAACCAAATATCCTTAAGTGTTGTAAACTAGGCTTGCGCCCAGTCCATAACTCATGCGGTGTTTGAGGAACGGACTTAGATGGTACATCGTTTAGAATGTATATAGCAGTTTGTAAAGCATATCCCCAAAAAGAAATAGGAAGTGTTGAATAACTCAACATAGACCTAACTATATCCAAAAGAGTTCTGTTTCTCCTTTCTGATACCCCATTCTGTTGAGGTGTTTCTGGTGCAGAAAACTGAGAAACTATCCCATTATCAATAAGATATTGCTGAAACTCACCAGATAGATATTCTCCACCACGATCAGATCTCAAGATTTTTATGTGTTTCTCAAGCTGATTTTCTACTTCAGCTTTGAATGCTTTGAACATGTCAAAAGCATCCGACTTATGTCGCATGAGATACACATAGCCAAATCTCGAGTAATCATCTGTGAAGGTGATGAAGTACTCATATCCACCTCTAGCTTGAATGCTCATAGGACCATATACATCAGTGTGTATCAATCCTAAACATTCAGTGGCTCTTGCGCCTTTGGCCGAGAACGACCTTTTGGTCATTTTACCTTCCAAACAAGATTCACAAGTTGGTAGATCATCAACCTTTAAGTCACTTAAAGGTCCGTCACTAACCAATCTTTTAATCCTATTAAGGTTAATATGACCTAGGTGTAAATGCCATAGGTAGGTTTCATCTATTGATAATTTTACTCTTTTATGATTAGGTTCCGTTAATTCTGTGTCTAACGAGTGAGAGATATTTTTATGCAAAAAGAATAAGCTGTTTTCCAATGTACCTTTGCAAATAAATTTGTTATTCTTACTAATAATAAAATCTTTATTAAAAGTAACCGAATATCCAAATTTATTCAAACAAGAAACTGAAATTAAATTTCTCTTGAATTGAGGTACATAATAAACGTCTATCAAATCTAAATGCTTGAAAGAATCTAGATTAACTCTAATATCTCCCACTGCACTTGCAGACACTAACGTTCTGTTGCCCAAACGCAAGTTGATTTCATTCTTATTCAGCTTTCTCCTTTCTTGGAACCCCTGTAAGGAATAACAAACATGATTTGTGGCTCCAGAGTCTATGATCCAAGAATCTTTAGAATCTGCCAGAAAACATGTTTCAAGATAATTAATATTACCTTGTTCCTTCTTATTCTGGGACTTTGGGCAATTTCTTTTCCAATGTCTCTTTTCACCACAAAAGGAGCACTTCCCTTTGATCTTGGTTACTTTCATGGTCTCCTTCTTGGTAGGCCCAAATTGATTTTTCTTCTGTTGTTCCTTGACCTTTTGACGGGCCTTAACAGTAGCAACTTTACCAACCATATGAATCTGAGATTCATAAGTAGGAGCAGGTGGTGTAGGAGCAGGTGGTTTAGGAGCAGACAGAACAAACTTATATTTTTCAGCTTGCAGCAACAACCCAATTTTCCTTTTCCATGTGACATAATTATCTCCAGTTAAAGTGTTATCTTTTAAGATATTCATTAGGGATGGGGTCATGATCTCTGAATATAAACAAAAATATATATGAGTAAATAATCATGATAAAGCACTTTTGAATATTTATCTTGATTTAAATAAATAACTCAATCATAAAAATTCAACGGTGATCTAACACCCATAAATGTTACGCCTCCTTTGGGAGTTCGCACCATTTACTAGTTGGACTAGGTCCCACCTAATTGTTAACCTTAACAACCAACGTTTTCAATTTTAGCCTTGCAATTTTACTGACAAGAACTCTTGGGAGGATATCAATAAAATTACATTGAGTGTGTTACCAAGATATCGACCCTCAATTTTCTCTCACGAAAATCCCTCCTTGGGGAGTAGATCTCGTTTGAGTCAATTGTCTAGTCTATCCTTGTAAGGAAGTATGTTGCTAAATTCCATTCATGGACGCCCCTTGGGGGGATTACCAATAAATAATAAAGCTCAACTAACCTTGGAGGCCATAGGCGTTGCAAAACACCTTCTCCCACTCAATTATTCAAGGCATGTAATTAAATCCCATAGAATGATTTACCAAGTTATCTAGATGCCAATTTAAATACCTAAATCATTCAATGCATGTTCATACCAAAAGAGATATATGAGTGGCACTCCTATTCTATATGACATGTTATCATACAATAACAAATATTATAATATTTATGCATAATATAAATAGCCACAATTTTGGTCAATCCTAGAAAAGCAAGTAAATTACAATTGTTGGAATTAAAAGATCTTCCTTCTTGACAAACAAGTCTTCAAGTGGCCATCGACCATCTGCGCATCCCTCGGCTGCCTCCCATGGGCGTGCACACCCCACAAACCCACAAAGGGGCTGCCATACGCAGCCCATGAGACCATTAGGGCTGCCGTGCGCAGCCCACCATGATATGGGCTTGCCATGCGCAGCCCAATCCATTCCAAGGGTGCGCACGGTGCTCGTTCTAGGTTCCGGTTGCTTCCTTTTTCTTCAAGTCTTCGAAACATCGATACTCGAAAATATTACAGCAGTTTATTTACATATATAATACTGCAGCAGTTTTTTTTTTTTTTTTTAATTAAAACTACTGCAGAAGTTTTTAACAATAAATAATGCAGTATTTTTTTAATACAATTTCTACTGCAGTATTTTTATTACAATAGAAAAATAAAATAAAAAACTTAGCAACTATCAAGAAGGAATTTGTGATGATAATAGGCCACCCTTCTTGTTACAATTCCGAAACAAAAATACATTGAAATTCTAGGACCAAAATCGAGCAACAACAATCCACATAATAAACATATATAAATCCATACATTCACATGTAATTATATATGCGAATACCTAGAGTGCCATCTCTTTCTAAACATGCATAATCACAATAAAAAGAAATAGATTCATGTATATATACGTTAATTAATTAAAGGGTACAACCTGGCTCTGATACCAATTGTAGGGAAAAAATACGGTCAACGCAGCGGAAGCGAGACTAAAAAACGAGTTTAGTATAGTTTAAATTTTTTCCATAATTTGAACCTTAACCCTTTAATTAATTAAACATATATAATCAAAAGTATCATACCTTTGCCGCGTGATCCGATTGACATTGCGTCGATGGTAATCCGTAAGATCTTCCAATCCAATCACGAATGTGAATCACCTAGGAGCGTGGTCTCCCTTTCTTTGAATTGTGTACTTGAGGATGGATAACAAAATCTTTTCTTTTTCGTTAGTCACAAAAACTTCTAAGAGATAACGAAGAACGTTCCAAGAGATAACGAAGAACGTTCCGGTCACTTTTGAATTCTCAATCTAATGATCGAAACTCACGTGAGCCTTATTCGAAATTGTGCACAAAACCTTTTGATGTAAAAGTTACTAGTGCACTATCGAAATAAGAACAGACTCTTCTCTCTATACCTCTTGGCCGAAATTATCACACTAGTCTAAGAGTTGGATTCTATTTTTCTCAAGTAAAAGAAAAAACTCTCAAGTCCAAAGACTTAGCAATTAGGGTTACCGAATTCCTTTTTCACAAAAATAAATATATATATTTATATATATATATATTTTTCACGTTTTAACATGCATATCTAATATATATATACTACACGTTTTAACATAAATTCTGCACAATTCTTAAAGTGCACCAATGCTGCACGCCTAAACCAATATATATTTATCATGCGGAATTAAAACTGCATGCATTATATACATATATATTTTCGGCCTTGTGCCATATATATCATATATTTTTATGTCTTGGCTAATTGCCATATAAATCATATGTATATATCTATTAATCTTTAGAATTCAACCCTAATCCAACTCTTTAGTGTATTTGTGATTATATCAAAAACTTCCTAATTTGATTAGATAAATAAATTCCTTATTTATCTACTTATCAAATAAAGTCTTTTATATTTATTATACTACCACAATAGTATACTACTAAGAAACATATTTCCTAGTCAGAAAAAGATTTTGATCATTAATTAAATAATTAATTAAATAATTAATTAACTTCCATTTAATTAAATAATAAAATAAAATAATATAATAAGCTAATTTATTAGCCTTGCCACCCAAGTACTCTATCATGGGCCATATATTATTTTTCCATTTTATTAAATCCATTGGACCTTAATAAAAAGCCCACATGTGAACTAGACCCATTCTTACTAAAAGAAACAATCCCACATGCCTTTCATTAATATATTAATATAATTTAACAACCCATTAAATAAATAATGTGCAAATTATATTCTTAATATATTAAGTACAATTCTAGATGGACCCATAAATTGGTCCGGTAGAATATATCAAGTGATCCATGCAAGTCCGTGTGGATTGGGGATCTTGGCGGGCTATCTAAATTTAAGCTTCAATAGACATAACCTAATCACAATCAACAAATGATTCACTTAGGTCCGATTTATTAATTTTAACTCATTCCACTAAAGAGATAAAATTGAACTCTTAAATAAAGATAGAATAAGAAGATGTTCCTCATTCATACCCTAGACAATCATATTGGAGATAGTGTATCCTCGTGAATAATATCAGTAATCGCCAAGAGCTCATAGACCGCCTATAGCTCTCCTAGTTACCATATTTACTCATATGACCACGTTTTGAACTTGGATACTTTGACTTGTCCAGAAGCCATGTTTTCATTAGACACCATCGAAAACTCAACGTTGAGATTTAATATCCAATACCTCAAAACATCCATATGATGATATTATACTCTCATTTAATAAATGGAGCCACGATGTCCATATCTATAAATGAAGTCCTCTATCGATTAACAAATGAATACCACCAAACTATCGAGGATAGACTATGCTATATAATCGTACTCATTGATAACTCAAATGATAACACTTGCAACCATAAGTCCATCATTTATCTCAGGATTAAGATAGACTCTCCGATTGTCCTGATAATGAAAAGACTTTTATCTACTGACGGTTCTAGATAAAGTATTTCATTGTGATCCAATTCGATGCACCCAGTGCACTAGATTCTTTTACTCGAAGACCCTTCGATGATTTTAGACTCATCATGACTCATTTGATCCCACTCAAATGCTAGCAAAAGAATTCTACAACTTTAACAAGATAAAGGTGCCCAACCTTTAACTTAAGTTGTGAACATTATTCACGGTCCTTGTGCATGCATAGGAGCCTTCCCATGACTTTGTGGTTGAGTGGGTTCAAACCTTCTTTGTTGTTGAACCGGTCTAGCTTGCTTCCTTGGTTCATTTTGCATGATTGACCTCTTTCCATTTAGAGTCATTTGATGAGGAATGTTGACTTGAGAGACTCTAATGCGTTGAGCTTGAGGTTGAGGTTGTCTCCTTGGAGCTTCCTTCACTTGTGCAATTCTTGAACATTGTCCTAGATCAATTTTCTTCCTAGAAGTGTGCACCGGCGAGGTTTCTATCTTGCTCAAACTCTTGACAAAGGCGGTCTTGGTTGGAGTAGAGATCTCCTTGCTATCTTCATACCCAATACCTTTCTTGTCACAAGTGTTCTTTCCAACACCAAGTATGTGGTCAAGCTTCTTGGTGCTTGTAGTCATCCTAGTCAATGACTTTTTAGCTTCATCAAGCTCCATCTTCAAACCCTCTTCATTCCTCTTAGACAAAGCTAGCTTATCTCTTAGCTTGTCTTCAATCTTCTTGGATGCCTCCACTTGTTTACTTAAGTGGTCATTGTGTGTTGAAAGCTCTAGATTTTCATCCTCTAACATCTTCAACTTTCTATTGTTCTTCTTCAATGAACTTTCACACTTGACTATAAAGTCATGAACATCCATTTTCTCTACATTTCCATTTGTAGAGTTAGATGAGGAGTCATCTTCACTTGAGTTATCTCCTACACTCTCCATCTCACCTATGGAGTCATTTCCCTCATTAAGACCTTCACCTTGGTCTCTTGAGTTAATGAGAGCCATGTCCCAATGAGTAACTATACCTATCTCCACTAGAGTTACTTCTTCATCTCTTTCTTCTATGGGATCACTAGTCAAGGCTTTCTTACCAATAATTTTATCTCCTACACAAGTGGCTCCAAATGCCATGTAGTTGATGGCAAGCTCATCATCACTTGATGACTTGTGGCGGCCATCACTTTTGCCATCTTGTTCTTCAAATTCCCACAATCGGGTGAGATGTGTCCTATACCGCCACACTCATAGCATCGGACCACTTTCTTTTCACTATGCTCTTGCTAGGCTCAAAACTCTTGAAGGGAGCCTTTTTCTTCAAGTCTTGGCCTTTTGATCCAAAGCCTTTCTTCTCGAACTTGACGAATTTCTTGAATCTTCTAAGCAACAATGCTGTGTCTTCGTTCGAGTAACCTTTTTCCTCCTTCTCAACCTTGGAAGCTTTCAAAGCAATCCCTTTTTGCTTTTTATGAGATGTAATACTAGGAGCTTTCCTAGATTCATAGGCGAGGAGTCTTTCAATTACCTTGCTTGGGTTCATGTCCTTATATCCATAATTCTCTTCTAAAGCCGTCACTTTTGATTCAAACCTAGCGGGGAGAGACCTTATAATTTTCTGCTTAACTCTTCTATCCGAATAAGGATCACCTAGTTGATGGCTTTGATTGACAATATCTATCAACTTGACTTCAAAGTCATTGAAGCATTCGTCCTCCTCCATCTTAAGCAACTCGAATTGCGTTTGAAGGACTTGTAGCTTGGAATCCTTGACGACATCGGTTCCTTCGTGTGCAACCTTTAGAATTTCCCATGCCTCCTTGGCTATTCTAGTGTTCTGAATCAATTTATACTGATTTTCATCCACTACACATAGAAGAGCGTGCCATGCTTTCCTATTCCATTTTGAAGTCTCAAACTCTTTAGTGGACCACTAAGCCTTAGGCTTGAGTACTTCTTCTCCACCACCCGTGGGAGTCATCTTAGGAGGCGCATACCCAACTTCAATAGCCATCCATGCCCTATCATGGATTTGACACACATATGCTTTCATCTTGCCTTTCCATGAGGCATAATTCACACCGGTGAGGAGAGGAGGTCGTGTGCTTGAAGCACCCTCATGGTTGCCACCGTATCCACTCATTGTATGTAATGAATGAAGTGAAATGAATGCAAAATGTATGAATGAGCAAAAATAACACAAATGCAAAACACACCAAAAATGAGCTAGGATCACCTAAATATATCTAGGAACCCGCTCTGATACCAATTGATAGAACAAATACTCGGTGTGTATGATAAATATATCTAGAGGGGGGGTGAATAGATTTTAACTATTATTACCCAATTTTCGCAAGTATGTCAATTTTACGAAAATGCCCCTAATTAGTCACAATAATATAACAAGTGTAATATGGTGCGGAAATTAAATAACACTTGATATATACGTGGAAACCCAACCACTGGGAAAAACCACGGGCTGTATAGTGCGCCACATTCGAACCTCAAAATCCACTAATTAAAATGGAGTTTACAACCTATGTAAACCTCGTCTAACACTCTGGTTAATAACCCCCCCACTTCTACCACAAGGGCCTTTAAAAGTGGCTATAGTTCAATTGCTTGAGGCCTAAGCAATCTTAGCCCCAAGTCTTAATTCTCAATGAAGAGATAATGCAACCTATGTGAATATGTATGAATATTCAAATAACAAACAAGGCTAGGGAACCTTAGATGCTTATCTAGGATGATGATATAACAATTAAATCAATCCTAGATATCAAGAGTTAAATGACATGTCAAATAGCTTAGCTAATCAAGATTAAGCAAAAACCTAATTAGCTATCACAATACAACACTCAATCAATTCATCACAATCAATTCTCTATTCTTGTATTCAGCATATGATCTAAAACATACAAGTAATTTAAAGAGATGGCTTGATAGTAAAAATACTAAGATAAGATGAAGTTAATCAAAATCTTACCAAGCAAGTTGTGATGATGCAAACCCATGCATGGATGCATTCTATATAGTCATAGAAGATGCAATATGAAATTTGATGCAAAAAGGATTTGATTTGAGTGGTTAAAGGTGAGTTCTTGATTTGATTTTCTCTCAAATATCTCTCTTTGAAGTTTAAGGTTCTAAGAAGTGAAAGAACTTGTTCAGATAATGAGAAAGTGAGATATTTATAGACATCAAGCACAGGGCATGTGAAAAGATAATTTTACCCCTGAAACGCACCGATTAGCGGTTTCAATCGGCGGCCAGGCCACGGTTTACAACCGTCGAATTGAGCCTGAGAAGAACAGAGCATCAACGGTGGTTTCATTCGGCGGTTTCAAAATCGCCGATTAAACCGCATAATCAAACCCGAGAGATTTAAATCAACCAGGTATGAACGGCGGTTTCGAACGGCGGTCGTGGTCGCTGATCGTAACAGCAGAATTGCTCCAGACAGTTCTGGACATAAACGGCAGCCAGGCCGCCGATCACAACCGCCGATTCACCATAAGTGGTGAAATCAAGGAGAAGCCAAGGGCATTCTCCATAGGCGGTCTTCACGCTAAACCAAGCATTCATTAGTGCAAGCGCGGACGTTTCCGAACAATGTTGGGAAACAAATTATAAGACACATAAATACACAACAAGATATTTCAATCAAGGTGCTAGTGTGTAATGTGACATGTGAAGAGTATGCACACAATTGTAAGAATGCAAAGTGTGTGTGTGCTTTTAAATCTCTTCAACGAAAGTTAAGCACTATACTAGTATACCTTTGGAGTGCTTGAAAGGGTCTTAAGCTTGATAATGAATCACTTTAGCTACCCTTACATACAATCCCCAACACATGGTTTGTCCACGAAATAAGCCAATCAAGATATGGGAATCCTTACACACCTAAACTCTCGGTTTGCATGGGACCCATAAGATCCATGTGGAGAAGCTCTAGGGGCTCCTTGGTGGAGAGATACTTGCCATTTTTGTGCATACTTTTGGTTTGTTTTTCTTGTTGACAAGGTCCACAAACACCATTGGCTTTCTTCCCAAGCTTGGGTAGGCCACACACAACATTGAACTTGTCTAAGATTCGTAAATCCTGAAAGTTCATGTGGCCAAGTCTTTCATGCCACAACTCAACTTGCTCTTCCTTGGACACATTATTTGAGACTATTCTAGCTTCAAGACAATAGCAATTGTCGCTAGATCTCATACCTTTCAACAAGGTTTGTCCATTGGGCAATAGGATAGAGCAATCATTTTTACTAAACAAGACGGAAAGTCCTTCATCACTTAGATGTGAAATGCTTATTAAATTGGCTTTCAAGTCATCAATAAATAAAGCATCGGACAAGGAGGGTAATCCAGGAATGGAGATGGTTCCTTTCCCTACAACTCTCTTTTTGGATCCATCACCAAAGGTGACACATCCCCCTTCCTCCATGACAAAAGTCTCAAAGAAACTCTTGTTTCCCATCATGTGCCTAGAACACCCACTATCTAAATACCACAAATTAGAAGAATTTGCCTTCAAGGCAATTTGAGCAACATTGCAAAAATATTCATCTCTTCTAATCCACCTAGGTAAAACATTTTTCTTCCTATTTGAAAGTTCTCAAAGTGTGTTCTATATATAAAGCTAGAGGGGGGGTGAATAGATTTTAAATAATTATTACCCAATTTTCGCGTGCATGTCAAGTTTACGAAAATACCCCTAGCAAGTCAAAAATACAAACAAGTGTAATAAGATGCGGAAATAGTAAATGACACTTGATGTTTACGTGGAAACCCTCAACAGGAAAAAACCACGGGCTGGTAAGTGCGCCACACTCGAACCTCAAAATCCACTATATGAAAAGACGGTTACACCCTCAAGTGATTCTCGGACCCTCACCCTAGATAACCTCAGGCTATGGACACTACCAATCGCCACTCTTGGTTCAATCCCTAGTGATATCCCCTGATACACTACTCTTGGCGTGAGTACCCTCTAATCTACCACGCGGGCCTTTTATAGCGGCTCTAGTCCAATTTGCTTGAGGCCTAAGCACACTTAGCCCCAAGATTTCAATCTCTCAAAAGAGATGCACAACCCTATGTGAATATGTATGAATATTCAATTAATGCAATAAGAGTTAGGGTACTCTAAATGCTTACCTAGGATTATAAGATGACAATATAATCAATCCTAGATATCACATATAGCTATATGACATGGCATATAACTTTAGCTAAGTAAAGGATAACCAATCCTAGATACAAAGCTATCATATAAAACCCACAAACATTCAAAGGATTAACTAGTTGATTAAAAAACAATCTATCAACCTAGTTATCAATACATCACACAAGAATGTTCATGGCATAGCTTTTAGGCAATAATGACCTAATCAAATAAGCTATGAAAAATAATCTCAATCAATAAATGAGATCAATTAGCTAGATGGCATATGAACATTAAAGCCTAGCTAACAAATAATAACCCAATCAACACATAATCTCAATCTTATATGTAGAAATTAATCTAAACACATATAAGTAAAATATGAGATAAAATTGATAAGTAGAAACACTAATTATGTAAGATAAAAGTGTTCAACAAATCATACCATGTGTGTTGAAGAAGTCCCATGCATTAGCATATGCTAGATGATCCTAGATGATGCTTAGATGAAGATTTATGCATGTGGGAATGGGTTTAGAGAGATAAAGATATGATCTTTAAGCTTTCTCTCTCAAGTCTCTCTAAATATCTCTCTAGGGTTCTTATGATCAAAGACTTGTGTTCTGAACCAGAGATAAGGATGTATTTATAGAGACCAAAAACAGGGCAGGTGAAAATACAATTTTGCCCCTGAAATCGCACGATCGGCGGTTTCATTCGGCGGCCAGGCCGCCGAATTGAACCGCCGAATGGCTCCCGAGCGGAACAGGGGAACTTCGGCGACTTCGTTCGGCGGTTAAGAAACTGCCGATCCCAACCGCCATTTTGGACCCGAGAGATATATTTCAATCAGGTCTCATTCGGCGGTTTCGAACGGCGGCCAGGCCGCCGAACGGAACCGCCGTTTCACCAAAAATGGTGAAACCAAGGAGAAGCCAAAGGCATCTCCACCGGCGATCATCGCGCAAAACAAAGCACATCAACGTGCATGCGCGGACGTTTCCGAACATCCTTCGGGAAACGAATTACACCACACTAAAAGCTAACATACATGAAGTGCAAGTGTGGTTATTGAATGCATCCTAATGCCTATCATGTCATGGCATTTCATAAAACAAGATGCAATCAATTTAATGCAAGAAGAGACATTGAATAAACAATAAAGCACAATGCACACAAAATATAAACACAACATTCAAGAATAAGAGTTATGCATGTTGTGTGTGTGTGCAACTATATCTCTTCAAGCCAAAGTAAGCACAAGATATACCTTTGGTGCTTGTCCTCTTGAGGTCTTGGAAAGGGTCTTTGATCTTCAACCTTAATGACCTAGACTACCCTTACAACCAAACCCCAACATGTGGTTTGACCACGAAATAAGCCAATCAACAAAAGGGAATCCTTACACTATTGGTCAATGGTACATGGGCTCTAGATGTCATAGGATCATACAAATTAATTCTATCTTTCCTAGGAACATGCATCATGGCTATACTCTTTTTCTTTTTAATCATGCTTTTAGTTCTACACAATTTAATATAACGAAAGCAATTTGGTCTAATGTGTTTAGACCATCACTATGAACCCTAAACAACTTCCCACCGCAATGCCTAACCGATTAAGGAGAGGGGGTCACGGCAGAATCAGTTTATTACAATTAAAGGTTTAGATTATCGTGGTTGATATACCCTCCAACAATTTATCCTACTAACTATGTTCTTAATCCATCAAGGGTGTCAATCCAATCGAGATTATATAACAAATTATCCTAAACAAGAGTATAATCAACTAGTGGGTATACATGTCAATTATATAATGCATAGAATCTAGTTATAAAATGAATAGAACACAAAATAGAGATTCAATACATATTAAAGCTTAAGCAAAACCCAATCCAAATGTTCTCACATCAATCCCCTAGAAAGGGGGTTTTGTTACACATATTACAATCAAAGTGAAGGCAAGTAAAAGATTAGGAAATCACCCTTGGGCCTCTTTTTATAGAGCTTGATCCTTTCCTTGCCTTTGATGCTCATTGTGCAAAGAGTGGATGATGAGGATGTGTCTAGCTATGTGGAGTCAAATGGGAAGTGACTAAGGAGATATGTGGAGAAGATGGGAAGAAAGGAATGTGTTAACCGGAAAAAGCGGTAATTAAATCAACGAAGGACTTTTCCCCTAAAAGTGCCTATCTAGCCATCTATATCCGGTACCAGGTGTTAGGATTATGCTCAATAGCAAGAGTGTAATAGTGTTTTTGACAATCTATTCATATTAATAAAGTGATTTATAGTTTAACAAGTCTTATAGCATTTATAGTTTAATTATTATAATTATCAAAAGTAAATAATCATAAGGTCAAAAGAATATGAGAAAAGAAGAATTGTTCGTACATCTGGATATGTATGAGGTAGACACAATTCTTTAGTTAGTCTTGAATAATGTTCACAACTTAAGGTAAAGGTTGGGCACCTTTTGTTAGGATTATGCTCAATAGCAAGAGTGTAATAGTGTTTTTGACAATCTATTCATATTAATAATGTGATTTCTGGTTTAACAAATCTTATAGCATTTATAGTTTAATTATTATAATTGTCAAAAGTAAATAATCATAAGGTCAAAAGACTATGAGAAAAGAAGAATTGTTCGTACATCTGGATATGTATGAGGTAGACACAATTCTTTAGTTAGTCTTGAATAATGTTCACAACTTAAGTTAAAGGTTAGGCACCTTTATCTTGTTAAAGTTATAGAATTCTTTTGCTAGCATTTGAGTGGGATCAAATGAGATATGATGAGTCTAAAATCATCGGAGTGTCTTCGAGTAAAAGAATCTAGTGCACTGGGTGCATTGAACAGGATCACAATGAAAAGCTTTATCTAGAACCGTCAATAGATAATAGTCTTTTCATTATCAGGACAATCGGAGAGTCTATCTTAATCCTGAGATAAATGATGGACTTATGGTTGCAAGTGATATCATTTGAGTTATCAATGAGTACGATTATATAGCATAGTCTATCCTCGATAGTTTGGTGATATTCATTTGTTAATCGATAGAGGACTTCATTTATAGATATAGACATCGTGGCTCCATTTATTAAATGAGAATATAATATCATCATATGGATGTTTTGAGGTAATGGATATTAAATCTCAACGTTGAGTTTTCGATAGTGACTATTGAAAACATGGCTTCTGGACAAGTCAAAATATCCAAGTTCAAAACGTGGTCATATGAGTAAATACGGTAACTTGGAGAGTTATAGGCAGTCTATAAACTCTTGGCGATTACTGATATTAATCACGAGGATACACTATCTCCAACATGATTGTCTAGGGTATTGTTGTATGTATAAATTCGCCAAACAGACACGTCATCAACAGAATCAATAAATGCTGAAGAAAAGGTGGCCACGTCACACATTGACCAGGTCAAGGGAGAAAAATGTGGCCAGTCAGTGTGCCGTCTTAAGTCAATAAGTCAAGAGTGTGATCGCCTGAGCTAGACATTTACTCGCCAAAGATAGAAACGTGGTCGCCGAAAGGTAATACCCAGAAGTGGAGGTGTTCGCTGCATCAACGTACTGGGTCCAAACCGACTCGGCAGGAACACAGAAATAAACCCTAACTTCTAGAAGACCCATGGCAACAAGGAATCATAAAAAGGAAAAGAGATAAAGCATATCCGAATCCGTGACAACATGGGAATCCTAATACAAATCAAAGGGGGAATCCTACCACCAACACAGCTAAAAGCAAGGGGAAACCCTAATTAACATGTATAAATAGAACCATCTATCCCATGAGGAGGGGGTTCAAAAATGGAGAGGAGAGCAATTGTATGAGAGATCTAAGTTTGTAAACAAAGCAATAAGCATAGTATTATCTTTCTGCCCTCTGGGGCGCCGTGGTTTTTCCCATTCAAGGGTTTTCCACGTAAAATCTGTCTCTAGCATGCATTCTTTATTTTCTCATTTTACATTGAATTAATATAATTGTTGAGTGCGTGGCAATCCAAATTTCACCGTCAACAGGTATGAATGAGGAACATCTTCTTATTTTATCTTTATTTAAGAGTTCAATTTTAGCTCTTTAGTGGAATGAGTTAAAATTAATGGATCGGACCTAACTGAATCATTTGTTGATTGTGATTAGGTTATGTCTATTGAAGCTTAAATTTAGATAGCCCGCCAAGATCCCCAATCCATACGGACTTGCATGGATCACTTGATGTATTCTACCGGACCAATTTATGGGTCCATCTAGAATTGCATTTAATATATTAAGAAAATAATTTGCACATTATTTATTTAATGGGCTGATCAATTATATTAATATATTAATGAAAGGCATGTGGGCTTGTTTCTTTTAGTAAGAATGGGTCTGGTTCACATGTGGGCTTTTTAATTAAAGTCTAATGGATTAAATAAAATAAGAAGATAATATTAAACCCATATATATATGATGTGGGCGGCAAGACTAGATTTATAGTCTAATATATTATTTTATTTTATTATTTGATTAAATGAGAATTAATTAATTAATTAATTAATTATTTAATTAAGAATCAAAATCTTTTTCTGATTAGGAAATATGTTTCCTACTGTTATACTATTGGTAGTAGTATACTGAAAATAAAAGACTTTATTTGGTAAGTAGATAAATAAGAGATTTATTTATCTAGTCAAATAAGGAAGTCTTTTATAAAGTCATAATAGGATTAAACACTAAAGAGTTGGATTAGGGTTAGGATTCTAAGATTGATAGGAATTTGGGTAAAGCACAAATCCTCTTCAAGTGAGGAATTCGGCCAACCCTAGGTTTCCTATCAAGTGAATTTCGGCAACCCTAGTAAGAAAAGAAAGAAGAATTCGTAAGATATAGATAATATATTCAGCAAAGAATTCGGTCATATATATATATAATATATTTGAGGCAAGTTCAATTCGTGCAAAATATATATTTTATATAGGCAAGAAGAAATCATGCGCATCATATAATATATTGGGCAAAATTAGTGCACTATATATGTTTGATTGGGCAAGGAGAATTCAGTAAATATATAGATATATATATATATATATATATGTATTATATTGATAAATGTTTTTTTGGTTAATATAATTCTTGCTTGAGAGATTTATGTTTTTTCACTAAGAAAATAAATCCAACTCTAGACACAAGTGTGGAATTCGGCCAAGAGAGAAAAAGAGAAAGAGAGTTCTAATTTCGATAGTGCACTTGTAAGCTTGAATATCAAAAGGCTTTGTGCACAACTTCGAATTAGGTTCACGCGAGTTTCAATCTTAATGATTGTGAATTCAAAAGTGACCGGAACATACTTTCTAGTTTCTTGGATTATATTGTGACTAACGATCAAGAAAAGATATTTTGTTTATCCATCCTCAGGTACGCAATTCAAAGAAAAGGGAGACCACGCTCCTAGGTGATTCACGTTCGTGCTAGGATTGAAGATCTTGTGGATTACCATCGACGCAAGTCAATCGGATCACGCAACAAAAGGTATTATACTTTTATTAGTTTATATATATGTTTAATTAATTTAAAGGGTTAAGGTTCATCAAAGGAAAAATTTTAAACTATACTAAATCTCTTATTAGTCTCGCTTTCGCTGCGTTGACCGGTATTTTTCCCTACAATTGGTATCAGAGCCTAGGTTGAACCCTTTTTAATTAATTAACGTATATATACGTGAATCTATTTCTTTTTATTATGATTATGCATGTTTAGAAAGAGATGACACTCTAGGTATTGACATATATAATTGCATGTGGATGTATGGTTTTATATATGTTTTTATGTGGATTGTTATTGCTCGATTTTGGTCCTAGAATTTCAATGTATTTTTTGTTTCGGATTTGTAACAAGAAGGGTGGTCTATCATCGCCATAATTCCTTCTTGGTAGTTGCTATTTTTTTTATTCTAGTGTATTAATATTATGTGCAGTTTTTTTAGTGCAGTTTTTTATTGTAAAAATACTGCAGTGATTACAAAAAAAATAAAAAAAATACTGCAGTATTATATTTGTTTAAATACTGCTGTGATGTATTCGGGTATTGAAGATTCGAAGACATGAAGAAAAGGAAGCAACCGGAACCAAGAACGAGCACCGTGCGCACCCTAGGAGTGGATTGGGCTGAGCATGGCAAGCCCATATCATGGTGGGCTGCGCACGGCAGCCCCTTTTTGGGGTTGTGGGGTGTGCACGTCTATGGGGGGCAGCCGAGGGATGAGCGTATGGTTGATGGCCACTTGAAGATCTTGTATTTCTAAACAATTGTAATTTACTTGCTTTTCTAGGATGGACCAAAATTGTGGCTATTTATTTTTTGCATAAATATTACAATATTTGTTATTGTATGATAACATGTCATATAGAATAGGAGTGCCACTCATATATCTCTTTTGGTATGAACATGCATTGAATGATTTAGGTATCTAAATTGGCATCTAGATAACTTGGTAAATCATTCTATGGGATTTAATCACACGCCTTAAATAATTGAGTGGGAGGAGGTGTTTTGTAACACCTATGGCCTCCAAGGTTAGTTGAGCTTTATTATTTATTGGTAATCCCCCCAAGGGGCATCCATGAATGGAATTTGGCAAAATACTTCCTTACAAGGATAGACTAGACAATTGACTCAAACGAGATTTACTCCCAAAGGAGGGATTTTCGTGAGAGAATATATTGAGGGTCGATATCTTGGTAACACATTCAATGTAATTTTATTGATATCCTCCCAAGAGTTCTTGTCAGTAAAATTGCAAGGCTAAAATTGAAAACGCTGGTTGTTATGTTAACAATTAGGTGGGACCTAGTCTAACTAGTAAATGGTGCGAACTCCCAAAGGAGGCGTAACATTTATGGGTGTTAGATCACCGTTGAATTTTTATGATTGAGTTATTTATTTAAATCAAAATAAATATTCAAAAGTGCTTTATCATGATTATTTACTCATATAAATTTTTGTTTTATTCAGAAATCATGACCCCATCACTTATGAATATCTTAAAAGATAACACTTTAACTGGAGATAATTATGTCACATGGAAAAGGAAAATTGGGTTGTTGCTGCAAGCTGAAAAACATAAGTTTGTTCTGTCTGCTCCTAAACCACCTGCTCCTACTTATGAATCTTAGATTCATATGGTTGGGAAAGTTGCTACTGATAAGAACCGTCAAAAGGTTAAGAAACAACAGAAGAAAAAGCAACTTGGGCCTACCAAGAAGGAGACCAAGAAAGTAACCAAGATCAAAGGGAAGTGCTTCCTTTGTGGTGAAAAGGGACATTGGAAAAGAAATTGCCCAAAGTCCCAGAACAAGAAGGAACAAGGTAATATTAATTATCTTGAAATATGTTTTCTGGCAGATTCTACAGATTCTTGGATCATAGACTCTGGAGCCACAAATCATGTTTGCTATTCCTTACAGGGGTTCCAAGAAAGGAGAAAGTTGAATAAGAATGAAATCAACTTGCGTTTGGGCAACGGAAAGTTAGTGTCTGCAAGTGCAGTGGGAGATATTAGAGTTAATCTAGATTCTTTTAGGCATTTAGATTTGATAGACGTTTATTATGTACCTCAATTCAAGAGAAATTTAATTTTAGTTTCTTGTTTGAATAAATTTGGATATTCGGTTACTTTTAATAAAGATTTTATTATTAGTAAGAATAACAAATTTATTTGCAAAGGTACATTGGAAAACGGCTTATTCTTTTTGCATAAAAATATCTCTCACTTGTTGGACACAGAAATAACGGAACCTAATCATAAAAAGAGTAAAATTATCAATAGATGAAACCTACCTATGGCATTTACGCCTATGTCATATTAACCTTAATAGGATTAAAAGATTGGTAAGTGACGGACCTTTAAGTGACTTAAAGGTTGATGATCTACCAACTTGTGAATCTTGTTTGGAAGGTAAGATGACCAAAAGGTCATTCTCGGCCAAAGGTGCAAGAGCCACTGAATGCTTAGGATTGATACACACTGATGTATGTGGTCCTATGAGCATTCAAGCTAGAGGTGGATATGAGTACTTCATCACCTTCACAGATGATTACTCGAGATTTGGCTATGTGTATCTCATGCGACATAAGTCGGATGCTTTTGACATGTTCAAAGCATTCAAAGCTGAAGTAGAAAATCAGCTTGAGAAACACATAAAAATCTTGAGATCTGATCGTGATGGAGAATATCTATTTGGTGAGTTTCAGCAATATCTTATTGATAATGGGATAGTTTCTCAGTTTTCTACACCAGGAACACCTCAACAGAATGGGGTATCAGAAAGGAGAAATAGAACTCTTTTGGATATGGTTAGGTCTATGTTGAGTTATTCAACACTTCCTATTTCTTTTTGGGGATATGCTTTACAATCTGCTATATACATTCTAAACGATGTACCATCTAAGTCCGTTCCTCAAACACCGCATGAGTTGTGGACTGGGCGCAAGCCTAGTTTACAACACTTAAGGATATTTGGTTGTCCTGCGCATGTGTTAAAAGGAAAGACAGAAAAGATGGAGTCCCGTTCGGAAACATGTATATTTGTAGGGTATCCAAAAGAAACTAAAGGATATTATTTCTATAGTCCTTCAGATCTTAAAGTATTTGTTTCGACTAATTCTAAATTTCTGGAAAAGAACTATATGAATGATTTTGTACCTAAAAGTAGAATTGTCCTGAATGAGATGTCAGGAGATACAATTCCACGAGAGGTTACACAACCTAACCCAATTGTAAGTTCCGATCCAACACAAAATCAACAACCTACCATTCCTCGTCATAGTGGGAGGGTTAGAACACAACCCGAAAGATACATCGGTCTGGGAGAATCAGTGGAGAATCTCCCGGACGACGATGATCCCTACACGTATAAGGAAGTAATGGAGGATGTTGATAGTCGCCATTGGCAAAAGGCAATGCAATCTGAGATTGAATCCATGTTCGATAACAAAGTCTGGTCCCTTGTAGACTTGCCTAGAGGGATAAAACCCATTGGGTGCAAGTGGGTATACAAGAGGAAAAGAGGTATGGATGGAAAGGTGGAAACCTTTAAAGCTAGATTAGTAGCGAAATGGTATACACAGAAAGAAGGTATCGATTATGAGGAAACCTTCTCACCTGTGGCCATGCTTAAATCCATTAGGATACTCTTATCCATTGCAACATCTTTAGATCTAGAGATTTGGCAAATGGACGTCAAGACAGCTTTCTTTAATGGAAGTCTTGACGAAAGTATCTACATGATGCAACCAGAAGGATTAATTGAAAAAGGCCAAATGGAAAAGGTATGCAAGTTGCAGAAATCCATATATGGATTAAAGCAAGCATCCAGATCCTGGAACATAAGGTTTGATCAAGCTGTAAAAGGTTTTGGATTTATTCAGAATCTTGACGAACCTTGTGTATACAAAAGGATTAAAGGCGACAAGTTGGTTTTCCTAATTCTTTATGTTGATGATATACTACTCATTGGAAATGATGTAGGCGTATTGACATCAGTAAAAGAATGGTTAGCAAAATAATTTGATATGAAGGACTTAGGAGAAGCAAGTTTTATTCTAGGTATCCAAGTCATAAGGGATAGAAAGAATAAAATGATTGCATTATCCCAAGCTTCATACATAGACAAGATCTTGTCTAGGTTTTCCATGCAGGATTCCAAGAAAGGTATGTTACCTTTCAGACATGGAATCAAACTTTCTAAGGAACAAGTTCCTAAGAATGAGCATGAAGAGCAATTCATGAGTAGAGTTCCAAATGCCTCAGCAGTTGGAAGTCTCATGTATGCAATGCTCTGCACTAGACCAGATATTTGTTTTGCTGTTTGCATAGTTAGCAGGTTTCAATCGAAACCTGGTCCTGATCACTGGACGGCAGTCAAGCATATTTTCAAGTATCTCAAGAGAATGAGAGATAATATGCTTGTATACTCTGGAGGGGATTTAATTCTCATTGGGTATACAGATTCTGATTTTCAATCAGATTCTAACTCTAGAAAATCCACATTAGGAGCTGCGTTTACTATTGGAGGAGGAGCAGTCATATGGAGAAGTATCAAGCAATCTTGTATTGTTGATTCCACCATGGAAGCTGAGTATATTTCTGCATGCGAGGCTGCCAAAGAGGCTGTTTGGCTTCGCCAATTCGTGATTGACTTGGAAGTGGTTCCTAGTGCGAATAAGCAGATCACTATCTACTGTGACAACAGTGGAGCAGTGGCTAATTCGAAAGAACCAAGAAGTCATAAGAGAGGAAAACACATTGAAAGACAGTATCACCTTTTAAGGGAAATTGTATATAGGGGTGAGAACATGGGAATGAGAGATATGACACATTTGCTATAGCGCAAGTGGGAGATTGTTAGGATTATGCTCAATAGCAAGAGTGTAATAGTGTTTTTGACAATATATTCATATTAATAATGTGATTTCTGGTTTAACAAATCTTATAGCATTTATAGTTTAATTATTATAATTGTCAAAAGTAAATAATCATAAGGTCAAAAGACTATGAGAAAAGAAGAATTGTTCATACATCTGGATATGTATGAGGTAGACACAATTCTTTAGTTAGTCTTGAATAATGTTCACAACTTAAGTTAAAGGTTGGGCACCTTTATCTTGTTAAAGTTGTAGAATTCTTTTGCTAGCATTTGAGTGGGATCAAATGAGTTATGATAAGTCTAAAATCATCGGAGGGTCTCCGAGTAAAAGAATCTAATGCACTAGGTGCATTGAACAGGATCACAATGAAAAGCTTTATCTAGAACCGTCAATAGATAATAGTCTTTTCATTATCAGGACAATCGGAGAGTCTATCTTAATCCTGAGATAAATGATGGACTTATGGTTGCAAGTGATATCATTTGAGTTAACAATGAGTACGATTATATAGCATAGTCTATCCTCGATAGTTTGGTGATATTCATTTGTTAATCGATAGAGGACTTCATTTATAGATATGGACATCGTGGCTCCATTTATTAAATGAGAGTATAATATCATCATATGGATGTTTTGAGGTAATTAGATATTAAATCTCAACGTTAAGTTTTCGATAGTGACTATTGAAAACATGGCTTCTAGACAAATCAAAATATCCAAGTTCAAAACGTGGTCATATGAGTAAATATGGTAACTTGGAGAGTTATAGGCGGTCTATGAACTCTTGGCGATTACTGATATTAATCACGTGGATACACTATCTCCAACATGATTGTCTAGGGTATGAATGAGGAACATTTTCTTATTCTATCTTTATTTAAGAGTTCAATTTTAGCTCTTTAGTGGAATGAGTTGAAATTAATGGATTGGACCTAAGTGAATCATTTGTTGATTGTGATTAGGTTATGTCTATTGAAGCTTAAATTTAGATAGCCCGGCAAGATCCCCAATCCACACGGACTTGCATGGATCACTTGATATATTCTACCGGATCAATTTATGGGTCCATCTAGAATTGCATTTAATATATTAAGAATATAATTTGCACATTATTTATTTAATGGGCTGATCAATTATATTAATATATTAATGAAAGGCATGTGGGCTTGTTTCTTTTATTAAGAATGGGTCTGGATCACATGTGGGCTTTTTAATTAAAGTCTAATGGATTAAATAAAATAAGAAGATAATATTAAGCCCATATATCTATGATGTGGGCGGCAAGACTAGTTTTATAGTCTAATATATTATTTTATTTTATTATTTGATTAAATGAGAATTATTTATTTAATTAATTAATTATTTAATTAAGAATCAAAATCTTTTTCTGATTAGGAAATATGTTTCCTACTGTTATACTATTGGTAGTAGTATACTGAAAATAAAAGACTTTATTTGGTAAGTAGATAAATAAGAGATTTATTTATTTAGTCAAATAAGGAAGTCTTTTATAAAGTCATAATAGGATTAAACACTAAAGAGTTGGATTAGGGTTAGGATTCTAAGATTGATAGGAATTTGGGTAAAGCACAAATCCTCTTCAAGTGAGGAATTCGGCCAACCCTAGGTTTCCTATCAAGTGAATTTCGGCAACCCTAGTAAGAAAAGAAAGAAGAATTCGTAAGATATAGATAATATATTCAGCAAAGAATTCGGTCATATATATATAATATATTTGAGGCAAGTTCAATTCGTGCAAAATATATATTTTATATAGGCAAGAAGAAATCATGCGCATCATATAATATATTGGGCAGAATTAGTGCACTATATATGTTTGATTGGGCAAGGAGAATTCAGTATATATATATATATATATATATATATATATATATATATATATATATATATATGTATGTATTATATTGATAAATTTTTTTTTGGTTAATATAATTCTTGCTTGAGAGATTTATGTTTTTTCACTAAGAAAATAAATCCAACTCTAGACACAAGTGTGGAATTCGGCCAAGAGAGAAAAAGAGAAAGAGAGTTCTAATTTCGATAGTGCACTTGTAAGCTTGAATATCAAAAGGCTTTGTGCACAACTTCGAATTAGGTTCACGCGAGTTTCAATCTTAACGATTGTGAATTCAAAAGTGACCGGAACATACTTTCTAGTTTCTTGGATTATATTGTGACTAACGATCAAGAAAAGATATTTTGTTTATCCATCCTCAGGTACACAATTCAAAGAAAAGGGAGACCACGCTCCTAGGTGATTCACGTTCGTGCTAGGATTGAAGATCTTGCGGATTACCATCAATGCAAGTCAATCGGATCATGCGACAAAAGGTATTATACTTTTATTAGTTTATATATATGTTTAATTAATTTAAAGGGTTAAGGTTCATCAAAGGAAAAATTTTAAACTATACTAAATCTCTTTTTAGTCTCGCTTCCGTTGCGTTGACCGGTATTTTTCCCTACACCTTTATCTTGTTAAAATTGTAGATTCTTTTGCTAGCATTTGAGTGAGATCAAATGTGTTATGATGAGTCTAAAATCATTAAAGTGTCTTTGAGTAAACGAATCTAGTGCACTGGGTGCATTGAACAGGTTCACAATGAAATACTTTATCTAGAACCGTCAGTAGATAAAAGTTTTTTCATTATGAGGACAATCAGAGAGTCTATCTTAACCCTAAGATAAATGATGGACTTATGGTTACAAATGTTATCATTTAAGCTATTAATGAGTACGATTATATAACATAGTCTATACTCGATAGTTTGGTGGTATTCATTTGCTAATCGATAGAGGACTTCATTTATAGATATGGACATCGTGACTCCATTTATGAAATGAGAGTATAATATTATCATATGAATGTTTTGAGGTATTGGATATTAAATCTTAACATTGAGTTTTCAATAGGGTCTATTGAAACATGGCTTCTGGACAAGTCAAAATATCCAAGTTCAAAATGTGGTCATATGAGTAAATATGGTAACTAGGAGATCGAGCTATAGGTGGTCTATGAGCTCTTGGTGATTACTGATATTATTCACGAGGATACACTAACTCAAATAAGATTGTCTAGGGTATGAATGAGAATCATTTACTTATTGTATCTTTATTTAAGAGTGCAATTTTAATTCTTTAGTGGATTGAACTAAAATTAATAGATTGAACCTAAGTGAATCATTTGTTGATTGTGATTGGGTTATGTCTATTGAAGCTTAAATTTAGATAGCCCACCAAGATCCCCAATCCACACGGACTTGCATGGATCACTTGATATATTCTACCGGACTAATTATGAGTCCATCTAGAATTGTATTAAGGCATGTGAACTTGTTTCTTTTAGTAAGAATGAGCCTAGTTCACATGTGGGCTTTTTATTAAGGTCCAATGGATTAAATAAAATGGAAAATAATATATAGCCCATGTGGAGTGCACTTGGGAGGCAAGGCTATTGATTTAGTCTAATAAATTATTTTATTTTATTATTTGATTAAATGGAGATTAATTAATTTATTGATTAATTATTTAATTAAGAATCAAAATCTTTTTCTGACTAGGAAATATGTTTCTTAGTTGTAAGGTTCCCATTTGTTGATTGGCTCATTTCGTGGACAAACCACATGTTGGGGTTCTTTGTAAGGGTAGCCTAGGTATCTGTGTTATTGTTTGAAGCCCTTTGAAGACCTCGTGTTGATAAGCACTAAAGGTAAATTTCTATGTGCTTACTTGTCTTGAAGAGATAGTTGCACACACTCACAACTCATGCATATGTTTAATCTTTGTATGTTGTAACTATTGTGCATTAATGCTTATTTTCATCTCTTCTTGCTTGTTAGTTTGATTGTTTATTGCATTGCCCATTGCCTTGTCTTGCATAGCATTGGAATTCTTAAATTGCAAAGGGCGCTGTTCAAAGCGCTCTACAAAGCGCTGTTCTGAACAGCGCCCACATGACCTGATGCAAAAATGGTCATTTTAATGCATCAGGTCTGATGCATCTTGTTGAGGCGCTGTACGAGCGCTATACACAAGCGCTGTTCGTACAGCGCCCGACCATGACCTGATTGCAATTGTATTTTAAATGCATCAGGTCTGATGCATTTTGGGTAGGCGCTGTACGAGCGCTGTACAGAAGCGCTGTTCGTACAGCGCCACTCTGTTTTTCCCGTGAGAACAGAGTTGGGGTACAGAAGCGCTCTACGTACAGCGCCCAAGGAAAATTTCAGGCCAACTTATCAAAACGAACACACTTTGTTTTGGCCTCCTATATATATGTCACTTTGACTTTAGGTTAATCAAGAGAGTTCATATTCAGATTTCATACTTAGGATATTTTTCAAGAGAAGAAAAAATTCCAAGAACTCAAATTTTATTCACTCAAACACTTTTTCATGATCATCAATCATCATCTAGCATCATCCTAGATCATCTAGATGTCTCTTTGTATGGATTCTTCATCACACTTTGCTTGGTAAGCTTTTCACTAATATCTTATATATTTTGTGTTTTTCTTAACAAGCAATCTCAATTAATTTCTTGTATGTTATTTATATATCTTTTGATACAAGATTGAGATTAGTGTGTTGTATGTTTGAGAAGTTGTATTATGATAGCTAATTAGGTTTTGTGCTTAATCTTGATTAGCTAAACTATTTAATTGAACATGTCATTTAGTTTTTAATATCTAGGATTGTTCTAATTGCATATTAATCATCTTAGTTAAGCATATAGGGTTTCCCTTGCTCTATGTTGCATTTGGATATTCATATATTCACTTAGGGTGTTATTCTCTTCATTGAGAAAGTAAGTCTTGTGTGTAGCTTCCGGGATTAGGTTGCTTAGATCGCAAGCAAATCGGACTAGGTTCACTCATACCGGGATTAGGTAGGTGTGTGATTACTTCCGGGAGTAGGTTGTAATCGTTTTACAAATTTAGTGGATTCGAGGTTCGAGTGTGGCTTACTTACTAGCCCGTGGTTTTTCCCGTGAGGGTTTCCATGTAAAAATCAAGTGTTATTTTATTTCCGCATTTTATACTTGATTTATTGCTTTATCTATTTAGGGGTAATTTCGTAATTTTGACTAAACACGAAAAATTGGGTAATAAGCTTAAAATCTATTCAACCCCCATCTAGATAGTTTTATACACACCGTGCTATAATTTGTTTCAATTGGTATCAGAGTGGGTTCCTAGACATACATAGGTGATCCTTGCTTATTTTGGTGTGTTTTGCATTTTGTGTGATTTTTGATCATTCATACATTTGTATTCATTTCATTCATTCATAGACACTATGAGTGGAAACGGTGGAAATGGTGGTGGCAACGAAGGTGCTTCTAGCACAAGGCCTCCACTTCTTACCGGATTGAACTATTCCCAATGGAAAGGGAAGATGGAATCCTACATATGCCAAATTCATGACCGTGCATGGATGGCGGTGGAAGACGGATATGATCTACCCAAGATGACTCCCGGTGGTGGAGAAGAAGAAGTATTGAAGCCTAAGGCATAATGGAATGCGCAAGAGTTTGAGGCTTTAAAATGGAATAGGAAGGCGATGCATGCCATCTTATGTGCTATGGACGAAAATCAATACAAATTGATTCAAAATACTAGGATAGCTAAGGAGGCTTGGGACATCCTAGAGATTACACATTAGGGAACCGAAGTGGTGAAGGACTCTAAGCTTCAAGTCCTCTAAACTCAATTCGAGATGCTTAAGATGGAGGAGAATGAGTGCTTCAACGACTTCGAGATCAAGTTGATGGACATAGTCAACCAAAGTCATCAACTTGGTGATCCATATTCGGATAGGAGAATCAAGCAAAAGATTATGAGATCTCTTCCGGATAGGTTTGAATCAAAAGTAACGACTTTAGAAGAAAATAGTGGATATAAGGATATGAAGCCGAGTGAGGTGATTGGGAGACTTCTAGCTTATGAGTCTAGGAAGGGTCCTATCTCCACACGTCCTAAAAAGCAAAAAGGAATTGCTTTGAAAACCTCCAAGGATGAAAAGGAGGCAAAGAAGAATGACTCGGACGAAGACCTTGCATTATTTGTGAGGAGATTCAAGAGGGTCATGAAGTTCGGGAAAAAGGACTTTGGTTCCAAAGGTCAAAACTACAAGAAAAAGGGTTCCTACAACAAGTTTGAGCCTAGGAAAGAGAAGACCGAAAGGAAAGGGGTCCGATGCTTCGAGTGTGGTGGCATAAGTCACTTTGCCCCCGAATGTGCTAATCACAATGACAAGAAGAAAGGTAAAGTGATGGCCGCCACATGGAGTAGTAGTAGTGATGACTCCATTGAGGGAGATGAAGAGCTCATGGCTAACCTCCTAACTTTTGCCTCCTCCCATAAAAGCAAAAGTTCTAGTGAGAGAGAGGAAATGAGTCAAGAGGAAAATGACTCAAGTGGAGAAGAAAGCGATTCCTCTTCTAACTCCATAAATGGTTTTGTGGAGAAAAGGGTGCTTGCTAAATACCATGCTGAGTTTAATGATTTAGCAATCAAGAGCACAAGAAAGATCAAGATGTTGAGAGAAGTAAATCTTGAGCTTTCATCTCAAAATGACCACTTAAGTGAACAAGTGGAAAAATTCAAGAAGACGGAAGATAAGCTAAGAGAGGATGAAGAAAGTCTAAAGAGGGAGCTTGAAGAAGTAAGAGAGTCTATGACTAGGATGGATTCTAGCACCAAGAAGCTTGACCATATGCTTGGTGTTGGAAATAGTCCATGTGACAAGAGGGGTCTTGGGTATAAAGATGGCAAGAAGATCTCAACCTCTAACAAGACCGTGTTTGTCAAGAGTTTGAGGAACGAAGAAACTTCATTTGTGCAAATTCCTAGGAAGAAGTTAGAAATAGGACAATGTTCAAATGCACAAGTGAAGATGGGGCCAAGAAGGCAACCTCAAGCTCAACCCTCTAGGGTCCCTCAAGCCATCATTCCTCCACAAGTGGCTCACAAAGGAAAGAGACCAATCATGCAACCTTAAGCTAGGAAGCAATCTAAACCGGTTCAACAACGAAGACCAATTGAACCCATTCATCCACAAAGACAAGGACAAGGTATGATTCCTTATTTTACTCCTATATGTCATTTTTGTGGATTTGATGGTCATATTAGACCACATTGCTTTCGATATATTAAAATGTGTAAAACTAGAAGCATGATTGAGAAGAAAAAGAAAAGAGCCATGGTGCATGTACCTAGGAATGATAATATTGATGTGCATAATCCTAGGACATCTAGAACCCATGTACCAAAGACCACTAAGAAAGCTAAGATTGTTTCTAGGTGGATTAGAAAGAATGAAAATGTTTGCCATGTTGCTCAAATAGCCTTAAAGGTAAATTCTTCTAATTTTTGGTATTTAGATAGTGGGTGCTCTAGGCACATGATGGGAAACAAGAGTTTCTTCGAGACTCTTGTTATGGAGGAAGGAGGATATGTCACTTTTGGTGATGGATCTAAAAAGAAAGTTGTAGGGAAATGAATCATTTCCGTTCCCGGATTACCCTCCTTATTCGATGTTTTATTTGTTGATGGCTTGAAAGCCAATTTAATAAGCATTTCACATCTAAGTGATGAAGGATATTCCATCTTGTTTAGAAAAGATGATTGCTCGATCCTAAAGCCCGATGGACAAACCTTATTGAAAGGTATGAGATCTAGCGACAATTGTTATTGTGTTGAAGCTAGAATAGTCTCAAACAATGTGTCCATGGATGAGCAAATAGAGTTGTGGCATGAAATACTTGGCCACATAAACTTTAGGGATTTAAGAACCCTTGGAAAGTTCGATTGTGTGCGCGGCCTCCCTAAGCTTGGGAAGAAAGCCAATGGAATTTGTGGACCTTGCCAACAAGGAAAACAAACTAAAAGCATGCACAAAAAGGGCAAGTATCGCTCCACCAAGGAGCCCTTAGAGCTTCTCCACATGGATCTCATGGGTCCTATGCAAACCAAGAGTTTAGGTGGAAAGAGATACATTTTTGTTTGTGTTGATGATTACTCTAGATTTACATGGACATATTTTCTTAGAGAAAAATCCGAAACTTTTGATAAGTTTAAAATGCTTTGTACTAAAATACAAAATGAAATGAATTCTAACATTAAAAGCATTAAACAGATTAGAAGTGATCATGGGAGGGAATTTGAGAATGCCTATTTTGAAAACTATTGCAATAGCTTAGGCATCTCCCATGAGTTCTCGGCTCCTAGGACACCTCAACAAAATGGAGTTGTTGAGAGGAAGAATACGGTCCTTCAAGAGATGGCCCGAGTGATGTTGCTTAGCAACAATATCCCTAGGAACCTATGTGTAAGGTTCCCATTTGTTGATTGGCTCATTTCGTGGACAAACCACATATTGGGGTTCTTTGTAAGGGTAGCCTAGGTATCGGGTTTATTGTTCGAAGCCCTTTGAAGACCTCGTGTTGATAAGCACCGAAGGTATATTTCTTTGTGCTTACTTATCTTGAAGAGATAGTTGCACACACTCACAACTCATGCATATGTTTAATACTTGTATGATTATGTGTCTTATTTTTGTGCATTAATGTTCATTAACATCTCTTCTTGCATGTTAGTTTGATTGCATCTTGCATATCCAATTGCCTTGTCATGCTTAGACTTAGGATTGCATTTTTGCATTGGGTGCTCCCAAAAGCGCTCTATAGAAGCGCTGTAGGAACAGCGCCCATTGAGCGCTGTTCAGACCTGATCGATTTAATTCGGTCGCTGTTGGGTCGCTGAACAGGCGCTGTACAAAGCGCTCTACGTACAGCGCCCTACGTACAGCGCCACTCTGTTTTCCCGTGAGAACAGAGTTGGGGCGCTGTACAAGCGCTGTACAAGAGGCGCTCTACGTATAGCGCCCAAGGCAAATATGAGGTCAACTTATCAAAACGACCACACCTTGTTTTGGCCCCCTATATATATGCCACTTTGACTTTAGGTCATTCAAGAGAGTTCATATTCAGATTCTATACTTAGGATATTTTTCAAAGAGAAGAAAAATTCCAAAGAACTCATTTTTAGTTTACTCAAACACTTTTTCATGATCATCAATCATCATCTAGCATCATACTTGATCATCTAGATGACATCTTGCATGGATTCTTCATCATACTTTGCTTGGTAAGCTTTTCACTAATATCTTACATATTTTGTGTTTCTCTTAACAAGCAATCTCAATTAATTACTTGTATGTTATTTTATATACTTTGAATACAAGTTTGAGATTAGTATGATGTATGTTTGAGAAGTTGTATTGTGATAGCTAATTAGGTTTTGTGCTTAATCTTGATTAGCTAAACTATTTGACATGTCATTTAGTTTTGATGTCTAGGATTGTTCTAATCGCATATTAATCATCTTAGATAAGCATATAGGGTTTCCCTTGCTCTATGTTGCATTTGGATATTCATATATTCACTTAGGGTTGTTATTCTCTTTAAAGAGAAAGTAAGTCTTGTGTGTAGCATCTGGGATTAGGTTGCTTAGATCGTAAGCAAATTGGACTAGGTTCACTCATACCGGGATTAGGTAGGTGTGTGATTACTTCCGGGATTAGGTTGTAATCATTTTACACGTTTAGTGGATTCGAGGTTCGAGTGTGGCTTACTTACTAGCCCGTGGTTTTTCCCGTGAGGGTTTCTACGTAAAAATCAAGTCTTATTTAATTTCCGCATTTTATACTTGATTTGTTGCTTTATCTAGTTAGGGGTAAATTCGTAATTTTGTCTTAATACGAAAAATTGGGTAATAAGCTTAAAATCTATTCACCCCCTTCTAGATAGTTTTATACACACCGTGCTATAATTTGTTTCAATTGGCATCAGAGCGGGTTCCTAGACATACATAGGTGATCCTTGCTTATTTTGGTGTGTTTTGCATTTTGTGTGATTTTTGATCATTCATACATTTGCATTCATTTCATTCATTCATAAACACTATGAGTGGAAACGGTGGAAATGGTGGTGGCAACAAAGGTGCCTCTAGCACAAGGCCTCCACTTCTTACCAGATTGAACTATTCCCAATGGAAAGGGAAGATGGAATCCTACATATGCCAAATTCATGACCGTGCATGGATGGCGGTGGCAGACGGATATGATCTACCCAAGATGACTCCCGATGGTGGAGGAGAAGAAGTATTGAAGCCTAAGGCGCAATGGAACGCGCAAGAGTTTGAGGCTTCAAAGTGGAATAGGAAGGCGATGCATGCCATCTTGTGTGCTATGGATGAAAATCAATATAAATTGATTCAAAATACTAGGATAGCTAAGGAGGCTTGGGACATCCTAGAGATTGCACATGAGGGAACCGAAGTGGTGAAGGACTCTAAGCTTCAAGTCCTCCAAACTCAATTCGAGATGCTTAAGATGGAGGAGAATGAGTGCTTCAACGACTTCGAGATCAAGTTGATGGATATAGTCAACCAAAGCCATCAATTTGGTGATCCATATTCGGATAGGAGAATCAAGCAAAAGATTATGAGATCTCTACTCGATAGGTTTGAATCGAAGCACTACTACAAAAATGCTTAAAGACATCACTAGAAATCACTAAAAGAAATCGGTGTTTGGTAACCGATTTTAAAAAAGCTTTTAGAAATCAGTTTTTATAAAAACCGATGTTTTAAAAATTACAATTTCAAAAGACATCGGTTTTTAAGAAAACCGATATTAAAAAAAAACCGTTTAGACATCGGTTCTTTATAAAAACCGATGTCTTAAATTTTGCGTTGAAAAGCCAACGGTTTTTATAAAAACCGATATTAAAAGCAAGCGTTTAGACATCGGTTTTTATAAAAACCGATGTAGATTCAAAAGCAAAATTCTGCAATGCAAATCTGACCTATGTCCACATTCATGGGCACATCTCTAAAAATACTTAACGTTATTTGCTCAACTTTTGACACAAGAAAGTAGACATGCAAACAAACACTTTTAAATCAGAAAATATTCCAAAAATCGATTTGGAAAAGTGAGAAAATGAGCGATGAAAACAGCTCACTCGCGGATTCACGAATCGCTTCTGACCTTTGACTGAATAATTGATCATAACTTTCAAAATACCACCCGGAATTTTACGTTCTTTATACCGTTGGATTCGTATCGAAAAATTGAAGAACTCAACATGGACAAAAAAATTTATTTCCTTGCCAAAAGATACAGTTTTAAGGAAAGAGGTTTCACAAAAATATCTCCAATCGCTTCAATTCTGACCTTTGACTGAAAAATTGATCATAACTTTCAAAATACCAACCGGAATTTTACGTTCTTTATACCGTTGGATTCGTATCAAAAAATTGAAGAATCTACCATGGAAAAAAAAATTTATTTCTTTGCCAAAAGATACAGTTTTAAGGAAAAGGTTTACACAAAAATATCTCCAATCGCTTGACCTTTGAGTACTCATGAATAATTGATCATAACTTTCAAAATACCGCCCGGAATTTTACGTTCTTTATACCGTTGGATTCGTATCGAAAAGTTGAAGAACTGAAAATGGACAAAAAAATTTATTTCCTTGCCAAAAGATACAGTTTTAAGGAAAGAGTTTACACAAAAATATCTCCAATCGCTTCAATTATGACCTTTGACTGAAAAATTGATCATAACTTTCAAAATACCAACCGGAATTTTACGTTCTTTGTACCGTTGGATTCGTATCGAAAAATTGAAGAATCAACCATGGAAAAAAAAAATTATTTCCTTGCCAAAAGATACAGTTTTAAGGAAAAAGTTTACACAAAAGTATCTCCAATCGCTTGACCTTTGAGTACTCATGAATAATTGATCATAAATTTCAAAATACCGCCCGGAATTTAACGTTCTTTAAACCGTTGGATTCGTATCAAAAAATTGAAGAATCCAACATGGACAAAAAAATTTATTTCCTTGCCAAAAGATACAGTTTTAAGGAAAGAGTTTGCACAAAAATATCTCCAATTCTGACCTTTGACTGAAAAATTGATCATAACTTTCAAAATACCACCCGAAATTTTACGTTCTTTATACCGTTGGATTTGTATCGAAAAATCGAAGAATCCATCATGGAAAAAAAAAATATTTCTTAAGGAAAAATTTTACACAAAAATATCTCCAATCGATCGACCTTTGAGTACTCATGAATAATTGATCATAACTTTCAAAATACCACCCGGAATTTTACGTTCTTTATACCGTTGGATTCGTATCAAAAAATCAAAAAATCTAGCATGGATGAAAAAAATTATTTCGTTGCCAAAAGATACAGTTTTAGGGAAAAAGTTTGCATAAAAATATCTCTAGCAGAACACAAAACCACACAATAAAAAATGAAATGAAAAATAAACCCACCAATAAAATTTATTTAATATATGTATGTTTGTAGTAGAAATTAGAATTTTGATTAGTTGAGTAAATTTAAATTTATCAAACAAGTTTTTTTTTTTTTTTTGTTTTTTTTTCTAACAATTCATATAGGTTATGTATATATATTGTGCAATTAATAACACATTCAATCTTGTAGTCAGGCGGTAAAGGCTTACCACTTTGACTTTGAGGTTGCGAGTTCGATTCCTTATAATGACAATTAATTGTCATTATTATCATAGGTGGGGTTGGCCGGCGGCGGTGGCCGGAGGTGGGGTGTGCCGGAGGTGGTGGCTGGTCGGTGGCCGGCGACGGTGGGATTTTTTTTTGTAATTCATCAATTTTACATTAGGTTTTTTAAATCGGTTTTAACTAAAACCGATGTCTTTTCTCCTAGGTTTTTAAATCGGTTTTAAGTAAAACCGATTTCTTTTTTACTAGGTTTTTAAATTGGTTTTAAGTAAAACCGATTTCTTTTCTCTTGTTTTACATCGGTTAAAAACCGATGTCTTTTGCGCTTTTTTTTCTAAATCACTCAAAAAGAGATCGGTTTTAAAAATTTCAAAAACCGATTTCTTCCATATAAAAAAACCGATTTCTTTTGCATTTTTTGTAGTAGTGAAGGTGACGGCTTTAGAAGAAAATAGTGGATATAAGGATATGAAGCCGAGTGAGGTGATTGGGAGACTTCTAGCTTATGAGTCTAGGAAAGGGCCTATCTCCACACCCACTAAAAAGCAAAAAGGAATTGCTTTAAAAACCTCTAAGGATGAAAAGGAGGCAAAGAAGGTTGACTCGGATGAAGAACTTGCCTTGTTTGTAAAAAGGTTCAACAAGGTTATGAAGTTTAGAAGAAAGGGCTTTGGATCAAAAGGTCAAGATTTGAAGAAAAAGGGTTCTTTCAAGAAGTTTGAACCTAGGCAAGAAAGGACCGAAAGGAAAGGGGTCCGATGTTTCGAGTGTGGTGGCATAGGTCACTTTGCCCCCGAATGTGCAAATAACAATGAGAGGAAAAAGGGAAAAGTGATGGCCACCACTTGGAGTGGAAGTAGTGATGACTCCTATGAGGGAGATGAGTCTTCGGATGATGAAGAGCTCATGGCTAATCTCCTAGCTTTTGCCTCCTCCCATAAAAGCAAAAGTGCTAGTGAGAGAGAGGAAATGAGTCAAGAGGAAAATGACTCAAGTGAAGAAGAAAGTGATTACTCTTCTAACTCCATAAATGGATTTGTGGAGAAAAAGGTGCTTGCTAAATATCATGCCGAGTTTAATGATTTAGCAATCAAGAGCACAAGAAAGATCAAGATGTTGAGAGAAGAAAATCTTGAGCTTGCATCTCATAATGACCACTTAGGTGAACAAGTGGAAAAATTCAAGAAGATGGAAGATAAGCTCAGAGAGGAGTTAGTCTTATCTATGAGGAATGAAGAAAGTCTAAAGAGGGAGCTTGAAGAAGTTAGAGATTCTATGACTAGGATGGATTCTAGCACCAAGAAGCTTGACCATATGCTTGGTGTTGGAAAAAGTTCATGTGACAAGAGGGGTCTTGGGTATGAAGATGGCAAGAAGATCTCAACCTCTAACAAGACCGTGTTTGTCAAGGGTTTGAAGAACAAAGAAACTTCATATGTGCAAATTCCTAGGAAGAAGTTAGAAGTAGGACAATGTTCAAATGCACAAGTGAAGATGGGGCCAAGAAGGCAAACTCAAGCTCAACCCCCTAGGGTCCCTCAAGCCAACATTCCTCCACAATTGGCTCACAAAGGAAAGAGACCTATCATGCAACCTCAAGCTAGGAAGCAATCTAGACCAGTTCAACAACGAAGAAGGATTGAACCCTTTCATCCACAAAGACAAGGACAAGGTATGATTCCTTATTTTACTCCTATATGTCACTTTTGTGGATTTGATGGTCATATTAGACCACATTGCTTTCGATATATAAAAATGTGCAAAACTAGAAGCATGATAGAGAAGAAAAAGAAAAGAGCCATGATGCATGTTCCTAGGAATGATAATATTATTATGCATGATCCTAGGACATCTAGAGCCCATGTACCAAAGACCACTAAGAAAGCTAAGATTGTTTCTAGGTGGATTAGAAAGAATGAAAATGTTTGCCATGTTGCTTAAATAGCCTTGAAGGCAAATTCTTCTAATTTTTGGTATTTAGAAAGTGGGTGCTCTAGGCACATGACGGGAAACAAGAGTTTCTTCGAGACTCTTGTTATGGAGGAAGGAGGATATGTCACCTTTGGTGATGGATCCAAAAAGAAGGTTGTAGGGAAAGGAACCATTTCATTTCCCGGATTACCCTCCTTATCCGATGCTTTATTTGTTGATGGCTTGAAAGCCAATTTAATAAGCATTTCACATCTAAGTGATGAAGGATATTCCGTCTTGCTTTGTAAAGATGATTGCTCGATCCTAAAGCCCGATGGACAAACCTTATTGAAAGGTATGAGATCTAGCGATAATTGCTATTGTCTTGAAGCTAGAATAGTCTCAAACAATGTGTCCATGGATGAGCAAATAGAGTTGTGGCATGAGAGACTTGGCCACATGAACTTTAGGGATTTGAGAACCCTTGGAAAGTTCAATTGTGTGCGTGGCCTCCCTAAGCTTGGGAAGAAAGCCAATGGCATTTGTGGACCTTACCAACAAGGAAAACAAACCAAAAGCCTACACAAAAAGTGCAAGTATCTCTCCACCAAGGAGCCCCTAGAGCTTCTCCACATGGATCTCATGGGTCTTATGCAAACCGAGAGTTTATGTGGAAAGAGATACATTTTTGTTTGTGTTGATGATTTCTCTAGATTTACATGGACATATTTTCTTAGAGAAAAATCCGAAACTTTTGATAAGTTTAAAATGCTTTGTACTAAAATACAAAATGAAATGAATTCTAACATTAAAAGCATTAAACGGATTAGAAGTGACCATGGGAGGGAATTTGAGAATGCCTCTTTAGAAAGCTATTGCAATAGCTTAGGCATCTCCCATGAGTTCTCGGCTCCTAGGACACCTCAACAAAATGGAGTTGTTGAGAGGAAGAATAGGGTCCTCCAAGAGATGGCCCGAGTGATGTTGCTTAGTAACAATGTCCCTAGGAACCTATGGGCCGAAACCGTCAATACGGCTTGCTATATAGGGAATCGTGTTTTCCTAAGGCCCGGATCTAGAAACACCTCCTATGAGTTATGGAAGGGTAGGAAGCCAAATGTTAGCTACTTCCACACTTTTGGAAGCAAATGCTACATTTTGAATGACCGTGATCAACTTGGCAAATTCGATGCTAAGAGTAATGAGGGTATTTTTATTGGCTATGCCTTGAATAGTAGAGCCTATAGAGTTTTCAACTTAAAGACTCTAAGTGTTATGGAATCATCCAATGTCGTATTTGATGATACTGGGCTCAAGTCTAATGATCATGAGGAGGAGGTTATTTTTAGTGATGTTTCTCCTTTGGAGAATGTTGTGGTGTCTCCTAATGTTGGGACATCTAATGTCAACAATGATGACACACAACTTATTGATAGAGTTCCTCTCTTGGACTCTAAAGCACCCGCTCCATGGGTTAGGAAACTCCATGACAAAGAAGATATCATTGGAGAGGTTAATGAGGGTGTTAGGACTAGATGTCAACTTGCTAATTTTATTAGCTACACATGCTACACCTCTCAAATTGAACCCAAAAAGGTTGAAGAAGCCTTAAATGATGAATTTTGGGTTCTTGCCATGCAAGAAGAGCTAAACCAATTCGAAAGGAATGAGGTTTGGACTCTAGTTCCTAGGCCTAAGACCACTAATGTCATAGGCACTAAATGGATATTTAGGAACAAATTCGATGAGGATGGCAACATAGTGCGGAACAAGGCTAGACTTGTAGCACAAGGGTACTCTCAAATTGAGGGTATCGACTTTGAGGAGACATTTGCTCCCGTTGCCTGTTTAGAGTCTATTAGGTTTCTCTTGTCCATTTCTTGTGTGCACAAGTTCAAATTGCACCAAATGGATGTCAAGAGTGCCTTCCTCAATGGCTTCTTGCAAGAGGAAGTGTTTGTTGAACAACCCAAGGGGTTTGTGGATGCTCACCACCCCAACCATGTCTATCGCCTCAAGAAGGCACTATATGGGTTGAAACAAGCACCGAGGGCTTGGTATGAGCGCCTCACTCAATTTCTTGTTGACAATGACTACACACGTGGTAGTGTTGTCAAGACACTATTCATCAAAAGAAACAATGATGAGCTTTTCATAGCTCAAATATATATTGATAACATAGTGTTTGGCTCCACCAAAAACACCAAGGTCCAACAATTTGTTGATGTTATGTCTCATGAATTTGAGATGAGTCTTGTTGGTGAGCTTAGTTACTTCCTAGGTTTGCAAATTAGGCAACTAGATGATGGGATTTTCATAACCCAAGCCAAATATGCCAAAAACCTAGTGAAGAAGTTTGGTCTTGAAAAAACCAAACATTGTGACACTCCTATGAGCACCACTTTGAAGCTAAGCAAGGATGCGAGCGGTAAAAGTGTGGACCAAACCTTATATCGTGGCATGATAGGGAGCTTGCTCTATTTGACCGCAAGTAGGCCCGATATATCATTTAGTGTAGAAGTTTGTGCTAGGTACCAATCCGATCCCAAAGAGTCCCATCTCTCTTCGGTTAAGAGAGTCATTCGCTTTGTGAATGGGACTTCTAATTATGGAATTTGGTACTCATTTGACACTAATCCTAGTCTTGTAGGATATAGTGATGCGGATTGGGCAGGAAATTGTGATGATAGGAAGAGCACATCGGGCGGTTGCTTCTTT
The DNA here is from genome assembly GCA_008009225.1 of Acer yangbiense. Classification (NCBI taxonomy): domain Eukaryota; kingdom Viridiplantae; phylum Streptophyta; class Magnoliopsida; order Sapindales; family Sapindaceae; genus Acer; species Acer yangbiense. The sequence continues at coordinate 28,125,772 of CM017771.1, forward strand.
CTAGGCAACAACTTGGTGTCTTGGTTTTGCAAGAAGCAAAACTCGATTTCCTTGTCCACGGCGGAAGCCGAGTACATAGCCGCGGGGAGTGGATGCACTCAACTTATATGGATGAAGCAAATGCTAGTTGACTACGGATTCAACCAAGGTACTCTCACTCTCTTTTGTGATAACATGAGTGCTATTAATATTTCCAAGAATCATGTACAATACTCTAGAACTAAGCATATTGACATCCGCCATCACTTCATTAGAGAGCTATTTGAGAACAAAGTTATTGTACTTGAGCATGTAGGTACAAACGATCAACTTGCGGACCTATTCACTAAACCTTTAGATGCTACTCGATTTAAAACTTTTAGTAGATCTATTGGAATTTGTTTGGTGGAGTGATGAGTATGGTACTTGACCCCATATGGGGAACTCAAGCAAAGAGAGCTATTTTGCATATTTGTTGTTTGCAAAAATTTGAAAAATCTTATGCCTCTTTCCTAATTGCTTGAGTAAGCTTGGTTGCACATATGTATATATGTTTTCTATCTAATAAGTGTGATCAATGCTTGTCTACAATCCATGTCATATTTTAGTTCAAACATGCATTTTTGGACTAGGAGATCTACTTAGGAAGTATGATGTGAATGACCTATAGTTATCTCCATGACATGATGATTCTTTAAATAACATGCTAATGTCAAATGAAAAAGCATGAAATTCATATAACATGCTCACATGAAAAGCATGAATTGATGATTGCATATTCTTAAAATGCAAAACCTTGTGTGAAAGCTTATGAGACTCAAAATGAATAAAGGATCGTGTATCCGTTCACAGGAATTTACATTCCAAATGTCTCTCCTTCTTTATTGGTTGAACATGACTACTATCATACGGATATCTTATCCGGAAAAATCAAATAGGGTGCAAAGTCGCTCATGTCATGTTTCGCTTATAAAGTTGGATATAGTTCTCTTAAATTGAAATCAATAATCTCTATATCCTTGCTTTTCTCATGACAAATGGTGAAATTGGTTTGAATTCATTTAGAAACCTTTGTCATTTGCTTTGCCAAATACCATTGTATTTTGGACTTGAATGCTACATGTCTTGTATGCAAAGCATGATTATTCACACATTTTCAATATAAATAAATCTCCTTGTTTCTCTCCAATTTATTGAGATGCATAAAGTTACTTATATGACTATGCAAATATTTAGTATGCTACTATCTCTCTTTGCTCTGGGTGACCCGGTTGGGGACTACTCCTTTGCCTATATCATGACAAAAAGGGGGAGTAGTTTATGGTAAGGGGAGATGCAAATTGGTGTTGCAATTGTGCACATTGGGGAGATAACACATTGAGGGGGAGTAACCCTTTGAGGGGGAGCATTGCATTTATCATACATTGCATATATTTTGTAATGTTGTGCCTAAATTCTAAAAATGCAAATGCTTGTTTTGATCACTTGATTCATCTCACTTTTTACTTGTATTGGAAATGTTAGAAACTTTCTTTTCAGGGCTTGATTATTCTACAAGAGATTGAAGACTTGAAGTTTTATTTTCTTATCTCTTTGTACTATAGAATATCATAGTTATCCCGTTGTTTCTAGTTTAATATGAGGAATCAATGTGAGTGGTGGTTTTGTCACGAAATAGCCAAAGGGGGAGATTGTAAGGTTCCCATTTGTTGATTGGCTCATTTCATGGACAAACCACATATTGGGGTTCTTTGTAAGGGTAGCCAAGGTATCGGGGTTCATTGTTCGAAGCCCTTTGAAGACCTCGTGTTGATAAGCACCGAAGGTATATTTCTTTGTGCTTACTTGTCTTGAAGAGATAGTTGCACACACTCACAACTCATGCATATGTTTAATACTTGTATGATTGTGTGTCTTATTTTTGTGCATTAATGTTCATTAACATCTCTTCTTGCAGGTTAGTTTGATTGCATCTTGCATATCCAATTGCCTTGTCATGCTTAGACTTAGGATTGCATTTTTGCATTGGGCGCTCCCAAAAGCGCTCTACAGAAGCGTTGTAGGAATAGTGCCTATTGAGCGCTGTTCAGACCTGATCGATTTAATTCGGTCGCTGTTGGGTCGCTGTACAGGCGCTGTACAAAGCGCTGTACAAAGCCCTCTACATACAGCGCCACTCTGTTTTCCCGTGGGAACAGAGTTGGGGCGCTGTACAAGAGGCGCTCTACGTACAGCACCCAAGGCAAATATGAGGCCAACTTATCAAAACGACCACACCTTGTTTTGGCCCCCTATATATATGCCACTTTGACTTTAGGTCAATCAAGAGAGTTCATATTCAGATTCTATACTTAGGATATTTTTCAAAGAGAAAAAAATTCCAAAGAACTCATTTTTAGTTTACTCAAACACTTTTTCATGATCATCAATCATCATCTAGCATCATACTTGATCATCTAGATGACATCTTGCATGGATTCTTCATCATACTTTGCTTGGTAAGCTTTTCACTAATATCTTACATATTTTGTGTTTCTCTTAACAAGCAATCTCAATTAATTACTTGTATGTTATTTTATATACTTTGAATACAAGTTTGAGATTAGTATGATGTATGTTTGAGAAGTTGTATTGTGATAGCTAATTAGGTTTTGTGCTTAATCTTGATTAGCTAAACTATTTGACATGCCATTTAGTTTTGATATCTAGGATTGTTCTAATTGCATATTAATCATCTTAGATAAGCATATAGGGTTTCCCTTGCTCTATGTTGCATTTGGATATTCATATATTCACGTAGGGTTGTTATTCTTTTCAAAGAGAAAGTAAGTCTTGTGTGTAGCATCCGGGATTAGGTTGCTTAGATCGCAAGCAAATTGGACTAGGTTCACTCATACCGGGATTAGGTAGGTGTGTGATTACTTTTGGGATTAGGTTGTAATCGTTTTACACATTTAGTGGATTCGGGATTCGATGTTCGAGTGTGGCTTACTTACTAGCCCGTGGTTTTTCCAGTGAGGGTTTCCACGTAAAAATCAAGTCTTATTTAATTTCCGCATTTTATACTTGATTTGTTGCTTTATCTAGTTAGGGGTAAATTCATAATTTTGTCTTAATACGAAAAATTGGGTAATAAGCTTAAAATCTATTCACCCCCCTCTAGATAATTTTATACACACCGTGCTATAATTTGTTTCACTATGGGCCGAAGCCGTCAATACGGCTTGCTATATAGGGAATCGTGTTTTCCTAAGGCCTGGATCTAGAAACACCTCCTATGAGTTATGGAAGGGTAGGAAGCCAAATGTTAGCTACTTCCACACATTTGGAAGCAAATGCTACATTTTAAATGACCGTGATCAACTTGGCAAATTTGATGCTAAGAGTGATGAGGGTATTTTTATTGGCTATGCCTTGAATAGTAGAGCCTATAGAGTTTTCAACTTGAAGACTCGAACCGTCATGGAATCATCCAATGTTGTCATTGATGATACTAGGCTGAAGTCGAATGACCATGAGGATGAGGAAGTTTTAGAGGATGACTCTCCTTTGGAGAGGGTTGTGGTGACTCCCAATGTTGGGACGTCTAATGACAATAATGAAGTCACACAACCTATTACTAGAGTCTCTCTCATGGACTCTAATAAACCCGCTCCATGGGTTAGAAGACTCCATAACAAAGAGGATGTTATTGGAGATGTGAATGAGGGTGTTAGGACTAGGCGTCAAATAGCTAATCTCATTAGCTTTACATGCTACACCTCTCAAATTGAACCCAAAAAGGTTGATGAAGCCTTGAATGATGAATTTTGGGCTCTTGCCATGCAAGAAGAGCTAAACCAATTCGAAAGGAATGAGGTTTGGACTCTAGTTCCTAGGCCTAAAAGCACTAATGTGATAGGCACCAAGTGGATTTATAGGAACAAATCCGATAAGGATGGCAACATAGTGCGGAACAAGGCTAGACTTGTAGCACAAGGGTACTCTCAAATTGAGGGTATCGACTTGGAGGAGACATTTGCTCCCGTTGCCCGTTTAGAGTCCATTAGGCTTCTCTTGTCCATTTCTTGTGTGCACAAGTTCAAATTGCACCAAATGGTTGTCAAAAGTGCCTTCCTCAATGGCTTCTTGCAAGAGGAAGTGTTTGTTGAACAACCCAAGGGGTTTGTGGATGCACACCACCCCAACCATGTTTATCGCCTCAAGAAGGCACTATATGGGTTGAAACAAGCACTGAGGGCTTGGTATGAGCGCCTCACTCAATTTCTTGTTGACAATGACTACACAAGGGGTAGTGTTGACAAGACTCTATTCATCAAGAAAGACAATGATGAGCTTTTCATAGCTCAAATATATGTTGATGATATAGTTTTTGGCTCCACCAACAACACCAAGGTCCAACAATTTGTTGATGTCATGTCTCATGAATTTGAGATGAGTCTTGTTGGTGAGCTTAGTTACTTCCTAGGTTTGCAAATTAGGCAATTAGATGATGGGATTTTCATAACCCAAGCCAAGTATGCTAAAAACCTAGTGAAGAAGTTTGGTCTTGAAAATGCCAAACATTGTGATACACCCATGAGTACCACTTTGAAGCTAAGCAAGGATGTTAGTAGTAAAAGTGTGGAACAAACGTTATATCGTGGCATGATTGGAAGCTTGTTTTATTTGACCGTAAGTAGGCCCGATATCTCTTTTAGTGTGGGTGTGTGTGTGTGTGTGCTAGGTACCAAGCGGATCCCAAGGAGTCCCATCTCTCTTCCGTAAAGAGAATCATTCGCTTTGTGAATGGGACATCTAACTATGAGATTTGGTACTCTTTTGACACTAATGCTAGTCTTGTAGGCTTTAGTGATGCGGATTGGGCAGGAAATTGTGATGATAGGAAAAGCACATCGGGCGGTTGCTTCTTCCTAGGCAACAACTTGGTGTCTTGGTTTTGCAAGAAGCAAAACTCAATTTCCTTGTCCACGGCTGAGGCAGAGTACATAGCAGCGGGGAGTGGATGCACACAACTCCTATGGATGAAGCAAATGTTAGTAGACTACGGATTCAACCAAGGTACTCTCACTCTCTTTTGTGATAACATGAGTGCCATTAATATTTCCAAGAATCTGGTGCAACATTCTAGAACTAAGCATATTGACATCCGCCATCACTTCATTTGAGAGCTTGTTGAAAATAAATGCATAGTACTTAAACATGTAGGTACTAATGATCAACTTGCGGACCTATTTACAAAACCCTTAGATACTACTCGATTTAAAACACTAAGTAGATTTATTGGGATATGTCTTGTGGAGTGATGTAATTTGTATTTGACCCCATATGGGGAACTCAAGCAAAGAGAGCTATTTTGCATTCTTGTCACTTGCAAAAAATTTGAAATATCTTATGCCTCTTCTTTTAATTGCTTGAGTAAGCTTGGTTGCACATATGTATATATGTTTTCAATTCAATAAGTGTGAACCTTGCTTGTTTACAATCCATGTCATATTTATGTTCAAACATGCATTTTTAGACTAGGAGATATATATAGGAAGTATGATTTGAATGACCTATGGTTATCTCCATGACATGATGATTCTTTTATAACATGTTAATGTCAAATGAAAAAGCATGAAATTCATATAACATGCTCACATGAAAAGCATGAATTGATGATTGCATATTCTTAAAATGCAAAACTTGTGTGAAAGCTTATGAGACTCAAAATGAATAAAGGATCTTGTATCCGTTCACAGGAATTTATATTCCAAATGTCTCTCTTTCTTTATTAGTTGAACATAGCTACTATCATACGGATATCTTATCCGGAAAAATAAAAAAGGGTGCAAAGTCGCTCATGCCATATTTCGCTTATAAAGTTGGATATAGTTGTTCTTAAATTGAAATCAATAAATTCTATATCCTTGCTTTACTCATGACATTGGTGAAATTGGTTTGAATTCCTATTAGAAACCTTTGTCATTTGCTTTGCCAAATACCATTGTATTTTGGACTTGAATGCTACATGTCTTGTATGCAGAGCATGTTTGATTCACACATTTTCTAACAAATAAATCTCCTTGTTTCTCACCAATTAATTGAGATGCATAAAGTGACTTATATTGATTATGCAAATATCTTGCATGCTACTATCTCTCGTTGCTATGAGTGACCCGGTTGGGGACTACTCCTTTGCCTATATCATGACAAAAAGGGGGAGTAGGATATGGTAAGGGGAGTTGCAAATTCTAGTAGCAATTGTGCTTGTTGGGGAGAATATTCATTGAAGGGGAGTAACCCGTTGAGGGGGAGCATTGCATACACATACATTTCATAATGTTGTGCCTAAACTATTAAAATGCAAATGCTTGTTTTTGTTCTCACTTGATTAATCTCACATTTCACTTGTATTGGAAAATATAGAAATCTTATTTTCAGGGCTTGATTATTCTACAAGAGTTTGAAGACTTGAAGTTTTATTTTCTTATCTCTTTGTGTTGTAGAAAATCATAGTTGTCCTGTAGTTTCTATTTTTTTGTGCGGAATCAATGTGAGTGGTGGTTTGGTCATGAAATAGCCAAAGAGGGAGATTGTAAGGTTCCCATTTGTTGATTGGCTCATTTTGTGGACAAACCACATGTTGGGGTTCTTTGTAAGGGTAGCCTAGGTATCGGTGTTATTGTTTGAAGCCCTTTGAAGACCTCGTGTTGATAAGCACCAAAGGTAAATTTCTATGTGCTTACTTGTCTTGAAGAGATAGTTGCACACACTCATAACTCATGCATATGTTTAATCTTTGTATGTTGTAACTGTTGTGCATTAATGCTTATTTTCATCTCTTCTTGCTTGTTAGTTTAATTGTTTATTGCATTGCCCATTGCCTTGTCTTGCATAGCATTGGAATTCTTGCATTGCAAAGGGCGCTATTCAAAGCGCTGTTCTGAACAGCGCCCACATGACCTGATGCAAAAATGGTCATTTTAATGCATCAGGTCTGATGCATCTTGTTGAGGCGCTGTACGAGCGCTGTACAAAAGCGCTGTTCGTACAACGCCACTCTGTTTTTCCCGTGAGAACAGAGTTGGGGCGCTGTACAGGCGCTGTATAGAAGCGCTCTACGTACATCGCCCAAGGAAAATTTCAGGCCAACTTATCAAAATGACCACACTTTGTTTTGGCCTCCTATATATATGCCACTTTGACTTTAGGTCAATCAAGAGAGTTCATATTCAGATTTCATACTTAGGATATTTTTCAAGAGAAGAAAAAATTCCAAAAACTCAAATTTTATTCACTCAAACACTTTTTCATGATCATCAATCATCATCTAGCATCATCCTAGATCATCTAGATGTCTCTTTGTATGGATTCTTCATCACACTTTGCTTGGTAAGCTTTTCACTAATATCTTATATATTTTGTGTTTTTCTTAACAAGCAATCTCAATTAATTTCTTGTATGTTATTTATATATCTTTTGATACAAGATTGAGATTAGTGTGTTGTATGTTTGAGAAGTTGTATTGTGATAGCTAATTAGGTTTTGTGCTTAATCTTGATTAGCTAAACTATTTGATTGAACATGTCATTTAGTTTTTAATATCTAGGATTGTTCTAATTGCATATTAATCATCTTAGATAAGCATATAGGGTTTCCCTTGCTCTATGTTGCATTTGGATATTCATATATTCACTTAGGGTGTTATTCTCTTCATTGAGAAAGTAAGTCTTGTGTGTAGCTTCCGGGATTAGGTTGCTTAGATCGCAAGCAAATCGGACTAGGTTCACTCATACTGGGATTAGGTAGGTGTGTGATTACTTCCGGGATTAGGTTGTAATTGTTTTACACATTTAGTGGATTCGAGGTTCGAGTGTGGCTTACTTACTAGCCCGTGGTTTTTCCCGTGAGGGTTTTTACGTAAAAATCAAGTGTTATTTTATTTCCGCATTTTATACTTGATTTATTGCTTTATCTATTTGGGGGTAATTTCGTAATTTTGACTAAACACAAAAAATTGGGTAATAAGCTTAAAATCTATTCACCCCCCCTCTAGATAGTTTTATACACACCGTGCTATAATTTGTTTCATTATTGTTATACTATTGTTAGTAGTATAATAAATATCAAAGACTTTATTTGGTAAGTAGATAAATAAGGAATTTATTATCTAGTCAAATTAGGAAGTCTTTTGATATAGTCATAATAGGATAATACACTAAAGAGTTAGATTAGAGTTAGAATTCTAAAGATTGATAGGAGTCCTTTTTGTGGGTAGATTTCGGTTAACCCTAAATCCTTTTGAAAAGAGGATTCGGCCACCACATAATTTCCTATCATAGAATTCGGCAACTCTAAGGGATTTTTTGAGCAATGGATTCGGCCACCATAGTTTTTGTAACAATGGATTTGGCCACCATAGATCTTGCTAGAGAGAATTATTTCTTTTGGTTGAAAAATGAATCCAATTCTAGAGATTAGTGTGAGAATTCAGCCAAAAGGAAAAGAGAGAAGAGATCGTTCTTATTTCGATAATGCACTAGTAGCTTATATATCAAAAGGCTTTGTGCACAATTTTGAATTAGGTTCATGCGAATTTCGATCAAAGGATTGAGAATTCAGAGAATTCAAAATTGACCAGAACGTTCTTTGTTATCTCTTGGAAGTTATTGTGACTAATGAAAAAGAAAAGTTTTTGTTATCCATCCTCAGGTACACAATTCAAAGAAAGGGAGATCACGCTCCTAGGTGATTCACGTTTGTGATTGGATTGGAAGATCTTGCGGATTACTATCGACGCTGTAAGGATTCCCATTTATTGATTGACTTATTTCGTGGACAAACCACATGTGGGGATTGTTGTAAGGGTAGTTTAGGCTTGTGATGGTTGGTGATTTGCACAACCAATGCCCTCTCAAGACCTCAAGAGAAGAAGCACCAAAGGTATATTTTAGTGCTTACTTGCTTTGAAGAGATCTAGTTGCACACACCCACAACTCATACATATCTCTTATTCTTGTATGTTGTGTGTTTTTATATGTGTGCATTCATAATTGTTGAATATCTCTTCATGCATGTTTATTTGATTGCATCTAGTTTATTGAAATGCCAAGACATGTTTAGGCATTAGGATGCAAAGCCATGAAGTTTCTTCATGCATGTTAAATGATTGCATCTCATCTAGTTCATTGAAATGCCATAACATGTTTAGGCATTAGGATGCAAAGTCATGAAGTCTCTTCATGCATGTTTAAATAATTGCATCTTGTTCATTGAAATGCCATGACATGTTTAGGCATTAGGATGCAAAGCCATGAATTCTATTCATGTATGTTTAAGTGATTGCATCTTGTTCATTGAAATGCCATAACATGTTTAGGCATTACAATGCATTCACTTCCCACACTTGCACTTCATGATTAGTCTTAAGTGTGGTGTAATTCGTTTCCGTTTGTGTGATCGGAAACGTCCGCGCTTGCACGATGGTGTGCATGTCTTAGCACAATGGTTGACCACTTGAGAAGGTCTCATTCTTCTCTTGGATAAGTGGTAGTTTTGGTTTGGTTGTTTGGAGTAAAGTGTCCAGTTTCAAAAAATTAGATTTCAATGTTTTAAATGTTTTTCAAAACTGACCTTTGTATGGTCTTGTGACCATAACTTTTTATAAAAAGATTTAAATTGAGTTTTGTAAAATTTTGGACAAATTAGACACCCATACCTTTCCAACGGTATATTATTCATAATATTTCATGACCGTTTGGATTGGTTTTGAAATCTCCAAAGTGACCACCAAAACAGGGCAACTATATTGTTGTCTGTTTCTGCCTTTAGTCACTCTATTGACCATAACTCTTTCTACAGACATCAAAATGTCATTCCATAAATTGGATTCGAAAGTAGACATCGATACCTTTCCAACGATATATCATACGAAAGGTTTTGATGTCGTTTGGTCATGTTTTGAGGTGTTTGAAGTTGAAGCTGATGCACTGTCGCGCCCACACCGCTGTTCACCCGCCCTACTTAAAGTGGGCACCTGATTGATTTTTCAATCTGCCCTACAACCGCCCAAAATCTGCCCTACGTAGAGCGGTTTGTGCGGAAACCTTTTGGAAAATTTCCAAAACGACATAGCTTCAATTGGACATCATATATATATGCCTCTTCGACCTTAGGTCACTTCAATGACTCAAAAAACCCATATTTTTTATTGAGATGATTTTCAAAAGAGAGAAACTTACCCAGGAACTCATCTTTGATCATCCAAACCCATTTCCACATGCCTAAATCATCATCTAAGCATCATCTAGGATCATCTAGTATGTGCTAGTGCATGGGTCTTCTTCAACACACATGGTATGATATGTTTAACACTATTATATTATATAATTAATGTTTTTACTTATCAATTTATCTAATTTATTATTTGTATGTTTTAAGAGTAATTTCTACATACAAGATTGAGAATATGTGTTGATTGGGTTATTTTGTGATAGCTAGGTTTTATTGTTTATATGCCATCTAACTAATTAATCTCATTACATGATTGAGATTGTTTTTTGATAGCTAGGATTTCATGATTGATATATACATCTAGCTAATTAATCTCATTAAAATATTTGAGATTGTTTTTGATAGCTATTGTATCTAGGATTGGTTATCCTCTACATAGCTAAGTTTTATGACATGTCATTTAGCTCTTGATATCTAGGATTGTATTAATTGTTATATTATCATTCTAGATAAGCATATAGGGTTACCTAGCTCTATTTGTTCCTTGAATATCATCATATATTCACATAGGCATTTTTATCTCTTCATTGAGAAGTAAGACTTGTGTGGCTTCGGGGATTAGGTTGCCTTTTGTCACAAGCAATTGTAAGTCTTGTGTGATGACTGGGATTAGGTCGTACACCGGGATTAGGTGTTCACATAAGCAATTGGACTAGGTTCATTCATACCGGGAGTAGGTAGTGGTAGTGAGTTACATACCGGGATTAGGTTGTAATCTTCATTATCATTAGTGGATTCGAGGTTCGAGTGTGGCGCACTTACCAGCCCGTGGTTTTTCCTGTGAGGGTTTCCACGTAAATATCAAGTGTTATTTAATTTCCGCACCATATTACACTTGATTATTGTTTTGTGAATTTGGGTTATATTTGTAATATTGACTAATCCGAAAAATTTGGTAATAACGGATTAACAACCCTTTTTCATGCCCTCTATGTCGTATTCAAAAAGACATGCACATTTTCAGACGCAACATCAATATGATCACGCGACAAATGTACGATACGTTTAGTTATATGTTAATTAATTAAGGGGTTAAGGTTCATCTTAAGGAAAAATTTTAAAGTATACTAAAACTATTTTTCACTTCCGCCGCGTGTATTTTTCCCTACACCAGGAGGTACCTGATCATGCCTAGATCACCCCGTACAGTGCAGGACCCGATCCAAAGGGACGTGGTCCTCCCTAAAGCACCTGATATATATGGGAGATCTGGTCCTCCAGGGACCCGGTGCAGAGAAGGACCCAGTCTGTCAAGCACCCGGTCCACCCCAGAGCGCATGGTACGGAAGAATGACATGGTTCTTAAAGGACCCGGTCCGTCCGGGACTAGGCCCGTCAGGGACCCGGTCCCTAACCATGAAGCACCTGACATGGAGAGGATCTGGTCTATCGGGGACTCATCCTGCCCAAGACACCTAATAGATGGGAAGAACCCCGCCTAGTTAGGAAACTAGGTCCTAACCTAACAAGCATTGCTTGGAGGAAACTGAGTGCAAAAGGTAACCTAGTTACCTAGGCCAAGAACGTTCAGTCGCAACTGTCAGACAAAAGGTGATCCTCATGCCAGCCAGGTTAAGATGTCTAGCATCATATGGAGCATTCTAGAATGACCTTGGAACCTCCTAACGATTGGCAACATCCCACCAAGGGCTGACGTCTGCCCTCACAATCAGGCCACATGGGAAAGGAGAAAGAGCCGGGGCAACCTATGTAGGGAAAAATACCGGTCAACGCAGCGGAAGCGAGACTAAAATACGATTTAGTATATTTTAAAATTTTTCCTTTGATGAACTTTAACCCTTTAAATTAATTAAACATACATATAAAGTAACAAAAAGTAGAATACCTTTTGTCGTGTGATCTGATTGACTTACATCGATGGTAATCCGCAAGATCTTCAATCCTAGCACGAACGTGAATCACCTAGGAGCGTGGTCTCCCTTTTCTTTGAATTGCGTACCTGAGAATGGACAAATAAACTTTCTTTTTCTTATTGTTAGTCACAAAACAACCAAAAGACTATAAAGATTATTCTGGTCACTTTTGAGTTCTCAATCTAATGATCGAAACTCGCGTGAACCTTATTCGATGTTGTACACACAAGCCTATTGATGTATAAGCAATTAGTGTACTATCAAAATAATAATCTCTTCTCTCTTTTTGTCTTGGCCAAATAATCAAACACTTTTCTATGAGTATGAGAAGAAGAAGAAATTGATCCAGTCAAATCATTCCTTAGAGGTGGCCGAACCCTATAGCAAGAATTATATAGGGTGGCCGAATTTTGCTTCCTCTCTCCTTTAGGGTTGCCGAAATCTTCCTATGATTCAATTAGGGTTGCCGCAATTCCTCTACAAAAAAGGATTTGTGTTGCACCATAATTCACATCAACTTTAGACTTCTAACCCTAATCCAACTCATAAGTATTTTTATTCTTTTATTTACTATAATAAAAAGACTTTTTATTTGATTAAATAAATAAACTTAATTATTTATTTTCTTACCAAACAAGTCTTTTACTTTTAGTATACATATAGTATAACTCTAGGAAACATATTTCCTAATCAGAAAAAGATTTTGTTTCCTAATTAAATAATTAATTAATAAATTAATTAATTCTCATTTAATCAAACAATAAAATAAAATAATATTTTTAACTATATACATAGCCTTGCCGCCCCACATAGAATAAAAGGGCCAAATATTATTTCCTTATTTTATCTAATCCATTGGACTTTAAACAGCCCACATGTGAACCAGACCCATTCTTACTAATAGAAACAAGCCCACATGCCTTTCACTAATATATTAATATAATTGATCAGCCCATTAAACAAATAATGTGTAAATTATATTCTTAATATATTAAATGCAATTCTAGATGGACCCATAAATTGGTCCGGTAGAATATATCAAGTGATCCATGCAAATCCGTGTGGATTGGGGATCTTGGCGGGCTATCTAAATTTAAGCTTCAATAGACATAGCCTAATCACAATCAACAAATGATTCACTTAGGTCCGATCCATTAATTTTAACTCATTCCACTAAAGAGCTAAAATTGAACTCTTAAATAAAGATAGAATAAGAAGATATTCCTCATTCAGACCCTAGACAATCATGTTGGAGATAGTGTATCCTCGTGATTAATATCAATAATCGCCAAGAGTTCATAGACCGCCTGTACCTCTCCAAGTTACCATATTTACTCATATGACCACGTTTTGAACTTGGATATTTTGACTTGTCCAGAAGCCATGTTTTCAATAGCCACTATCGAAAACTCAACGTTGAGATTTAATATCCAATTACCTCAAAACATCCATATTATGATATAATACTCTCATTTCATAAATGGAGTCACGATGTCTGAAACAAATTATAGCACGGTGTGTATAAAGCTATCTAGAGGGGGGGGGGGGGGGGGGGGGGGGGGGGGGGGGGCGGTGAATAGATTTTACGCTTTTTATCCAATTTTTCGTGTTAGTCAAAATTACGAAAATGCCCTCAAGATAATATAAACAAGCAAGTGTAATATGGTGCGGAAATTAAAATAACACTTGGTTTTTACGTGGAAACCCTCACGGGAAAAACCACGGGAAAAACCACGGGCTATGTAAGTAAGCCACACTCGAACCTCGAATCCACTAAATGTGCAAACGATTACAACCTAATCCCGGAAGTAATCACACACCTACCTAATCCCGGTATGAGTGAACCTAGTCCTATTTGCTTGCAATCTAAGCAACCTAATCCCGGTTGCTACACACAAGACTTACTTTCTCTAGAAGAGAATACAACCCTAAGTGAATATATGTGAATATCCAAAATGCAACATAGAGCAAGGGAAACCCTATATGCTTATCTAAGATGATTAATATGCAATTAGAACAATCCTAGATATCAAAACTAAATGACATGTCAATTAGTTTAGCTAATCAATATTAAGCACAAAACCTAATATGCTAGCACAATACAAAATCTCAAACATACATCATACTCATCTCAATATTGTATCCAAAGCATACAAAATAACAAACAAGTAATTAATTGAGATTGCTAGATAAGAGAAACACAAAACATGTAAGATATTAGTGAAAAGCTTACCAAGCAAAGTATGATAAAGATTCCATGCAAGATGACATCTAGAAGATCAAGGATGATGCTAGATGATGATTGATGATCATGAAAAAGTGTTTGAGTAATCAAAAATTGAGTTCTTGGAATTTTTCTTCTCTTTGAAAAATATCCTAAGTATGAATTCTGAATATGAACTCTCTTAATTGACCTAAAGCCAAAGTGGCATATATATAGGAGGCCAAATCAAAGTGTGGTCGTTTAAGTAAGTTTCAAAGAAACGCGCCGATCGGTGGTTTCAATCGGCGGCCAGGTCGCCGATTATGACCGCCGAATTGAGCTCGTGAAGAACAGAGCAAAAACGGCGGTTCATTCGGCGGTTTCGTGACCGCCGATTCCAACCGCCGAATCAAAACAGAGAGATTAAAATCAATCAGGTATGAACGGCGGTTTCGTGACCGCCGATTCAACCGCCGAATTAGACTGAGAGATAAATCAATCAGGTCTTGAAACGGCGGTTTCGAATGGCGGTCGTGACCGCCGATCTTAACCGCAGAAATGCTTCAGACCAATCTGGACTGAAACGGCGATTTAATTCGGCGGCCTGGCCGCCGATCATAACCGCCGATCACCTAGATAGGTGAAAACCAAGGAGAAGCCAAGGGCATTCTCCATAGGCGGTCCTCGCGCTAAACCAAGCACATTCTAGTGCATGCGCGGACGTTTCCGAAAGTTATCGGGAAACAAATTACACAACAACATGACATAATTACACACAACAAAATATAATAAATAAGTGCAAGTGTGAAATGTGACAAATGAAGAGAATGCACACATATGCAATGGATGTTAAGTGTGTGTGTGCAACTAATCTCTTCAAAGAAAAGTACCTTCGGTGCTTATCAACACGAGGTCTTCAAAGGGCTTCGAACAATAAGACCGATACTTAGGCTACCCTTACAAAGAACCCCAACATGTGGTTGTCCACGAAATGAGCCAATCAACAAATGGGAACCTTACAATGTCCATATCTATAAATGAAGTCCTCTATCGATTAACAAATGAATATCACCAAACTATCGAGGATAGACTATGCTATATAATCGTACTCATTGATAACTCAAATGATATCACTTGCAACCATAAGTCCATCATTTATCTCAGGATTAAGATAGACTCTCCGATTGTCCTGATAATGAAAAGACTATTATCTATTGACGGTTCTAGATAAAGTTTTTCATTGTGATCCAGTTCAATGCACCCAGTGCACTAGATTCTTTTACTCGAAGACACTCCGATGATTTTAGACTCATCATATCTCATTTGATCCCACTCAAATGCTAGCAAAAGAATTCTACAACTTTAACAAGATAAAGGTGCCCAACCTTTAACTTAAGTTGTGAACATTATTCAAGACTAACTAAAGAATTGTGTCTACCTCATACATATCCAGATGTACGAACAATTCTTTTTTTCTCATAGTCTTTAGACCTTATGATTATTTACTTTGATAATTATAATATTAAACTATAAATGCTATAAGATTTGTTAAACCAGAAATCACTTTATTAATATGAAAAAGATTGTTAATTACAATATTACACTCTTGCTATTGAGCATAATCCTAACAATCTCCCACTTGCGCTATAGCAAATGTGTCATATCTCTCATGCCCATGTTCTCTAGATGCCCATTGAAACTCTTCTGAGGTAGAGCCTTGGTGAAGGGATCCGCTAGATTTTCTGCTGACACGATTTTGGTAATCGTCACGTCACCTCTTTGAACAATCTCCCTTAAAAGATGATACTTTCTTTCAATGTGTTTTCCTCTCTTGTGACTTCTTGGTTCTTTCGAATTAGCCACTGCTCCACTGTTGTCACAGTAGATAGTGATTTGCTTATTCGCACTAGGAACCACTTCCAAGTCAATCAAGAATTGGTGGAGCCAAACAACCTTTTTGGCAGCCTCGCATGCGGCAACATACTCAGCTTCCATGGTGGAATCAGCAATACAAGATTGCTTGATACTCCTCCATATAACTGCTTGAAAGTTCTCAAAGTGTGTTTTTCAATATAAAGCTAGAGGGGGGGGGGGGGGGGGGGGGGGGGGGTGAATAGATTTTATCTAATTATTACCCAATTTTCGCATGCATGTCAATTTTACGAAAATACCCCTAGCAAGTCAACAATACATACAAGTGTAATAAGATGCGGAAATAATAAATGACACTTGATGTTTACGTGGAAAACCCAACCACTGGGAAAAACCACGGGCTGTTAAGTGCGCCACACTCGGACCTCGAAATCCACTAATTGAAATGGAGTTTACAACCTATGTAGACCTCGTCTAACACTCCGGTCAATAACCCCCCACTTCTACCACGCGGGCCTTTAAAAGTGGCTCTAGTCCAATTTGCTTGATCCTCGTAGTCACTACTTGTAATGATGTTTACAGCCTAATCCCGGTCTGTAACCCACCACTACTACCCAGCGGGCCTGCAATAGCAACCCTAGACCAAGACTTCAATCTCTCAAAAGAGATGCACAACCCTATGTGAATATGTATGAATATTCAATTAACAAACAAGGCTAGGGAACCTTAGATGCTTATCTAGGATGATGAGATAATCAATTTAAATCAACCCTAGATATCAATTGCTAAATGACATGTCAAATAGCATAGATAATCATAGATTATAAAAACCTAGATATCTATCAAAAACAACACTCAATCATTTTCATCACAAATAATCTCTAACTTGTATTTAGCATATGATCTAAAACATACAAGTAATTTAAAAGAGATGGCTTGGTATTTAAAATACTAAAATAAGATGAAATTAATCAAAATCTTACCAAGCAAGTTGTGATGATGCAAACCCATACATGGATGCACTCTATATAGACATAGGAGATGCAATATGAAATTTGATGCAAAAGGGGTTTGATTTGAGTGGTTAAAGGTGAGTTCTTGATTTGATTTTCTCTCAAAATCTATCTTTGAAGTTTAGGGTTCTTAAGAGTGAAAGAACTTATTCAGATAATGAGAAAGTGTGATATTTATAGACATTAAGAACAGGGCAAGTGAAAAGACAATTTTGCCCCTGAAATCGCACGATCGGCGGTTTCATTCGGCGGCCAGGCCGTCGAATTTAACCGCCGAATTGCTCCCGAGAAGAACAGGGGAACTTCGGTGGTTTCGAAACCGCCGATCATAACCGCCGTTTTGGACCAGAGAGATATATTTCAATCAGGTCTGATTCGGCGGTTTTGAACGGCGGCCAGGCCGCCGAACGTAACCGCCGTTTCACCAAAAATGGTGAAACCAAGGAGAAGCCAAAGGCAACTCCACCGGCGATCATCGCGCTAAACAAAGCACATCAACGTGCACGCGCGGACGTTTCCGAACAACCTTCGGGAAACGAATTTCTCCACACTTAAAAGCTAATCATGCATGAAGTGCAAGTGTGGGTATTGAATGCATCCTAATGCCTATCATGTCATGGCATTATCATATAACAAGATGCAATCAATTCAACATGCAAGAAGAGATATTGAATAAACAATAAAGCACAATGCACACAAAATATAAACACACCATACAAGAATAAGAGTTATGCATGTTGTGTGTGTGTGTGCAACTATAACTCTTCAAGCCAAAGTAAGCACAAGATATACCTTTGGTGCTTGTCCTCTTGAGGTCTTGGAAGGGTCTATGATCTTCAACTATCACCTAGACTACCCTTACAACCAAACCCCAACATGTGGTTTGACCACGAAATAAGCCAATCAATTAATGGGAATCCTTACACTGCTCCTCCTCCAATAGTAAACACAACCCCTGATGTGGATTTTCTGGAGTCAGAATCTGATTGGAAATCAGAATCTGTATACCCAATGGGAAATAAATCCCCTCCAGAGTATACAAGCATATTATCTCTCATTCTCTTAAGATACTTGAAAATATGCTTGACTGCCGTCCAGTGATCAGGACCAGGTTTCGATTGAAACCTGCTAACTATGCCAACAGCAAAACAAATATCCGGTCTAGTGCAGAGCATTGCATACATGAGACTTCCAACTGCCGAGGCATATGGAACTCTACTCATGAATTGCTCTTCATGCTCATTCTTAGGAACTTGTTCCTTAGAAAGCTTGATTCCATGTCTGAAAGGTAACATACCTTTCTTGGAATCCTGCATGGAAAACCTAGACAAGATCTTGTCTATGTATGAAGCTTGGGATAATGCAATCGTTTTATTCTTTCTATCCCTTATTACTTGGATACCTAGAATAAAACTTGCTTCTCATAAGTCCTTCATATCAAATTGTTTTGCTAACCATTCTTTTACTGATGTCAATACACCTACATCGTTTCCAATGAGTAGTATATCATCAACATAAAGAATCAGGAAAACCAACTTGTCACCCTTAATCCTCTTGTATACACAAGGTTCGTCAAGATTCTGAATAAATCCAAAACCTTTCACAACTTGGTCGAACCTTATGTTCCAGGATCTGGATGCTTGCTTTAATCCATATATGGATTTCTGCAACTTGCATACCTTTTCCATTTGGCCATTTTCAATGAATCCTTCTAGTTGCATCATGTAGATGCTTTCGTCAAGACTTCCATTAAGGAAAGCTGTCTTGACGTCCATTTGCCAAATCTCTAGATCTAAAGATGCTGCAATGGACAAGAGTATCCTAATGGATTTAAGCATGGCCACAGGAGAGAAGGTTTCCTCGTAATCGATACCTTCTTTCTGTGTATACCCTTTAGCTACCAATCTAGCTTTAAAGGTTTCCACCTTTCCATCCATACCTCTTTTCCTCTTGTATACCCACTTGCACCTAATGGGTTTTATCCCTTTAGGCAAGTCTACAAGGGACCAGACTTTGTTATCGAACATGGATTCAATCTCAGATTGCATTGCCTTTTGCCAATGGCGACTATCAACATCCTCCATTGCTTCCTTATACGTGTAGGGATCATCGTCGTCCGGGAGATTCTCCACTGATTCTCCCAGACCGATGTATCTTTCAGGTTGTGTTCTAACCCTCCCACTACGACGAGGAATGGTAGGTTGTTGATCTTGTGTTGGATCGGAACTTACAATTGGGTTAGGTTGTGTAACCTCTCGTGGAATTGTATCTCCTGACATCTCATTCAGGACAATTCTACTTCTAGACACAAAATCATTCATATAATCCTTTTCCAGAAATTTAGCATTTGTCGAAACAAATACTTTAAGATCTGAAGGACTATATAAATAATATCCTTTTGTTTCTTTTGGATACCCTACAAATATACATGTTTCCGAACGGGACTCCATCTTTTCTGTCTTTCCTTTTAACACATGCGCAGGACAACCAAATATCCTTAAGTGTTGTAAACTAGGCTTGCGCCCAGTCCACAACTCATGCGGTGTTTGAGGAACAGACTTAGATGGTACATCGTTTAGAATGTATATAGCAGTTTGTAAAGCATACCCCTAAAAAGAAATAGGAAGTGTTGAATAACTCAACATAGACCTAACCATATCCAAAAGAGTTCTATTTCTCCTTTCTGCCACCCCATTCTGTTGAGGTGTTCCTGGTGCAGAAAACTGAGAAACTATCCCATTATCAATAAGATATTGCTGAAACTCACCAGATAGATATTCTCCACTATGATCAGATCTCAAGATTTTTATGTGTTTCTCAAGTTGATTTTCTACTTCAGCTTTGAATGCTTTGAACATGTCAAAAGCATCCGACTTATGTCGCATGAGATACACATAGCCAAATCTCGAGTAATCATCTGTGAAGGTGATGAATTACTCATATCCACCTCTAGCTTGAATGCTCATAGGACCACATACATCAGTGTGTATCAATCCTAAACATTCAGTGGCTCTTGCACCTTTGGCCGAGAACGACCTTTTGGTCATTTTACCTTCCAAACAAGATTCACAAGTTGTTAGATCATCAACCTTTAAGTCACTTAAAAGTCCGTCACATACCAATCTTTTAATCCTATTAAGGTTAATATGACCTAGGCGTAAATGCCATAGGTAGGTTTCATCTATTGATAATTTTACTCTTTTATGATCATGTTCCGTTAATTCTGTGTCTAACGAGTGAGAGATATTTCTATGCAAAAAGTATAGACCGTTTTCCAATGTACATTGGCAAATAATTTTGTCATTCTTACTAATAATAAAAACTTTATTAAAAGTAACCGAATATCCAAATTTATTCAAACAAGAAACTGAAATTAAATTCCTCTTGAATTGAGGTACATAATAAACGTCTATTAAATCTAAATGCATTCTAGAATCCAAATAAACTCTAATATCTCCCACTGCACTTGCAGACACTAACGTTCCGTTGCCCAAACGTAAATTGACTTCATTCTTACTCAGCCTTCTCCTTTCTTGGAACCCATGCAAGGAATAACAAACATGATTAGTGGCTCCAAAGTCTATGATCCAAGAATCAGTAGAATCTGCCAGAAAACATGTTTCAAGATAATAAACATTACCTTCTTCCTTCTTGTTCTGGGACTTTGGGCAATTTCTTTTCCAATGTCCCTTTTCACCACAAAGGAAGCATTTGTAGGGAAAAATACCGTAGGACACGCAGCGGAAGCGAGACTAAAAATAGATTTAGTAACTTTTAAAAAAAATTTCCTTTTATGAACCTTAAACCCTTTAATCAATTAAACATATATATTATCTAACAAAAGAATAATACCTTTTGTCGCGTGATCCGATTGACTTACGTCGATGGTAATCCGCAAGATCTTCAATCCTAGCACAAACGTGGATCACCTAGGAGCGTGGTCTCCCTTTTCTTTGAATTGCAAACCTGTGAATGGACAAATAAACTTTTCTTTTCTTTGTTAGTCACAAAAACAATAAAAAGAATACTAAAATTATTCCGGTCACTTTTGAGTTCTCAATCTAATGGTCGAAACTCGCGTGAACCTAAATCGATGTTGTACACACAAGCTTATTGATGAACAAGCAAATAGTGTACCATCAAAGAATAATTTATTCACTCTTTTATGTTTTAGTAGAATAAAATTAATGCTCTCTATGAATTAAGAAGAAGAAGAAAAATTGTCTCTCAAGCACAAAGCCTTAGGTGGCCGAATTCTATACATATGAATATATAGGTGGCCTAAATTTTCTTCTCTTTTCCTATTAGGGTTGCCGAAATCTTGCTCTCTTTTTCTACTAGGGTTGCCGCAAATCACACTCCTAAAAGGAGTTTGTGTTGCACCCTAATTTCCATAAAAGAATAGACTTCAAACCCTAATCCAACTCATAGATATTTTATTCTTTTTATTGACTAAAATAAAAGACTTCTTATTTGATTAAATAAATAAAATTAATTATTTATTTTCTTACCAAATAAGTCTTTTACTTTTAGTATACTACCAACAATAGTATAAGACTAGGAATCATATTTCCTAATCAGAAAAGATTTGTTTCTTAATTAAACAATTAATTAATAAATTAATTAATTCTTATTTAATTAAAACAATGAAAACAAAATAATATCTTAGGTTAAAATATTAACCTTGCCGCCCCACTTGAATAAAATTGGGCCTAATATTATTTTCTTATTTCATTTAATCCATTGGACTTTAAATAAAAAGCCCACATGTGAACCATAACCATTCTTACTAAAAGAAACAAGCCCACATGTCTTTTATTAATATATTAATATAATTGAGCAGCCCATTACTTAAATAATGTGCAAATTATATTCTTAATATATTAAATGCAATTCTAGATGGACCCTTAAATTGGTCCGGTAGAATATATCAAGTGATCCATGCAAGTCCGTGTGGATTGGGGATCTTGGCGGGCCATCTAAATTTAAACTTCAATAGATATAACCTAATCACAATCAACAAATGATTCACTTAGGTCCGATCCATTAATTTTAACTCATTCCACTAAAGAGCTAAAATTGAACTCTTAAATAAAGATAGAAAAGGAAGATGTTCGTCATTCATACCCTAGACAATCATGTTGGAGATAGTGTATCCTCGTGATTAATATCAGTAATCGCCAAGAGTTCATAGACTGCCTATAACTCTCCAAGTTACCATATTTACTCATATGACCACGTTTTGAACTTGGATATTTTGACTTGTCCAGAAGCCATGTTTTCAATAGACACTATCGAAAACTCAACGTTGAGATTTAATATCCAATTACCTCAAAACATCCATATGATGATATTATACTCTCATTTAATAAATGGAGCCACGATGTCCATATCTATAAATGAAGTCCTCTATCGATTAACAAATGAATATCACCAAACTATCGAGGATAGACTATGTGTTATAATCGTACTCATTGATAACTCAAATGATATCATTTGCAACCATAAGTCCATCATTTATCTCAGGATTAAGATAGACTCTCCGATTGTCCTGATAATGAAAAGACTATTATCTATTGACGGTTCTAGATAAAGCTTTTCATTGTGATCCAGTTCAATGCACCCAGTGCACTAGATCCTTTTGCTCGAAGACACTCCGATGATTTTAGACTCATCATATCTCATTTGATCCCACTCAAATGCTAGCAAAAGAATTCTACAACTTTAACAAGATAAAGGTGCCCAACCTTTAACTTAAGTTGTGAACATTATTCAAGACTAACTAAAGAATTGTGTCTACCACATACATATCCAGATGTACGAACAATTCTTCTTTTCTCATAGTCTTTAGACCTTATGATTATTTACTTTGACAATTATAATATTAAACTATAAATGCTATACGATTTGTTAAACCAGAAATCACTTTATTAATATGAAAAAGATTGTTAATTACAACATTACACTCTTGCTATTGAGCATAATCCTAACAGCATTTCCCTTTGATCTTGGTTACTTTCTTGGTCTCCTTCTTGGTAGGCCCAAGTTGCTTTTTATTCTGTTGTTTCTTGACCTTCTGACGAGTCTTAACAGTAGCAACTTTACCAACCATATGAATCTCTTGACTTTTGCTTTTCATAAGGATCTTTTCAGCACTTTGAACATCTTGCATCAGGCCATGTAAGGTGTATTCCTTTTTGTTCAAAGTGTAGTCCAATTTGAACTGATCAAAGGAATCTGACAATGAATTGACAACCATATCAATTTTTGTCTCACCATCTATCTCAGCGCCATGCAGTTCAGCAATGTTGAGATGTGCTATGACTTTCATCATGTGATCCTTCACAGCCTGTCCAGGTTTCATCCTAAGATTCATAAAAGCAGTCACTGCCTCTCTCTTAGTCGTCCTGGACTTCATAGCAAACATCTCCTCTAGAGACATCATTATATCAGCAACAGACTCCATTCCTTCATGCTGCTGTTGCAACACGTCGGAGATAGTAGCCATAATGTAACATTTGGCCATATCATCTGAAGTTTTCCACTGCTCATACTCATCTCTTTGCATTATGCTAGATTCATTATTAGAAGCAGGTGGTTTAGGAGTAGTTAGAACAAACTTATGTTTTTCACTTTGCAGCAACAACCCAATTTTCCTTTTCCATGTGACATAATTATCTCTAGTTAAAGTGTTATCTTTCAGGATATTCATAAGTGATGGGGTCATGATTTCTGAATAAAACAAAACATATATAAGTAAATAATCATGATAAAGCACTTTTAAATATTTATCTTGAATTAAATAAATAACTCAATCATAAAAATTCAACGGTGATCCAACACCCATAAACGTTACGCCTCCTTTGGGAGTTCACACCATTTACTAGTTAGACTAGGTCCCACCTAATTGTTAACATAACAACCAGCGTTTTCAATTTTAGCCTTGAAATTTTACTGACAAGAACTCTTGGGAGGATATCAATAAAATTACATTGAGTGTGTTACCAAAATATCAACCCTCAATTTTCTCTCACGAAAATCCCTCCTTGGGGAGTAGATCTCGTTTGAGTCATTTGTCTAGTCTATCCTTGTAAGGAAGTATATTGCTAAATTCCATTCATGGACGCCCCTTGGGGGGATTACCAATAAATAATAAAGCTCAACTAACCTTGGAGGCCATAGATGTTACAAAACACCTTATCCCACTCAATAATTTAAGGCGTGTGATTAAATCCCATAGAATGATTTACCAAGTTATCTAGATGCCAATTTAGATACCTAAATCATCCAATGCATGTTCATACCAAAAGAGATATATGAGTGGCACTCCTATTCTATATGACATGTTATCATACAATAACAAATATTGTAATATTTATGCAAAAAATAAATAGCCACAATTTTGGTCCATCCTAGAAAAGCAAGTAAATTACAATTGTTTAGGAATACAAGATCTTCAAGTGGCCATCAACCATACGCTCATCCCTCGGCTTCCTCCCATGGGCAAACACACCCCACAACCCCACAAAGGGGCTGCTGTGCGCAACCCATGAGACCACATAGGGCTGCCGTGCGCAGCCCACCAAGATATGGGCTTGCCATGCGCAGCCCAATCCACTCCTAGGGTGCGCACGGTGCTCGTTCTAGGTTCTGGTTGCTTCCTTTTTCTTCAAGTCTTCGAAACTTCAATGCTTGAACATATTACAGCAGTATTTAAACTAATAAAATACTGCAGTATTTTTTTTTTTTTTTACTTTTTACAAAAAAAAAAAAACTGCACTTAAAATTAAATAAAAAACTGCAGTAAATTATAATATATAAAATACTGCACTATTTAAATACAATAAAAATAAAAAAAAACTAGCAACTATCAAGAAGGAATTTTGGCGATGATAGACCACCCTTCTTGTTACAATTCCATAACAAAAATTACATTGAAAATCTAGGACCAAAATCGAGCAACAACAATCCACATAAAAACATATATAAATCCATACATCCACATGTAATTATATATGCGAACACCTACAGTGCCATCTCTTTCTAAACATGCATAATCACAATAAAAAGAAATAGATTCACGTATATATACGTTAATTAATTGAAAGGGTTCAACCTAGGCTCTGATACCAATTGTAGGGAAAAATACCGGTCAACGCAGCGGAAGCGAGACTAAAATACGATTTAGTATATTTTAAAATTTTTCCTTTGATGAACCTTAACCCTTTAAATTAATTAAACATACATATAAAGTAACAAAAAGTAGAATACCTTTTGTCGCGTGATCCGATTGACTTACGTCGATGGTAATCCGCAAGATCTTCAATCCTAGCACGAACGTGAATCACCTAGGAGCGTGGTCTCTCTTTTCTTTGAATTGCGTACCTGAGAATGGACAAATAAACTTTCTTTTTCTTATTGTTAGTCACAAAACAACCAAAAGACTATAAAGATTATTCTGGTCACTTTTGAGTTCTCAATCTAATGATCGAAACTCGCGTGAACCTTATTCGATGTTGTACACACAAGCCTATTGATGTATAAGCAATTAGTGTACTATCAAAATAATAATCTCTTCTCTCTTTTTGTCTTGGCCAAATAATCAATTACTGGATCAATTTCTTTACGCAATTCAAAGAAAAGGGAGACCACGCTCCCTAGGTGATTCACGTTCGTGCTAGGATTGAAGATCTTGCGGATTACCATCGACGTAAGTCAATCGGATCACGCGACAAAAGGTATTCTACTTTTGTTACTTGATATGTATAGTTAATTAATTAAAGGGTTAAGGTTCATAAAAAGGAAAAATTTTAAAACATACTAAATCGACTTTTAGTCTCGCTTCCGCTGCGTGTACTACGGTATTTTTCCCTACAACCTACAAAACCCCAAGACTAGACCATTAATGCGAGACTGTAAGCGTGGAAGAGGAAGTATGGACTATCAAGGGCTAGGATCACCCAGTAGCAGCACTTCATCAACGACCCTTTCCCCTCCACCCAAGCCTTAATTGGAGTCAACTACACCATACATGAAGAGGGAAGCTGTAGTTCCTTAACAAAATGCTCACAGAAGCCCAGCAAACACGAAAAAGGAAAGGGTGGAGAAAGGTGCCTGACAGTGTGCAGAGAGACAGGCGCTGACACTGTCCCCTGCCAGGTCAAATCTTGACAACGATGTGCGAAGGCAGCAAAGACCTTCTCCGACCAATCCAAACGCCCTAAGACGCCACACAAGCGCCATATCAGCCCTACTAAAGCACCCATAGGGACCTAGGGCATAGGTGGAGCAATCGTGGCCCTTGCTCAAAGCAACGGTTAAGATCAGTTCCGCCTATCTCGCCCTAGGGACTAGGGCTCCCACCTACCTAGGCCAGGATCTCAGTATGGGACGCACCCTGATGGCATGATCTCAACCCTCCAACTCCTACCACCTCAACACTTGACTAGAGGGACGGTGAGGAACAGATAAAGGATTCCCGCCTAAATGATCATTCTTCACCTGCCCCTCCAACATGCACACTATAAATACCCCAACTCTCAAAGAGTAAAGGGTTGGCCTCTGAAATCCAAGCAAAAGCTACTACTCCGCCTAGTTCAAGCTCTATTGTGTTTGCCCTACTTGGCTACTACCTCACCTAGTTCAAACTCCATTGTGTTCCCCCTACTTGGCTACTACCCCGTCTAGTTCAAGCTCCATTTTGTTTACCTTACTTGGCTACTACCCTGCCTAGTTCAAGCTCCAGTGTGTTCACCTTACTTGGTTATCACCCTTTTTAGGTCAACCCCGCCATGTTAACCCTGCCTAGCTATTATTCCTTCCCGATACCCCTCATCGTGTACGTTGTTGTAATATTGGCCACAGAGTGAAAGGCCATCCCCTTATGTATAATTTGAACAATTAATAAAAGGACATTTTTGCCCCTGCATTAACATCTCCAGTCCTACCCTAAAGGACATATCTCGACTTCATACTGCATCAGGACTTGTCCAAGAGCCTTACGCCAGTCCTTGGTAACTGGACCAAGGGTTTTCCCCGGTACCTACCCCGGCGAGAAGGAAGCCACACCTTACCTGGTCCGGGCCAACCGCGGTGCACTAGTACACCGTGGGCAACTGTTGTCCCGGAGACATCCGATGGATTGGGGGAAGGTAATCTAGATGTTAGGTTTGAGATAGAGGAGAAATGGTGGGATTAGGAATGGCAGAAGAAAGAATGTTTCTTGGTTGTCAATAGTTGTCTAAAAGGGGAAAATAGTGATGAATTTATAGGGTTTTCAAATTAGGCCTCAGGTGGTCAATTACCAAAACATCCTTTGTACTTGTAAAATTGCCATTTTGGCCCCTCTAGGGACCTTCTTGTAATTTTCCCACCCAATTGACAAAGTCGTTTTGTGTGTATTTAAAAGCACTTGTCAAACACAATTTGTAAACCTATCAATGCCTATAAGGGTTATGAAAACGCATATATAGTGGCAAGCAAGGGTCGTCCACAGAGATCGGAATTTAGCTAAAACTAATTTAAACTTAAGTGATATTAGTGCAATAAATATGAATGGTTGATAATGTTGAAAATGAAAACTAGCAAATACTTACTACGAAATTAGAAATGTAACTAAAGATGGAATATGAATGGAATGAAAGATATGTATGAGTATGATGGAGACTAGGGAGTTAACGGATTAGAGAGCAAACATTTGGTCAAATGTAATAAACTAGTAAAATAAGCATGTTTTGACGATTGTAGCCAACCTAGGGTGTATAGGTTGGCTATTTATCCCTACCAAGGGGCCAACTAAGGTGTCTAGGAGGCCTCCTAATAGGGATTGGTCCCTCCTAAATGACCAACCTACGATGTATAGCATCGGTTGTTCTGTTAGGACTCTAGCAATGAAGCTCGTATACCTATCTCGGGCTAAACCTACTAGGATAGCCACCTAGGGTGTATAGAATGGCTTCTAGCCTCTCATGAGAACCGTCCTAGGGTGTATAGACACGGACACCCATTTGAGGCTAGATGAAGAACTTGGTTGTTGAGCCCGGATTACGAGAATCCCATCGATTCATGAGAGTAATAAACAACTTGTATATCTAGTTGCCTAAAAAGATAGAATCCAATGGAGGCTTGTAAATAGGGTGTATCTAAAACAAGTAAATCCAATGAAATCCATACATACTCATCAATAAATCAAATAGAAGATAGATATATAAAAAAAATAAAGCTTATGTACAAAAGCCTAATCATTCACAAACTAATCCATAGACCCCCTTAGTGAGGTTTAGCTACTCATTGACAATAATGAAAAGAAGAGAAAAGATGAGGAATAACCCTTGAAGATTATCTCCACCTTGAATATCCCTTAGATGTAGAGTAGGAAGCTTATGAAATGAGAAGAAATGGATTGCTTAGTCTAGTTACAACTTTCAGAATTTCTAAGTGTAAAAGCGTACTAAGAACATCACATACACATTCTATTTATAATCCCCCAAAATAGGTTACAAAATCAGCTTTAAAACATCATTTGACGCGATGGAGTGCTGGTGGAGTGCGGTTCAGTGACCCGCACTCACCCGCACTATATCATTGGCTTCGATATTTGGACTCCCGAATCTGAGAAGAAGTGCAGGTGAAGTGCGGTTGGATGACCCGCACTCACCCGCACTTTAACATCCTTCAGCAATCAGGGCCTCTGGTCTAGGCAGTAGTGCGGGTGAAGTGTAATTAGGACCTGCACTCACCCGCACTTTATCATCTTTCAGCAATTAGGTCCTCTGGTCTGGGCAGTAGTACAGGTGGAGTGCGGTTGGGACCCGCACTCACCCACACTTTATCCTCTTTCAGCAATCAGGTCCTCTGGTCTAGGCAGTAGTGCGGGTGGAGTACGGTTGGGAACCGCACTGACCCTTACTTGTTGTAGCCTCTGATGCTTTTCTCACTCATTTTGTAATTCTTGGTCCTCTTTTCACCCGAAAGTCCTGCAATGTGCTATAATCACTCAAAATGGAGCAAATACGAACATAGAGCCCATAAGTGACGCTAAAACGCACGAAAATGATACAAAGGTTACGGGTTTATGGGCCGAAATATACAACATATTTGGCGCGATCAAATACCCCAAAACCAAACCTTTGCTTGTCTTCGAGCAAAACAAAAAGGAAAACAAACAAAACAGACAGACGACCGACTCGACTGAAAAAAAATGATCCTAGAAACTTAACAACAATTCCAAAAACGGTCGCAAGCCCAACTAGTGATGTGATACAAGAATGTGTGAATGAGAGAAGTAAACATATGCATATTATCTAAAGCAACATGGAGATACCAAAAGGAAGCTCGCACGAACACGAGTCCCACATCTAAAGGTACTCATGCATCATGGACTACTCACTCTCACGTCTTAAGCGTAATTCGCTTCAATTCTAAACTCACGTGATTCACTCTTTTCTTCTCCTCTTAGAGCCCTAGGTTCCACACATACATTTATGCAAAGATGAATGATGCATAGAATTTAAGCAATGACTATCCTAGGAAAAGATCACCATGCCATGAACGTGAAAGATCAAGTGTCAACCCTCATTTCAAATTTAGACTCATTATGGATCAAAAAGGACTTTTCATCGGTTGTAACTTGGCCATGGGGTGTAATTAGGTAATACAACAAATATGGGCAATTTGGAGTTCAAAATTACCAATCATGCTAGAATAGGTTCACACACCCCTACAATGCTCTTTGTTTTCAGAGAACTCGCACGCTAGTGCTTTAGGCATTTGTTTTACCCACATTTATGCTTACAATGTTTGTACTCTTTATTGTGAGTACTTAGCAACAAATAATATGAGAATCTCTTGGTTTTCTCATTTTCTTTTCTTTTGAGTTGCTCATTTTTCTTTCATTTGATAATTAAGGCTCATAAGTACTAATTTTGGTACTTTTACAATCTAGCCATTTGCTTAGCATATTTTCAATATATTTTTCCATATATACGCTTTTTGACAGTTAGAGCATAACTTCTTTCATTACCACCATTACACATCCTAAACATGATTAATAACAAAGGTAGGCATGTGTTTAGGCTATTAGGTATATGGTTATACGTGGTACAAAATGAAAGAGTAGTGTTTGGCTTCAAATTGGCTTTGGAGCACACAATATGGATAGGAAAGTGTTTAGGCTCTTGTAGGTAATTCAATTTACACACATTGCCTAATATCATGTCCGCTATCATCTAGCAAGGGAATGAACGCATCAACAAGCACTTCACTTTATGATATGCAATGTCCTATGGCATGTGACGTATATGACGAGATAAGTGTTTAAGAATAATCAATACTGAAAGTAATACAATAACGCTCAGTGTGTATGATAGATAAATCTAGAGAAGGGGGGGGGGGGGGGGGGGTGAATAGATTTTAACTATTATTACCCAATTTTCGCATGCAAGTCAATTTTACGAAAATGCCCCTACTAGTCAAAAATACAAGCAAGTGTAATATAGTGCGGAATTTAAATAACACCTGATGTATACGTGGAAACCCAACCACTGGGAAAAACCACAGGCTGTTTAGTGCGCCACACTCGGACCTCGAAATCCACTAATTGAAATGGAGTTTACAACCTATGTAGACCTCGTCTAATACTCTGGTCTATAACCCCCCACTTCTACCACTCGGGCCTTTAAAAGTGGCTCTAGTCCAATTGCTTGAGGCCTAAGCAATCTTAGCCTTAAGACTTAATTCTCAATGAAGAGATTATGCAACCTATGTGAATATGTATGAATATTTAAATAACAAACAAGGCTAGGGAACCTTAGATGCTTATCTAGGATGATGATATAATCAATTTAAATCAACCCCAGATATCAATTGCCAAATGACATGTCAAATAGCTTAGCTAATCAAAATTAATCAAAAACCTAATTAGCTATCACAATACAACACTCAATCAATTCATCACAATTAGTTCTCTAATCTTGTATTTATCATATGATAAAAAACATACAAGTAAATTAAAAGAGAATATGCTTGATAGTCAAAATACTAAAATAAGATGAACTAAATCAAAATCTTACCAAGCATGTTGTGATGATGCAAACCCAATCATGGATGCATTCTATATAGTCATAGAAGATGCAATATGAAACTTGATGCACAAAGGATTTGATTTGAGTGGTTAAAGGTGAGTTCTTTTGAATTTTTCTTTGCTTGAAAAATATTCTAAGTAAAATATGATATTCTGAACTCAGCACCTTGACCTAAAGTCAAAGAGGCATATTTATAGGGTGTCAAAAGCAAAGTGGTGCGTTTTGATAAATGACACAAAATTTGCCTTGGGCGCTGTACGTACAGCGCTTTATACAGCACCTTCCTGGGAAATGAAGAACATTCTTCATAGGCGCTGTTCGTAGAGCGCTTTTGTACAGCGCCTCAAAACTTGATGCACATAGGCGCTGTACAAAAGCGCTCTACGAACAGCGCCTCAAAGCTGATCCTCTCGGGTCTGAGATGGGCGCTGTACGAACATCGCTTTGTACAGCACTCGTATAACGCCTTCCAAAATTGCATCAGACCTGATGCATTAAAAATGCATTTTCAACCAGGTCTCATATAGGCGCTGTACGTACAGCGCTTTGTACAGCGCCAACACCATGAATGCAATCCTAAGTCTAGAATGAACATGACTTTGGTCATACAAAATGCAATCATGTAAAGCATGCAAGAAGAGATGTTAATGAACATTAATGCACATATATAGACACACAACATACACAAATTAAACACTATGCATGAGTTGTGAGTGTGTGCAACTATCTCTTCAAAGCAATTAAGCACATAGAGGTTTACCTTTGGTGCTTATCAACCTTGAGGACATGAGAGGGTCTTGAGCTTGATTATGAATCACTTAAGCTACCCTTACATACAATCCCTAACACGTGGTTTGTCCACGAAATAAGCCAATCAAGATATGGGAATCCTTACAATCTCCCCCTTTGGCTATTTCGTGACAAAACCACCACTCACATTGATTCCTCACAACATAATAGAAACTACTGGTCTACAATGATTATCTACATTACAAAGAGATATTTTTATATATAAAAAATCTTGTAGTCTTCAATCTCTTGTAGAACAATCAGTCCCTGAAAGTAAAGTTTCTAAACTTTCCAATACAAGTAAAAAGTGAGATGAATCAAGTGAGAGCATCATTTGCATTCTAAGAATTTAAGTACAACTACACCATCATGCAATTATTGTGAATGCGATGCTCCCCCTCAATGGGTTACTCCCCCTCAATGTATTGTCTCCCCAACATGCATAATTGCTACCACAATTTGCAACTCCCCTTACCACCATTCTACTCCCCCTTTTTGTCATGATATAGGCAAATGAGTAGTCCCCAACTGGGTCACTCAGCAAAGAGAGATGATAGCATTCAAGTCATTTGCATAATCATAAAATGCACTTTATGCAACTCTATCAAATGGAGAGAAACAAGGAGATTTATTTTGATAAAATGTGTGATTCAAAACACGCTTTGCATACAAGACATGTAGCATTCAAGTCCAAAATACAATGGTATTTGGCAAAGCAAATGACAAAGGTTTCTAGCACCAAGAAACTATTGAAACAAATTATAGCACGGTGTGTATAAAACTAATCTAGAGGGGGGGTGGGGGGGGGTGAATAGATTTTAATCGTTATTACCCAATTTTCGCATGTATGTCAATTTTACGAAAATGCCCCTAACTAGTCACAATAATATAACAAGTGTAATAAGGTGCGGAATGTAAATAACACTTGATATTTACGTGGAAACCCTCACGGGAAAAACCACGGGCTGTTATGTGCGCCACACACGAACCTCGAATCCACTAATTGAAATGATTACAACCTAATCTCGGTTTAATGATCTAATCCCGATCAATAATCATCACAACTACCTAATCCCGGTATAAGTGGACCTAGTCCAATTGCTTGTGATTTAAGCTACCTAATCCCGATAGCAACACAAGACTTACTGAAAGTTCTCAAAATACTCGAGGTGTGTTTATCAATATAAAGCTAGAGGGGGGGTGAATAGATTTTATCTAATTGTTACCCAATTTTCGCATACAAGTCAATTTTACGAAAATGCCCCTAGCAAGTCAACAAAACATACAAGTGTAATAAGATGCGGAAATAGTAAATGACACTTGATGTATACGTGGAAAACCCAACCACTGGGAAAAACCACGGGCTGTTAAGTGCGCCACACTCGGACCTCGAAATCCACTATATGAAAAGACGGTTACACCCTCAAGTGATTCTCGGACTCTCACCCTAGATAACCTCAGGCTATGGACACTACCAATCGCCACTCTTGGTTCAATCCCTAGTGATATCCCCTGATACACTACTCTTGGCGTGAGCACCCTCTAATCTACCACGCGGGCCTTTTACAGCGGCTCTAGTCCAATTTGCTTGCGTTCTAAGCAACCTAATCCCGGATGCTACACACAAGACTTACTTTCTCTTTGAAGAGAATACAACCCTATGTGAATATATATGAATATTCAATAAATGCAATAAGAGCTAGGGTACTCTAAATGCTTATCTAGGATGATGATATATTCAATTTAAATCAACCCTAGATATCAATTGCTAAATGACATGTCAAATAGCATAGATGATCATAGATTATAAAAACCTAGATATCTATCAAAAACAACACTCAATCAATTCATCACAAATAATCTCTTTTCTTGTATTTAACATATGATCTAAAACATACAAGTAATTTAAAAGAGATGGCTTGGTATTTAAAATACTATAATAAGATGAAATTAATCAAAATCTTACCAAGCAAGTTGTGATGATGCAAACCCATACATGGATGCACTCTATATAGACATAGGAGATGCAATATGAAATTTGATGCAAAAGGGGTTTGATTTGAGTGGTTAAAGATGAGTTCTTGATTTGATTTTCTCTCAAAATCTATCTTTGAAGATTAGGGTTCTTAAGAGTCAAAGAACTGATTCAGATAATGAGAAAGTGTGATATTTATAGACATCAAGAACAGGGCAAGTGAAAAGACAATTTTGCCCCTGAAACGCACCGTTCGGCAGTTTCAATCGGCGGCCAGGCCGCCGATGACGACCGCCGAATTGAGCTCGTAAAGAACAGAGCATTAACGGCGGTTTCATTCGGCGGTATCGTGACCGCCGATACAACCGCCGAATCAAACCCGAGAGATTAAAATCGATCAGGTATGAACGGCGGTTTCGAACGGCGGTCGTGACCGCCGATCTTGACCGCATAATAGCTTCAGACCAATCTGGACTGAAACGGCGGTTTCATTCGGCGGCCAGGCCGCCGATCATAACCGCCGATCACCAACAATGGTGAAAACCAAGGAGAAGCCAAGGGCATTCTCCATAGGCGGTCTTCGCGCGAAACCAAGCACTAATTAGTGCAAGCGCGAACGTTTCCGAACAATGTTGGGAAACGAATTATAAGGCACATATACACACAACAAGATATATCAACCAAAGTGCTAGTGTGTAAAGTGACATGTGAAGAGATGCACATAAAAATAAGCAAGTATGCAATCATAGCAAGAATGCTAAGTGAGTGTGTGCTACTAAATCTCTTCAAAGAAAAACAAGCACAAGAGATTATACCTTTGGCGTGCTTGTATCTTGAGGTCATGGAAGGGCCTTTGATCTTCAACACTAAACACTTAGACTACCCTTACATACAAAACCCCAACATGTGGTTTGACCACGAAATAAGCCAATCAACAAAACGGGAAACCTTACACTTACTTTCTCAACGAAGAGAATAACACCCTAAGTGAATATATGAATATCCAAATGCAACATAGAGCAAGGGAAACCCTATATGCTTATCTAAGATGATGAATATGCAATTAGAACAATCCTAGATATTAAAACTAAATGACATGTCAAATTGTTTAGCTAATCAAGATTAAGCACAAAACCTAATTAGTTATCACAATACAACTTCTCAAACATACAACACACTAATCTCAAACTTGTATCCAAAATATATATAAAGATCATACAAGTAATAAATTGAGATTGCTTGTTAAGAAAAACACAAAATATGTAAGATATTAGTGAAAAGCTTACTAAGCAAAGTGTGATAAAGAATCCATGCAAAAAGACATCTAGATGATCAAAGATGATGCTAGATGATGATTGATGATCTGAAAAGATGTTTGAGTAATTAAAAATGAGTTCTTGGAATTTTTCTTCTCTTTGAAAAATATCCTAAGTATGAAATCTGAATATGAACTCTCTTTTTTGACCTAAAGTCAAAGTGGCATATATATAGGAGGTCAAAATGAAGTGAGGTCGTTTTGAAAGTAAAAGCCTGATTTTCTTCTAGGTCGCCATTTGTCAAATGGCGACCTCGTGGCGACCTCATGACGACCTCATACCTGATTGATTTTCAAGAGAAAATCATCATGTCGCCATGGCGACACCATCAAATGGCGACTCCTACAAAGGGCAAAAATGCCCTGTTTCCACTTTGGGCACAATATGCAAGTGTGCAAAGTGGTGAATCCAAAGGAGAAGCCAAGGGCATTCTCCAAAGGCGATTTTTACGCTGAGCCAAGCACACATTCGTGCAAGCACGGACGTTTCCGAACAATATCAGAAAACGAATTACAAGACATATAAACACACAACAATATACAACATCAAAGTGCAAGTGTGAAATGTGACAAGTGAAGAGAATGCACACATATGCAATGAATGTTAAGTATGTGTGTGCAACTAATCTCTTCAAAGAAAAATAAGCACTAGAGATATACCTTTGGAGTGCTTGACACCTTGAGGTCTTGAAAGGGCCTTTGAGCTTGTTCCTCAATCACTTAAACTACCCTTACACATTAAACCCTAACATGTGGTTTGTCCATGAAAATAAGCCAATCAATAAACGAGAACCTTACAATCTCCCCCTTTGGCTATTTCGTGACAAAACCACCACTCACATTGATCCTTACAACAAAATTTAAGCTACGGGATAACAAAGATATTCTAAAATACAAAGAGATAATAACAAGTAAAAATCTTCAAGTCTTCAAACTCTTGTAGAACTATCAACCCTTCAAAACAAAAGTTACACATCCAAAGCAAGTGTATGTGAGATGATCAAGTGAAATTAAAACAAGCATTTGCATTAAAAAAATATTAGGCACAACATTATGCAATGTATGTGTATGCAATGCTCCCCCTCAACGGGTTACTCCCCCTCAAAGAATATGCACAATAGCTACTACAATTGCAACTCCCCTTACCACACCTTACTTCCCCTTTTTGTCATGATATAGGCAAAGGAGTAGTCCCCAACCGGGTCACTCATAGCAACGAGAGATAGTAGCATGCAAGATATTTGCATAATCAATATAAGTCACTTTATGCATCTCAATTAATAGGAGAGAAACAAGGAGATTTATTTGAAGAAAATGTGTGAATCAAACATGCTTTGCATACAAGACATGTAGCATTCAAGTCCAAAATACAATGGTATTTGGCAAAGCAAATGACAAAGATTTCTAAAAAGAATTCAAACCAATTTCACCATTGTCATGAGAAAAGCAAGGATATAGAGATTTTATTGATTTCAATTTAAGAGCAACTATATCCAACTTTATAAGCGAAACATGGCATGAGCGACTTTGCACCCTATTTTATTTTTTCCAGATAATATATCCGTATGATAGTAGCCATGTCCAACCAATAAAGAAAGAGAGACATTTGGAATATAAATTCCTTTGAACGGATACAAGATC
Source organism: Acer yangbiense (assembly GCA_008009225.1). Classification (NCBI taxonomy): domain Eukaryota; kingdom Viridiplantae; phylum Streptophyta; class Magnoliopsida; order Sapindales; family Sapindaceae; genus Acer; species Acer yangbiense. The sequence goes on from CM017771.1 coordinate 28,162,792, forward strand.
CTTTATTCATTTTGAGTCTCATAAGCTTTCACATAAGTTTTGCATTTTAAGAATATGCAATCATCAATTCATGCTTTTCATGTGAGCATGTTATATGAATTTCATGCTTTTTCGTTTGACATTAGCATGTTATAAAAGAATCATCATGTCATGGAGATAACTATAGGTCATTCAAATCATACTTCCTATGTACATCTCATAGTCCAAAAATGCATGTTTGAACATAAATATGACATGGATTGTAAACAAGCAAGGTTCACACTTATTGAATTGAAAACATATATATATGTGCAACCAAGCTTACTCAAGCAATTAAAAGAAGAGGCATAAGTTATTTTGATTTTTTTGCAAGTTACAAGAATGCAAAATAGCTCTCTTTGCTTGAGTTCCCCATAAGGGGTCAATCACAAAACTCATCACTCCACAAGACATATCCCAATAGATCTACTTAGTGTTTTAAATCGAGTAGCATCTAAGGGTTTAGTAAATAGGTCCGCAAGTTGATTATTAGTACCTACATGTTCAAGTACTACGCATTTATTTTCAATAAGCTCTCTAATGAAATGATGGCGGATGTCAATATACTTAGTTCTAGAATGTTGTACCGGATTCTTGGAAATATTAATGGCACTCATATTATCACAAAAGAGAGTGAGTGTACCTTGGTTGAATCCGTAGTCTACTAGCATTTGCTTCATCCATAGGAGTTGTGTGCATCCACTCCCCACGGCTATGTACTTGGCCTCGGCCGTGGACAAGGAAATTGAGTTTTGCTTCTTGCAAAACCAAGACACCAAGTTGTTGCCTAGGAAAAAGCAACCGCCCGATGTGCTTTTCCTATCATCACAATTTCCTGCCCAATCCGCATCACTAAAGCTTACAAAACTAGCATTAGTGTCAAAAGAGTACCAAATCCCATAGTTGGATGTCCCATTCACATAGCGAATGATTCTCTTTACGGAAGAGAGATGGGACTCCTTAGGATCCGCTTGGTACCTAGCACACACACCCAAACTAAAAGATATATCGGGGCTACTTGCGGTCAAATAAAGCAAGCTACCTATCATGCCCCGATGTAGAGTTTGTTCCACACTTTTACCACTAGCATCCTTGCTTAGCTTCAAAGTGGTACTCATGGGTGTATCACAATGTTTGGCATTTTCAAGACCAAACTTCTTCACTAGGTTTTTAGCATATTTGGCTTGGGTTATGAAAATCCCATCATCTAATTGCCTAATTTGCAAACCAAGGAAGTAACTAAGCTCACCAACAAGACTCATCTCAAATTCATGAGACATGACATCAACAAATTATTGGACCTTGGTGTTGTTGGTGGAGCCAAAAACTATATCATCAACATATATTTGAGCTATCAAAAGCTCATCATTGTCTTTCTTGATGAATAGTGTCTTGTCAACACTACCCCTTGTGTAGTTATTGTCAACAAAAAATTGAGTGAGGCGCTCATACCAAGCCCTCGGTGCTTGTTTCAACCCATATAAAGCCTTCTTAAGGCGATAGACATGGTTGGGGTGGTGTGCATCCACAAACCCCTTGGGTTGTTCAACAAACACTTCCTCTTGCAAGAAGCCATTGAGGAAGGCACTCTTAACGTCCATTTGGTGCAATTTGAACTTGTGCACACAAGAGATGGATAAGAGAAGCCTAATGGACTCTAAACGGGCAACGGGAGCAAAAGTCTCCTCAAAGTCAATACCCTCAATTTGAGAGTACCCTTGTGCTACAAGCCTAGCCTTGTTCCGCACTATGTTGCCATTTTCATCGGATTTGTTCCTATAAATCCACTTAGTGCCTATCACATGTGAGCTTTTAGGCCTAGGAACTAGAGTCCAAACCTCATTCCTTTCGAATTGGTTTAGCTCTTCTTGCATGGCAAGAATTCATCATTCAAGGCTTCATAAACCTTTTTGGGTTCAATTTGAGAGGTGTAGCATGTAAAGCTAATGAGATTAGCTATTTGACGCCTAGTTCTAACACCCTCATTCACATCTCCAATAACATCCTCTTTGTTATGGAGTCTTCTAACCCATGGAGCGGGTTCATTAGAGTCCAAGAGAGGGACTCTAGTAAGAGGTTGTGTGACCTCATTATTGTCATTGGACGTCCCAACATTGGGTGTCACCACAAACTTCTCCAAAGGAGAGTCATCATCTAAAACATCATGTGGTCAAGTTCCCGAGAGGTTCGAGCCCAAAGTTACCAACTTGGTGATCCTTACTCGGATAGAAGAATCAACTCCCCTTACCACCATTCTACTCCCCCTTTTTGTCATAATATAGGCAAAAGAGTAGTCCCCAAAAGGGTCACCTCTTAGCAAAGAGAGATAGTAGCATACAAGATATTTGCATAATCATATAAGTCACTTTATACATCTCAATTAATTGGAGAGAAACAAGGAGATTTATTTAAAGAAAATGTGTGAATCAAACATGCTTTGCATACAAGACATGTAGCATTCAAGTCCAAAATACAATGGTATTTGGCAAAGCAAATGACAAAGGTTTCTAATAAGAATTCAAACCAATTTCACCATTGTCATGGGAGAAGCAAGGATATAGAGATTTTATTGTTTTCAATATAAGAGCAACTATATCCAACTTTATAAGCGAAACATGGCATGAGCAACTTTGCACCCTATTTGATTTTTCCGGGTGAGAGACCCATATGATTGTAGCCATGTTCAACTAATAAAGAAAGAGAGACATTTGGAATTCAAATTCCTTAGAACGGATACAAGATCCTTTATTCATTTTGAGTCTCATAAGTTTTTTCACACAAGTTTTGCATTTTAAGAATATGCAATCACCAATTCATGCTTTTTCATTTGAGCATGTTATATGAATTTCATGATTTTTCATTTGACATTAGCATGTTATAAAAGAATCATCATGTCATGGAGATAACTATAGGTCATTCAAATTATACTTCCTATGAAAATCTCCTAGTCCAAAAATGCATGTTTGAACATAAATATGACATGGATTGTAACTAAAGCATGGTTCACACTTATTGTATTGAAAACATATATACATATGTACAACTAAGCTTACTCAAGCAATTAAAAAGGAAGCATAAGATATTTCAAATTTTTTGCAAGTGACAAGTATGCAAAATTGCTCTTTTTCCTTGAGTTCCCCATATGGGGTCAAAAACCAAAACATATCACTCCACAAGACATATCCCAATAGATCTACTAAGTGTTTTAAATCGAGTAGCATCTAAGGGTTTAGTAAATAAGTTCGCAAGTTGATCATTAGTACCTATATGTTCAAGTACTATGCATTTATTTTCAACAAGCTCTCTAATGAAATGATGACGGATGTCAATATGCTAGTTCTAGAGTGTTGAACCGGATTCTTGGAAATATTAATGGCACTCATATTATCACAAAAGAGAGTGAGTGTACCTTGATTGAATCCGTAGTCTACTAGCATTTGCTTCATCCATAGGAGTTGTGTGTATTCACTCCCTGCGGCTATGTATTCGGCCTCGGCCGTGGACAAGGAAATCGAGTTTTGCTTCTTGCAAAACCAAGACACTAAGTTGTTGCCTAGGAAGAAGCAACTACCCGATGTGCTTTTCCTATCATCACAATTTCCTACCCAATCCGCATCACTAAAGCCTACAAGACTAGCATTAGTGTCAAAAGAGTACCAAATCCCATAGTTGGATGTCCCATTCACATAACGAATGATTCTCTTAATGGAAGAGAGATGGGACTCCTTAGGATCCGCTTGGTACCTAGCACACACACCACACTAAAAGAGATATCGGGCCTACTTGTGGTCAAATAAAGCAAGCTACCTATCATGCCCCGATATAGAGTTTGTTCCATAATTTTTCCACTTGCATCCTTGCTAAGCTTCAAAGTGGTACTCATGGGTGTATCACAATGTTTGGCATTTTCAAGACCAAGCTTCTTCACTAGGTTTTTGGCGTATTTGGCTTTGGTAATAAAAATCCCATCATCTAATTGCCTAATTTGCAAACTTAGGAAGTAACTAAGCTCACCAACAAGACTTATCTAAAATTCATGAGACATAACATCAACAAATTGTTGGACTTTGGTGTTGTTGGTGGAGCCAAAAACAATGCCATCAACATAGATTTGAGCTATAAATATCTCATCTTTGTTATTCTTGATGAACAAGGTCTTGTCAACACTACCCCTTGTGTAGCCATTGTCAATAAGAAATTGAGTGAGGCACTCATACCAAGCCTTCGGTGCTTGTTTCAACCTATATAACGCATTTTTGAGACGATAGACATGGTTGGGGTGTTGTGCATCCACAAACCCCTTGGGTTGTTCAACAAACACTTCCTCTTGCAAGAAGCCATTGGGGAAGGCACTCTTGACGTCCATTTGGTGTAATTTGAACTTGTGAATACAAGATATGGACAAGAGAAGCCTAATGGACTCTAAACGGGCAACGCGAGCAAATGTCTCCTCAAAGTTGATACCCTCAATTTGAGAGTACCCTTGTGCAACAAGTCTTGCCTTGTTACGCACTATGTTGCCATCCTCATCGGATTTGTTCCTATAAATCCACTTGGTGCCTATGACATGTGTGCTTTTAGGCTTAGGAACTAGAGTCCAAACCTCATTCCTTTCGAATTGGCTTAACTCTTCTTGCATGGCAAGAACCCAAAATTCATCATTTAAGGCTTCATCAACCTTTTTGGGTTCTATTTGAGAGGTGTAGAATGTAAAGCTAATGAGATTAGCTATTTGACGCCTAGTCCTAACACCCTCATTCATATCTCCAATAACATCATCTTTGTTATGGAGTCTTTTAACCCATGGAGCGGGTTCATTAGAGTCCAAGAGAGGAACTCTATTAAGAGGTTGTGTGTCCTCATTATTACCATTGGACGTCCTAACATTGGGAGTCTTCACAACATTCTCCAAAGGAGAGTCATCTGTAAGGTCTCATTTGTTGATTGGCTCATTTCGTGGACAAACCACAATTGGGGTTCATTGTAAGGGTAGCATAGATATTAGGTTCAAGTTCAATGCCCTTTGAAGACCTCATCATTGTTAAGCACCAAAGGTAAATTTCTAAGTGCTTAGTTTTCTTTGAAGAGATTTAGATTGCACACACACACTTAACATACATTGCATATGTGTGCACTCTCTTCACATGTCACATTCCACACTTGCACTTCCTTGTTATATTTTTATGCGTGGATTTGTCCATAGATGAGTTCCGAGCGATTCGGAGACTTGTCTATATGTTTTGGATTATTTTTGAGACATTTGGGACATTCCGTGTTTTTATCGGAAGCCGAAATTCAATTTCGAGCTTAAAGTGGAAAGTTATATAATTTTCCATATTTATGATTGAGTCCGGGTTTATATTTCGAAGATGGAATTTAATTCCGAGGTTCGAGGTCAACTGGACTGAAGAACACTCGGGTCCGAAGTCAGCTTAGTGTGGCATGATAGCCACACCTAGCAAGGCTACAAGGGGTGGGGTGCTCCCCACAGGCTCCCCACGCCCAAATCACTTCTCTGCTTGCGTTGGTGCCACGGGGACACACACGGCGCACTTTGATTTTTTTAAACTATTTTGTTTTGTTCCTCTTGCTCTGATTGTGTGTTAATATATATTTATATAACCCTTTTTTGTCTTTTGCATATTATATATATATATATATATATATATATTAACGTTATATATATTTATATAAAAACGATGGCGTTTGTTTTTTTGTTTCATGACCTGATTCATTTATATATATATATTTTCTTCTTCATTTTTTTTTGTGAAGCAACACACTTTTGAGAGACAAATATCTTCAAGAGAGAAACTCCCAAGAACTTGTCTTTAACTCTCAAAACCCATTTTCATATGCATCAAAATATCATCTAAGCATTTTCTAGCATAGTTAGGATGTTTACTTGCATGGGTCTTGGTCAACATACTTCCTTTGGTATGTTCTTCACTATTATCATTTATAATTAGTGTTTTATTTATCAAGGCATCTCTTTTATTATTTGTATGTTCTTAGAATATATTCTAGATACAAAATAGAGATTGTTGTGTTGACATGATTGAGTGTTGTATTTTGATAGCTATCTAGGTTTTTATAATCTATGTTTAGCTAAGCTATTTGACATGTCATCTAGCTTTTAATATCTAGGATTGAATTAATTGCAAAATCATCATCTTAGATAAGCATATAGGGTTACCTAGCTCTAATTGCATTGTTGGATATTTCATATATTCACTTAGGTTGTATTATCTCTTATTAGAGAATTAAGTCTTGTGTTGCTATCGGGATTAGGTAGCTTAAATCACAAGCAATTGGACTAGGTCCACTTATACCGGGATTAGGTAGTTGTGATGATTATTGATCGGGATTAGATCATTAAACCGGGATTAGGTTGTAATCATTTCAATTAGTGGATTCGAGGTTCGTGTGTGGCACACATAACAGCCTGTGGTTTTTCCCGTGAGGGTTTCCACGTAAATATCAAATGTTATTTACATTCCGCACCTTATTACACTTGTTATATTATTGTGACTAGTTAGGGGCATTTTCGTAAAATTGACATACATGCGAAAATTGGGTAATAACGATTAAAATCTATTCACCCCCCCCTCTAGATTAGTTTTATACACACCGTGCTATAATTTGTTTCATCATCATCTAAAACTACCTTCTCCTCATGGTTATTAAACTTGAGCTTTGTATCATCAATGACAACATTGGATGATTCCATGAGGTTTGAGTCTTCAAGTTGAAAACTCTATAGGCTCTACTATTCAAGGCATAGCCAATAAATATACCCTCATCACTCTTAGCATCAAACTTGCCAAGTTGATCACGGTCATTCAAAATGTAGCATTTGCTTCTAAAGGTGTGAAAGTAGCTAACATTTGGCTTCCTACCTTTCCATAACTCATAAGAGGTATTCCTAGATCCGGCCTTAGGAAAACTCTATTCCCTATATAGCAAGCCATTATTGCATGCAAAAATTTGAAAAATTTTATGCTTCTTTTTTAATTGCTTGAGTAAGCTTGGTTGCACATATGTATATATGTTCTTAATTCAATAAGTGAGAACCATGCTTGTACTACAATCTATGTCATATTTATGTTCAAACATACATTTTTGGACTAGGAGATCTACTTAGGAAGTACGATTTGAATGACCTATAGTTATCTCCATGACATGATGATTCTTAACTGACATGCTAATGACATATGAAAAGCATGGAATTCATATAACATGCTCAAATGAAAAAGCATGAATTGATGAATGCAATTTTTAAATGCAAAACAATGTGTGAAAAAGCTTATGAGACTCAAATGAATAAAAGATCGTATATCCATTCAAAGGATTTTTAAATCCAAATGTCTCTCTTTCTTTATTAGGTGAACATGGCTACTATCATACGGGAAATATTCCCGGAAAAATCAAATAGGGTGCAAAGTCGCTCATGCCATGTTTCACTTATAAAGTTGGATATAGGTTCTGTTATACCCAATATTTGGCCGACCACTAGACAATCTAAATATCCATGAAAAGGCCTAGAGATGGCCGAACATTATAGCACGGCCCATCCAAGGCCCAGGTAATTTATCAGAACCAATCATGTAATCCGAGAATCACGGTTCCTGGAGTAGGTTCCTCCCCAAAGATTCGCACTCAGCAAGAAAAAGGATGCACTCAGGCCATAGCATTCGGTAAAACTAAGCACTCAGGCCACAGCACTCGGCCAAACCCATGCGTTGAACTAGGTCACCCCAATATCTTTCGAATACCAGGTTTTTACCTACTCACACGCCAAACAAGCGTCAAGCGGTGATTAGCCAAGAAATAGGCAAGTATCAGCCTACAAACATCCCCCGCCCAAGCTACCTAGGGTATCAGACAAAATACTCAACTCCATTTTGTTGAGGTGTCCTAGGAGCCGAAAACTCATGGGAGATCCTTAAGCCCTTGCAATAGCTTTCAAAGAGGGCATTCTCAAACTCTCTTCCATGATCACTTCTAATCCGTTTAATACTTTTAATGTTAGAATTCATTTCATTTCATTTTGTATTTTAGTACAAATCATTTTAAACTTCTCAAAAGTTTCGGATTTTTCTCTAAGAAAATATGTCCATGTGAATCTAGAGAAATCATCAACACAAACAAAAATATATCTCTTTCAACCTAAGCTTTCGGTTTGCATAGGACCCATGAGATCCATGTGGAGAAGCTCTAGGGGCTCCTTGGTGGAGAGATACTTGCCCTTTTTGTGCATGCTTTTGGTTTGTTTTCCTTGTTGGCAAGGTCCACAAACACCATTGGCTTTCTTCCTAAGCTTAGGGAGACCACGAACATAATTGAACTTTCCAAGGGTTCGTAAATCTCTAAAGTTCATATGGCCAAGTCTTTCATGCCACAACTCAATTTGCTCATACACGGACACATTATTTGAGACTATTCTAGCTTCAAGAAATAACAATTGTCGCTAGATCTCATACCTTTTAACAAGGTTTGTTCATCGGGCTTTAGGATAGAGCAATCATCTTTACTAAACAAGACGGAATATCCTTCATCACTAAGATGTGAAATGCTTATCAAATTGGCTTTCAAGCCATTAACAAACAAAGCATTGGATAAGGAGGGTAATCCGGGAACGGAAATGGTTCCTTTCCCTACAACTCTCTTTTTGGATCCATCACCAAAAGGTGACACATCCTCTTTCCTCTATGATAAGAGTCTCGAAGAAACTCTTGTTTTTCGTCATGTGCCTAGAGCACCCACTATCTAAATACCAAAAATTAGAAGAATTAGCCTTTAAGGCAATTTGTACAACATGGCAAACATTTTTATTCTTCCTAATCCACCTAGGTAAAACATTCTCTTTCCTAGTGGTCTTTGGTACATGGGCTCTAGATGTCCTAGGATTATGCAAATTAATCTTATCATTCCTAGGAACATGCATCATGGCTCTTTTCTTTTTCTTCTCAATCATGCTTTTAGTTTTGCACATTTTAATATAACGAGAGCATCTTGGTCTAATATGACCATCAAAACCACAAAAATGACATGTAGGAATAAAATAAGGAATCATACCTTGTCCTTGTGCGTACATGATCGCTCTAAATATGTTTATGTTTTGAGCGATTATTTCCTCCCTTTTGTTTCCATTTTTGAGGTATTTCTAATATTTAATAGTGATTATTAGTGTTTTCAGGTATTTTCCTCTACCAAAGTGATTTTTGGCCCTTATTGGAAGATTGGAGGGAAAAAGGGCGAAATTGGAAGAATTTGGGAATCTACGAGTACGTAATCACAGGACCAACCTTGCAGATTTTCTCCATAAGGTGCTACGACGTGACGCTGCTTGACCGTTCTCACAGGTCATGTTTCCTATTCAGTTCCAGACCACGCTGCGAGTAGAAACTGCGAGTACCTTCTAGCAGAGCATAACTCGTAGTCCAACTTCAGACGCAACTGCTACCTCTTGACTGCGAGACCAGCCTAGCCGATCCAAGCTACGACTTTAATACTGCGAGTTCATACTCGCAGTTTTCAGATCTGAGAAAAGCCTAGAACCAGCTACAAGAGGAGAACTGCGAGCTTGGTCAAGCACTAGCTTAAGCTGCACATGCTCGCACATTTCAAAAAGAACTCGCAGATTCGAGTCAGCCACCTCTTTTTCAGCCTGATATTTTCATACACTATATATACATAATATCTAGATTAACCTAAGTATGTAGAGATATAGAGAGAGATAATTTTTAGTGTAATTTTAGAGAGACTTAGAGATATTTTCAACTTTGTAGAACTCAAATAGTTTCTTAGTTTTAGATTAGATCAAAGACGCTTGTGAAAGAGATAAAAGAAGAAGGTTGCAAGCAAAAGTCAAGGATTTCATCCAAGCTTATGGGTTGTATTACTTTATCTTTTTCTTTACCTTTATTTGTAGTTAATATGATGTGTAGCTAAATCTCTTGAGATGTGAGGGATTGATGCTCATGAGTTGTTAATTATGATCTAAATCAATTGACTATTTATGTTTTATTCTATCTTTTTTAAGTATGTGCAATCAATGTGTGACCAACACATTCAATGCAAGAATTCCTTGCATAATAACATTCAATGTTTCATTAAGTGGTTGGGTAGAAATAACTTGTTTGACCAAAACATTATTATACTCATTCACTTTTCTTTGTGGTGTTCATTATTTGTTCATTACTATGTTCATTAATGACACTAACCCTTTTTGAATTAAGAAATCTAGTCTAAGCATCCTTTGACATCTTGGGATGAGTAGATGTTGGTTATCTTGCTAAAGACTTATTAAATTGGGGTCACATACTAGATAGATAAATAGTGCTTAAAGTTGTATTGATGGATGATTATGAATACACTCATGTTCTATCGTTTTCCCTTGTATCTCACTTGTTTACAATATCTTTCTCTGTAGTTTATTGAAGTTACTTTGTAGTTAATATTTTCAATTAAAGTAGAGGAAATCTATTCCACTTCTATTAATCCGTTTACCCCCTTTTAGAGTTCTTGTGGGAACGATAACCCCTTACTTGTGTCCGCCATACTTGACAACGATCCGTACACTTGCGGAGAGTTATAGACTCGCACACTCATCTTTCTTTTTATTGTACGTACCATTAGCATTATTATTATTTTTATTTAGAGGTACGTTCGGAGTGCGTCAAAAACTTGGAGCCGCTGCCGGGGAACCTAAGTAGGTTGTAGCAGTTTCGTTTTAGAAGATATATTAAATTTCATAATTGATAATTTAGGAAAAACCTTGTAGTTTAAGACTTGTTCGTTGAACTCACTTGCACTTTTTAATTTTTATTATTTCAGGTACAAAATCGGCTGTATGCAAGGCCGGAGATCATTACGAGGACTGTTGTTTCCAAGTACTAATTACATCAACCGGATTGCTAGGGCAAGGAGGGAAAGTGACATTCGACCAATAGTTTTAGAGTCAGGAAGTGGTTCATCTTCTTCCGAAAGCGAAAAAACTATGGAAGAACAAACCCCACCCGATGTACAACGGTTTATGAAGGATTTTGCAGTACCCACTTTAGATGCACAACCAACAGCTATACCCCTTAATGAAGCTCAAAGGAATTATAAGCTTAAGACGGTGCATTTTAACACTCTCCCAGCTTATTACGGAAAGCCTAATGAGGATGCCCTTCAATTTTGGAAGGAGTATTATAATGTCGTTACAACCATACCATTAGGAGGTGTTACGGAGAATGAACTAAGGATGAGATGTTTCTCATACTGCCTTAAAGGTGACGCCAAACAGTGGCTCTCGGCTTTAGCACCCGGATCTCTCAGAACTTGGTTAGAAGTTGAGAGGAAATTCTTTGACAAGTATTTCCCCTCAAGTAGAACGAAGGAGATCAAAGGGAGTATTGCCACCTTCCAAGAAAAGGAAGGGGAACCTTTCCATGAGGCATGGGAACGATTCAAACTTTTGCTCGCTCAATGCCCTCACCACGAGTTCACCTTAGTTAGTCAAGTACAGTCATTCTATAACGGACTTACGAGACTCACTCAAGCTATAGTGGACAATGCTTGTGGAGGAGCTATGAGAGAGTTGACCGCGGAGGAGGTGCTTGCGAAATATGAAATGTTGGGGCAAAATTCTCAATAAAAGAGTAGGAGAGGATCTAGTGTGAGGGGGAGAGAGATAGAAATGGCCGAGAATGTGGCAACCCTCATTAGAGATGTGCAAAACATGAAGAAGAAGTTTGAGTGCACCTCTTCTCCAAATACCATGATGCAATCTTTTTATGAGAGACCACCTATGGAATCTTGTATCATGGGAAACCAAGAGCAAGGAGTGGCTAGAGAGAATGAAGCCAATTGGGTAGGGAAAAGACCGATTGATGACCTTTTCTCTAACACCTACAACCGGGGTTTGGAAAGACATCCAAACCGGTATTGGTTAAACCCAAACAATTTTTTGAATCCTCCCGAGGACCAAGAATGCCGGAATCAAAGGAATCAAAGGAATCAAGGGCAAGGCGCCATTCATCTAATGCCCAAGAACACAACAATCAACATTGGCAAAACGCCAATTGTGGGAGGCAACATTATCAGAGTCACCAAAACCCCATCGATCCATGTCTTCATAAAGTTAATAGTATGGAGGAGATTATAAGGAAGATGGAGAGAGAAGTGGGATCACTTGTCGAAGCCTACCAAAGACAAGAAACGGGAAAACTCCTGAGCCACACAACATAAGCCAATGCCTTGGCAATTCTACGAAGTGGTAAGGTTCTTGAAAATAAATCTATTCCTGAACGTTCTAATAATTCTGTTGATATTTCAAGAAATACAGGAAACACAGACAAGGGCAATGAGAAGCCCGAGGAGATAGATAATCCGACTCCACATTAAATCCAACGGATAGAGTCCATAAATCTCCGGATCGGTATGTGCCCCCTATTCCATTCCCTGGAAGGTTGGAAAAGACAAGAATCAATCAAGCCTTTAAAGAGATATATGACATTTTGTCTAAGGTAAATGTGAGCTTGCCACTCCTAGAAGTAATAGAGAAGATGCCGGCTTATGCCAAATTCTTCAAGGACATTAGTTCTAGAAAAAGGAGCAAGGAATTCAGGGAGGCAATTGCCATACCGAAGGAACTAAGTGCGGCCATTCAACGTTCATTACCTCAGAAAATGAAAGACCCTGGGAGTTTCATCATAAATATCTCAATAGGAGACGTCAAGAAGGAAAGGGCGATGTTGGATTTAGGAGCGTCTATCAATTTGATGCCGCACTCAGTTTTTTTAGCCATGGGATTAGAGGGGCTAAAACCCACTAAGATGGAGCTCATTCTAGCTGATAAGTCCGTTAGGCACCCACACGGCATAGTAGAAGATGTGTTGGTGCATGTCGGGAAGTTGATTATTCCGGTGGACTTTGTGGTATTAGATATGGAGGATGATTCGGACAAAAGCAGAGAGATGCCGATGCTACTTGGGCGACCATTCATGTCAACCGCCAAAGCAATCATCGACGTCCATAATGGGAAATGTCATTGACTGTGCTAGGAGAAACAGTGGAATATGAGGTGTTAGAGTCTATGAAGCATCCAATGGGAGCTCTTGATTGTTTTGGAATTCAAGTAAACAATAAGGAGTCAAACCCTAAGCTAAGTTTAGGGAACTATGAAGGACTTGCCGAGTTTTCGGTGGATAATCGGAGAATGCCTTTTATCAAGCACGAGTCGCCCGACTATGAGGAAATTATCGCTCGACTCAAAGAGGAGAATAGAGCGTTAAAAGCAATAAATTTTGAGCTCACTACCAAATTAGAAGACGTTTTGAAGGGTCAAGACGAATTGGTAGAGGAGTGTACAACTCGGGTATCCCATATAGAAGAAGAGGCCCTTCAAAGAGATCAACTCATGAGAGATAAAGAAGAGTTGAGCATCGCTAAGAAGGCCAAAGGAAAGAAAGTGGATCATTTTTACAACCAATGGGTAGATAAAGGGAAGCAAAGCAAAGTAATGCAACTTAAAAGCAATCCCCCACCTCTACAAAATAAGAAGGAAAAGATCCAAGTAAAGAAAACAACGTAAGCACCAACTGCAAAAATTTTGAGAGGTAACATTCCTACACTTGTTCCTATGTGTTGTTATTGTCACAAAAAAGGGCATTCCAAACCTTTTTGCGCCAAGTTGAACAAGAAGAATGGGCGTAAAGATATTAATCCTAGAGAAAGCATTTCTAATGTTAATCTAGAGGAAGGCCTAACCCATTTTAATGCCAAATGGGTGGAAAAAAGCAACATAATAGGAATAAACAGAAAAGAGGTTTTCTGGGTTAAACGAGAAGGAGTAGGGTATATGGTGTTGAGACCAACTCTCTATGTTGGTGATTGAGTGTGTGAACTTTTTAATGATTTGGTTTGTCATGTGCAGATCAAGAAGCTTTGAGACTAAGCGGGAAACTTTTGTGATGAGAATGGCTAAAAGTAGCATCTCATTTGTTAAAACTTTTTTGTACATAGGTTATAGAGTTGTTTAGTTATGTTTTTATGGTTTTATCTTGAGTTTGAAGCACCTTATCTATCTTAAATGAGGCCTTGGCTGGTGGTTATCTTTTTGCAAGGACCTTGAAATAGATAGGGAAGTAATCATTTTAGTTGCATTAAAATCATACATTGGCATGCGTTTTGTGGTATTTGGGCTGCAGGAAGAGACTGCGAGTGCAATCTCGTAGTCATATCTCGCAGACGTAACTCGCAGTGCATTCTGAACTAAACGAGAGAAGAGAGACTGCGATTACATTCTCGCAGTCACTTTGGGAATTAACTCGCAGCGCAATCGAAGATTTATCTTGCGAGTAGAGACTGCGAGTACAATCTCGCAATCCAAAAATAGCACAAGTCGCAGTGCATTCTAGGATCAAATTGCGAGGTGATACTGCGAGTAGGTTCTCGCAGGACCTTACTCGCAGAAGTTGCCCAGATCATGAACTTTAAAATTTGCGACCAAAGAACTGCGACTTGAGACCAACATCTACGATCATGTACTCGCAGATTGAGCGGAATTTTGCGAGTATAAAGCCGAAATGTCACTTTCAGCAGCACCCTAACTGTTGCCTTTACTCTTTTCTAAACTTTTTCCCCAATTTTCACCAAATCAACCCTTAATCCACTTCTTTTCAACTCGATCAAGCATCAAAAAGGTACGAATCATCAATTAAACGCTTAATCTCTTTGAATTTTGTCAAAAATCTGTGATTCTCTCTCTCTTTTCCGATTCAATTGGGTTAGGGTTAGGGTTTCAAATATGGATTAAATGATAGGGGTTTTGTTTATTGATGTTAGTTACGTCTAATTCATGGTTTAAATTTCATATTTGCATGATTTTGGTTTCAAATCAAGGTTTGAATCCCGAAATCCCAAATTGGGAAATTTTTGAAACTATTTTGAATTGAGCCCTAATTGCAAAAAAGATGTTTCTTTGTTGTTTCTAATGAGTAAAAATTGTCATTAGCACTTACTTAGCATGTAAAATACAAAAATCAAAGTGTTTTTCAATTTTAGATCAAATCTACTTCGAAAATTGATGTTGAACATGACATGTCTTTACTTAGTGAGTTAATGGAAGTTTTGTTGCCTAGGGTGTAACAATTATGCCATGCTTGATGTTATGTGAATTATGCTTGTTTGAAATTTCAAACTAGGGCATGTGGTAGTTGTTTGAATTTGAATGTGATTATGAACTCTTAAGGGTGTTTTGTTGCTATATAAGTTATAGGTGGAAATTTTTCATGCTTTACAATGGAATTTCTATTCTTGGATTAAGGAGTGTGTAATTATTATTTGTTTTGTGATTTTCTTGTAAGTTCCTAACTTGGAATGGAGTTCATTTTCAGGAATTGCTCGCACAAGGAAGCCACATGGTCCATCACACATTCCACCTCCACCTCCGCCAAGTGAGGCTCATTCACAACAAAAGAGTAACAAGGGCAAGGAGGCTGCTCCAAGATCTTCAGGACGACACCCCGAGTACACCCACAGACTAGAACATAATTGGAATAGGAGCATGGTGATGGAGAAGGGGTTAGATTTTAAGGAGTTAGCGGGGACAAGTTTCATTGTGGAGGTACACCGTCGTGAGTGGGTGACCTATTACACCATTCAGAACCGAGCAAATGTGACAGTGGTGCATGAGTTTTATGCTTCTATGAAAACAAATGAGTTTTTGAGAGGAGGGTCAATGAAGGTGAGAGGCAAATTGGTGAATTTCAATGCCGTAGACATTAACGAGAGATGGGAGACTAGGAGTTATCCTCAGTGGGAGGAAGGGTATGAACCGAAGGGGATTTACCACATCTATAATCAGGAGTTAGCAAGTGCCATTAGGGGAGAACCGTGTAACCCCTGGAACTCTGCTAATAAGTTTGTGCAAGGCCAGCTAGACTTTTAGAGTGCATTTTGGCACACATTTTGCAGTTATTCACTCTTCCCTTCGCACCATAGGCATACCATTACTTTAGGGCCAGCAGTGCTCCTTTACTTGATGAAGATGGAGCTACCCTTTGATGTGGGCACAGTGGCTTTTAAGAGGATAGCAGAGGCCGGGAAGACGAATGTGCCCAGTATGAGTTTTCCATGTTTGATTACCTATTTCTGTGAGAGGGCAGGTGTGAGGTTTACTCCTGAGGATGAATGGCAAGTAGAAGGGCTTGTAGGTACGAAGGCCTATAATGAGGCAGCTATTCCTAGAGGGATCCTTATATTGGAATCAGAGAAGGCAAAGAAGAGAAGGCTGTAGAGAGAGCTGAGAAAGGCAAGAAAGGCCGGATTAACTAAGGAGCAGGGCGATGGATCTAGGAGAGAGCCTGATGTTGATACGGCTGCCCCACCACCTAGGAGGGCTACAGCACCTGAGAGATCTTTTGAGCATGTTCCAGAATGGGGAAGGACTCTGACCACTATGGTCAGAGATCTGACTCTTGAGTTTAGAGTTTTCCGGGACGATTTTGGCAGTGACGGCACTTATACGAGGAGGACACCTTATCATCCGAGGAAGAGAACCAGAACAGAGGGTCCTTCGTCATCTGACGGCACTGAGCTAGAGCATTATACTCCTCCTCTTCCACCATACCAGCCCGGTCCTTCTCATGTAAGCACCTCAGCTCGTTCCGATCCTTTTGATCCAGCAGCGGAGTTCCAAACGATGTCGCTTTACTCACCCACCGCTTTGATTCCCTATCCGATGCCGCTTCGTATGGCGAAGCCGACGAAGGATATGTCAGACCCAGATGCCATAGACTCCGAGTCAGATTCAGACTGATTTTCTTCTAAGCTATGCACTTTTCTCCCGTATTTTCAATATTTCCAGTTTTAAATATTTTTGCATATAGAACTCTTTAATGTTTTTGCTTAGTACTTATGGATATTAGTTTAAAAGGTTTAGCTTTATCTATTTTGGATTTTGGACATGTTTATATATATATATATATTTGCTTAGATCTAAGGGTGGTTGATGATATATGGATATTAGTGTTTAGGGGTACAGTTTATGTAATTAAGTACATTTTGGAAGTGTTTAATATTTCGTATTTTGACATGAAGGATGTGGATATTGATTTTTTTTTTTCAAATAGGTGTTTGTTGGCCAAACCACCAAACCTTGGAACTCATGCCCATTGTTTTTAGTTGATTGAACATTGAGGGCAATGTTGAGTTTAGGTTTGGGGGTGTGGGCATGTTAACATCTTTACCTTACATCTTGCTTAATTTTAATGTATATTGCGATATATGTGATAATAGTTGTAGATATATGAAATATTTTTCATTTTTGGATGATGTCTTTTTGAAGACGCCCTTTTTGAGTGTCAGTGCCGATCGTTTGTACCAATGAAAAGCTTTGCATGTTTTAATAGCTGAGTTTTGATTAACTTTTTATCAATCTAAGATTTTCGGAAGCAAAGTGAGCATAGTCCCTTTTCTTTTGTGATAGCAAATGGGATTAAGTGCTCTTGTAGTTTGGATTAATAGTGGAGACTTCCCGCGAGTATCGTGCCTTAGCGTTTATTTTGGAGGGAAATTTCTTTTCTATTCTGATACACTTTTTGATTATTTTGTTCAAAGCAATCTCATAGTATTATTTGCATTATGTGCCATAGAACTCTTATAATTGTGGATATCATGTTTACTTCGTATTCCCTTGTTAGACGGATTTTAAGAGAGGATAGGAGGATCTCGGTAGTGTTTCGAATGCTTATAACCTAAACACGTCCGTTCTCCCAGTTAGTGCATTTAAATGAAAGTATGGCCTAATCACTCATCCAATCACGTAACCCGACCACATCAAATAAATAAATTCTTTAGCCCAAACACTCACCCTAAGAAACCATTGTTACAAATCATGTCAAGGTATACAATCAGTTGAGTTAAATGAGAAACTCTAATTATGTTAAGTAGCGTGTACTGAGGTTTCCTTTGAATTAGTGCTTGAAAGTGGCTAATAAAAAATTAAAAAAAAAAAATAAGAGAAGCAAGCCACTGTTTTCCATTGCATAGTTACTCAAAATAAGAGTGACAAAGTAGCACAACTAATGATCTTCAAAGTATTATGCCTAGACGCTAGTGTTTAAAGTTCAAAAATGAGATCTAAACGGTGAAAAGGATATTGTATATATATACCTTGGCATGAATTGTAACCCTCGATACACTTAAAGAAAGAAAAAATTTGATCCAACCTTCACAAATTACCATTGGCCTATATTTATAATTTAGGGAGTTCCCTCTTGATCTTATAAGAAGCGCCAGATTTCTGACACGCTTTTTACGGACTCTGTCCCCGGTGTATTGAAACGCTCTGGATGGTACTATGAAATGGATATATAAATGAAGCATGCAAGTGTAAAAATCACCCTTCGCAAGTGTACAAGTCGTTGTCGAGTATAGCGGACACAAGTAAGGGAATCATTCCCACGAGGAGGTATGGTACCTTAAGTCGGTTCTAAGTCTTAGATAATATATACAATATATTTACACTAATTACATGCAAGAAAAGTAAAATCATGGTTGTAGGACGGAAAGCTTCGAAATCGTAGTTAAACTAATCTAAAGGCAAGGATTCGAAAATTCAATTAAACTAAATCAAGAGCAAAGCAAATAAACTAAACTAAAGCCACTACAACTAAATCAACTAAAATCCAATTAACTACAATTATCACTAGAAAACTACAACTAAGGTTATCAACTAATTCATGTAAAGATTAAAATTAAACTACAAGAAGTAAATAGTCAACTAATAGCTAAATTAACACAATTAAGATCAACTAACTACAAAGCATGTAAATGAGAGCTCAACTAAACTAATACATCAACTAATTACATATATAGATAATCACACCAAAATTCCAACAAGTATTAGTTACAAACTTTAATAGAAATCAAAGAGAAAAATAAAGAGAAGGAAACACCATGAAGGTCTTCAATGAGCTCCAACTCTATCTTCAACTCCAAGAGATCCAAGAGTGCAACAATGGTAGCTTGGTGAGATATTTGTGTGAGAAAGTGTTTGTGTGTTGGATGTGAGGGAAATTTAATCTAAAAACTATTTCTAGATCTAAGTGTATTTCTAAGTGTCTAGATATTTTCTAAGTTCAATAAGTGCTGTATTTATAGAGGTTGAAGGTTAGGGCATTAATTGGGGTTGAAAAGTCAAGTTTGCCCTTCAAAAATGACATGGTCTGCAAGAAGATATTTGTGGCCGACCTAAAGTGCGAGTACGTGCTAGCAGTCCCATCTCGCAATCCCAACTCGCAGTACACTTTGGGTAACATTTGCGACCAAAATCTGTGACTTTGTTCTCGCAGTGCTTAGCTCGTAGTGGGGTCTGGAATGGATTTGCGACCAAAATCTGCGAGTACAAACTCGCAGTTATCATCTCGCACATTGTTTTGCTCTGCGCACCAGTCGCTCCAATGGGCGTAACTCCTTCTAGAAAGCTCGGAATCATGATCCGTAAAGTGTTCTGAAAACTAGACTCCCGGGGCTTTTCAAAAACATGTTGCTCGACACCCAATTCAATCCGAGGAGGGAGATATGGCTTTCTCCAGATAGGTATTCTGCACATGCCATCTCAATTTCAGCTCGTTTTCCTCCTTTTTGCCTTCAAACCTTCACTTTAGGCTCAAACACCTAACTTTAGAGAAATTAACCTACACAAGGCTAAAACACATATTATATACACAAAAATGCTCGAAACCGAGCACAAGAGGTAGGAAATAGGGGCCGAAAATAGGTACATAAATTTACCAATCAGTACATAGGAGCTTTCCCATGTCTTTGTGGTTGAGTGGGTTCAATCCATCTTTGTTTTTGAACCGGTCTAGCTTGCTTCCGAGATATAGCTTGCATGATTGGTCCCTTTCCTTTATGAGCCATAGGTTGAGAAATGTTGGTTTGAAAGGCTCTTGTAGGTTGAGGTTGAGGTTGAGGTTGAGGTTGCCTTCTTGGTGCCATCTTCACTTGTGCACTATTCGAACATTGTCCTAGATCAATTTTCTTTTTAGGAGTTTACACCGGTGAACCTTCTTTGTTGCCCAAGCTCTTGACAAACACGGTCTTGTTAGAGGTTAAGATCTCCTTACCATCTTTATACCAAAGACCCCTCTTGTCACACAGACTCTTTCCAACACCAAGTATATGGTCAAACTTCTTGGAGCTAGAAGCTGTAGGGAAAAATACCGTAGTACACGCAGCGGAAGAGAGACTAAAAATTGATTTAGTAACTTTTAAAAAAAATTTCCTTTTATGAACCTTAAACCCTTTAATCAATTAAACACATATATTATTTAACAAAAGAATAATACCTTTTGTCGCGTGATCCGATTGACTTACGTCGATGGTAATCCGCAAGATCTTCAATCCTAGTACGAACGTGGATCACCTAGGAGCGTGGTCTCCCTTTTCTTTGAATTGCAAACCTGTGAATGGACAAATAAACTTTTCTTTTCTTTGTTAGTCACAAAAACAATCAAAAGAAGACTAAAATTATTCCGGTCA
The DNA here is from genome assembly GCA_008009225.1 of Acer yangbiense. Classification (NCBI taxonomy): domain Eukaryota; kingdom Viridiplantae; phylum Streptophyta; class Magnoliopsida; order Sapindales; family Sapindaceae; genus Acer; species Acer yangbiense. The sequence continues at coordinate 28,183,348 of CM017771.1, forward strand.
CTTTTGAGTTCTCAATCTAATGATCGAAATTCGCGTGAACCTAAATCGATGTTGTACACACAAGCTTATTGATGAACAAGTAAATAGTGTACCATCAAAGAATAATTTATTCACTCTTTTATGTTTTTAGTAGAATAAAATTAATGCTCACTATGAATTAAGAAGAAAAATTGTCTCTCAAGCACAAAGCATAGGGTGGCCGAATTCTATACATATGAATATATAGGTGGCCTAAATTTTCTTCTCTTTTCCTATTAGGGTTGCCGAAATCTTGCTCTCTTTTTCTACTAGGGTTGCCGCAAATCACACTCCTAAAAGGAGTTTGTGTTGCACCCTAATTTCCATAAAAGAATAGACTTCAAACCCTAATCCAACTCATAGATATTTTATTCTTTTTATTGACTAAAATAAAAGACTTCTTATTTGATTAAATAAATAAAATTAATTATTTATTTTCTTACCAAATAAGTCTTTTACTTTTAGTATACTACCAACAATAGTATAAGACTAGGAATCATATTTCCTAATCAGAAAAGATTTGTTTCTTAATTAAACAATTAATTAATAAATTAATTAATTCTTATTTAATTAAAACAATGAAAACAAAATAATATCTTAGGTTAAAATATTAACCTTGCCGCCCCAGTTGAATAAAATTGGGCCTAATATTATTTTCTTATTTCATTTAATCCATTGGACTTTAAATAAAAAAGCCCACATGTGAACCAGAACCATTCTTACTAAAAGAAACAAGCCCACATGTCTTTTATTAATATATTAATATAATTGAGCAGCCCATTACTTAAATAATGTGCAAATTATATTCTTAATATATTAAATGCAATTCTAGATGGACCCTTAAATTGGTCCGGTAGAATATATCAAGTGATCCATGCAAGTCCGTGTGGATTGGGGATCTTGGCGGGCCATCTAAATTTAAGCTTCAATAGACATAACATAATCACAATCAACAAATGATTCACTTAGGTCCGATCCATTAATTTTAACTCATTCCACTAAAGAGCTAAAACTGAACTCTTAAATAAAGATAGAAAAGGAAGATGTTCCTCATTCATACCCTAGACAATCATGTTGAAGATAGTGTATCCTCGTGATTAATATCAGTAATCGCCAAGAGTTCATAGACCGCCTATAACTCTCCAAGTTACCATATTTACTCATATGACCACGTTTTGAACTTGGATATTTTGACTTGTCCAGAAGCCATGTTTTCAATAGACACTATCGAAAACTCAATGTTGAGATTTAATATCCAATTACCTCAAAACATCCATATGATGATATTTTACTCTCATTTAATAAATGGAGCCACGATGTCCATATCTATAAATGAAGTCCTCTATCGATTAACAAATGAATATCACCAAACTATCGAGGATAGACTATGCTATATAATCGTACTCATTGATAACTCAAATGATATCACTTGCAACCATAAGTCCATCATTTATCTCAGGATTAAGATAGACTCTCCGATTGTCCTAATAATGAAAAGACTTTTATCTACTGACGGTTATAGATAAAGTATTTCATTGTGATCCAGTTCAATGCACCCAGTGCACTAGATTCTTTTGCTCGAAGACACTCCGATGATTTTAGACTCATCATATCTCATTTGATCCCACTCAAATGCTAGCAAAAGAATTCTACAACTTTAACAAGATGAAGGTGCCCAACCTTTAACTTAAGTTGTGAACAATATTCAAGACTAACTAAAGAATTGTGTCTACCACATACATATCCAGATGTACGAACAATTCTTCTTTTCTCATAGTCTTTAGACCTTCTGATTATTTACTTTGACAATTATAATATTAAACTATAAATGCTATATAGATTTGTTAAACCAGAAATCACTTTATTAATATGAAAAAGATTGTTAATTACAACATTACACTCTTGCTATTGAGCATAATCCTAACAGAAGCCATCCTAGCTAATGATTCTTTAGCTTCATCAAGCTTCCTCTTCAAACCTTCTTCATTCCTCTTAGATAAGACTAACTCCTTTCTTAGCTTATCTTCATTCTATGTGGATCTCACTACTTCTTCACTTAATTGATCTATATGTGTTGAGAGCTCTAGGTTTTCCTCCTTCAATCTCATAATTTCTCTCTTGTTTCTTAACCTTGAATTCTCAAGCTTGACCATGTAGTCTCTAAGATCCATCTTGGCCACTTTTCCATTAGTGGAGTTGCAAGGATTCCCATTTCTTGATTAGCTTATTTCATGGACAAACCACTTGTTGGGGTTGATTATGTAAGGGTAGTGTAGGTGATTAATCTTCAAGCTCGAAGGCCCTTTCAAGACCTCAAGGGACAAGCACGCCAAAGGTATAATCTCTAGTGCTTAGTTTTTCTTTGAAGAGATTTAGTTAGCACACACACACTTAGCATACTTGCATTTGTGTGCATACTCTTGACATGTCACTTTATACACTAACACTTTGATTGATATCTTGTTGTATGTATATGTGCTTAGTAATTTGTTTCCCGATAGTGTTTGGAAACGTCCGCGCATGCACTAGAATGTGGTTGGTTTTGCGCGAAGACCGCCCACGGAGAACGCTCTTGGCTTCTCCTTTAGATTCACCATCACTGGTGAATCGGCGACCTGGCCACCGAATTGAAACCGCCGTTTCAGTCCAGAAAGGTCTGGAGTGATTCTGTGGTTAAGATCGGCGGCCACCGACTACCGTTCGAAACCGTCAATCATACCTGATTGATTTATTTATTTCTCGGGTTTGATTCTGCGGTTGGTTCGACGGTTTCGAAACCGCCGATTGAAACCGCCGTTGTTCCCCTGTTCTTCTCGGGTTCAATTCGGCGGTTGTAAACGGTGGCCTGGCCGCCTAATGAAACAGCCGATCGTGCGATTTCAGGGGCAAACTTGTCTTTTCACATGCTCTGTTTTTCATGCCTATAAATATCTCACTTTCTCTTGTTCTGAACATGACTCTTTGATTATCAAGAACCCTATATTTTAAAGAGAGATTTTGAGAGAAAAAGCAACCAAGTTTGCTCATTTAAACACTCAAATATATTCCTTTGTGCATCAAAGTTCATCTTGCATTCATCCATGAATGGGTTTGCATCATCACAACTTGCTTGGTAAGATTTTGATTAAGTTCATCTCATTTTAGTATTTTTACTATCAAGCATATTCTCTTTTAATTTACTTGTATGTTTTTGATCATATGATAAATATAAGAATAGAGAATTAATTGTGATGAATTGATTGAGTGTTGTATTGTGATAGCTAATTAGGTTTTTGATTAATCTTGATTAGCTAAGCTATTTGACATGTCATCTAGTTTTTAATATCTAGGATTGAATTAATTGCATATCATTATCCTAGGTAAGCATTTAGAGTAACCTAGCTCTAAATTGCATTTTGAGTATTTTACATATTCACATAGGTTGCATAATCTCTTCATTGAGAATTAAGTCTTGAGGCTAAGATTGCTTAGGCCTCAAGCAATTAGACTAGAGCCACTTTTAAAGGTCCGAGTGGTAGAAGTGGGGGGTTATTGACCGGAGTGTTAGATGAGGTCTACATAGGTTGTAAACTCCATTTCAATTAGTGGATTTCAAGGTTCGAGTGTGGCGCACTAAACAGCCCGTGGTTTTTCCCAGTGGTTGGGTTTCCACGTATACATCAAGTGTTATTTAAATTCCGTACTATATTACACTTGCTTGTATTTTTGACTAGTAGGGGAATTTTCGTAAAATTGTCATGCATGCGAAAATTGGGTAATAATAGTTAAAATCTATTCACCCCCCCCCCCCCCCCCCCCCCCCCTCTAGATATATATATTGTAAGGATTCCTATTCTTTGATTGGCTTATTTCGTGGACAAACCACGTGTTGGGATTATTGTGTAAGGGTAGTTTAGGTGATTGATCTTCAAGCTCAAAGACCCTTCACAAGTCCTCAAGGGACAAGCACGCCAAAGGTATAACTCTAGTGCTTGGTTTTCTTTGAAGATATTTAGATTGCACACACTCACTTAGCATTCTTGCATTTGTGTGCTTTCTCTTCACATGTCACATTTCACACTTGCACTTATATGTTATATTTTGTTGTGTGTATTTGTGTCTTGTAATTCGTTTCCCGATAGTATTCAGAAACGTCCGCGCATGCACTAGAATGTGCTTGGTTTTGCGCAAAGACCGCCTACGGAGAATGCCCTTGGCTTCTTCTTGGTTTTCACCTATGTTGGTGATCGGCGGTTATGATCGGTGGCTTGGCCGCCGAATGAAACCGCTGTTTGCTTCCAGAAGTGTTTGGAGCAATTCTGCGGTTATGATCGGCTGTCATGACCGCCGTTCGAAACTGCCGTTCAGACCTGATTGATTTTATCTCTCGGTTAGATTCGGCGGTTGAATCGGAGGTTTTGAAACCGTCGAATGAAACTGCGGTTCATACCTGATTGATTTAATCTCTCGGTTTGATTCAGCGGTTAGATCGGTGGTCACGAAACTACCGAATGAAACCGCCGTTTTTCCCCTATTCTTCTCGGGTTCAATTCGGCGGTTATAATCGGTGGCCTGGCCGCCGATTGAAACCGCCGATCGGTGCGTTTCAGGGGCAAACATGTCTTTTCACATGCTCTGTTTTTCATGCCTATAAATACATCACTTTCACTTGTTCTGAGTGTGACTCTTTCATCATCAAAAACCCTACTTTTAAAAGAGAGATTTTTAAGAGAGAAAGCAACCAATTTTGCTCATTTAAACACTCAAACCAAAATTCATTTGCATCAAAGTTCATCTAGCATTCTCTAGCATATCTAGGATGCTTGCTTGCATGGGTCTTTTATCATCACACTTGCTTTGGTAAGTTTTTCACTATTATCATATATAATTAGTGTTTTATTTGTTATGGCATCTCTTTTATTACTTGATTGCTCTTAGATTGAATTCTAATATTCAAGATAGAGATTGTTGTGTTGATTTGATTGAGTGTTGTTTTGTGATAGATATCTAGGTTTCTATAATCTATGATTATCTAAGCTAATTGACATGTAATTTAGCTTTAATATCTAGGATTGTTCTAATTGCAAATTCATCATCTTAGATAAGCATATAGGGTTTCCCTTGCTCTATGTTGCATTTGGATATTCATATATTTACTTAGGGTGTTAATCTCTTTTTAGAGAATTAAGTCTTGTGTTGTGACCGGGATTAGGTTGCTTAATTCGCAAGCAATCGAACTAGGTTCACTTATACCGGGATTAGATAGGTGTGTGATTACTTCCGGGATTAGGTTGTAATTTCATCACATTTAGTGGATTCAAGGTTCAGGTGTGGCTCACTTAACAGCCCGTGGTTTTTCCCGTAAGGGTTTCCACGTAAATATCAAGTGTTGTTTTAATTTCCGCACAATATTACACTTGCTATATTTTATTGACTATTAGGGGTATTTTCGTAATCTTGTCCTTAAACGAAAATTGGGTAAAATTAGTTAAAATCTATTCACCCCCCCCCCCCTCTAGATTAATAGTTTACACACCGTTAATTTGTTTCAGGAGTGAGATGAATAGCTATCATCACTTGAGTCAATTTCTTCTTGACTCTCATTCTCTTCTTCACTAAAACCTTTGCTTTTGTGAGAGGAGGCAAAGGCTATGAAGTTAGCCATGAGCTCTTTATCATCCGAAGACTCATCTCCCTCATTGGAGTCATCATTTCCACTCCATGTGGCGGCCATCACTTTCCCCTTTTTCTTGTTAATGTGATTAGCACATTCGGGGGGCAAAGTGGCCTATGCCACCACACTCATAGCATCGGACCGCTTTCCTTTCGATCTTCTCTTGCCTAGGCTCAAACTTCTTGAATGGAGTCTTTTTCTTGAAGTCTAGACCCATGGATCTGAAACCTTTCTTCTTGGACTTGTGGAATTTCTTGAACCTTCTTATTAACAAGGCCATTTCTTCGTCCGAGTCATCATTCTCCTTATTCACATCTTTGGAGGCTTTCAAAGCAATTCCTTTTTGCCTTTTAGAAGGTGTAGAGGTAGGACCCTTCCTAGACTCATAAGCTAGAAGCCTCCCTATCACCTCACTTGGCTTCATATCCTTGTAAGTGCTATTCTCCTCTAAAGCCATCACCTTAGACTCAAATCTATCGGGGAGAGATCTCATAATCTTTTGCTTGATCCTCCTATCCAAGTACGGATCACCAAGTTGATGACTTTGGTTAACTATGTCCATCAACTTGATCTCGAAATTGTTGAAGCACTCATTATCCTCCATCTTAAGCATCTCGAATTGAGTTTGGAGGACTTGAAGCTTGGAGTCCTTCACCACTTCGGTTCCCTCATGTGCAACCTCTAAGATGTCCCATGCCTCATTAGCTATCCTAGTGTTTTGAATCAACTTATATTGATTTTTGTCCATTGCACGTAGGATGCCATGCATCACCTTCCTATTCCATTTTGATGACTCAAACTCTTGCGCGTTCCATTGCGTTTTACGTTTGAGGACATCCTCTCCTCCACCCGTAGGAGTCATCATGGGTGATGTGTAGCCGTCTTCTACCGCTATCCAAGCCCGGTAATGGATTTCACATATGTATGACTCCATCTTGCCTTTCCAAGAGGCATAATTCAACCCGGTAAGAAGTGGAGGCCTTGTGCTAAAAGCACCCTCGTTGCCACCACCATTTCCACTCATAGTGTATATGAATGAATGAAATGAATGCAAATGTATGAATGATAAAAAATCACACAAAATGCAAAACGCACCAAAATGAGCATGAGCAAGGATCACCTAAGTATATCTAGGAACTCGCTTTGATACCAATTGAAACAAATATTGCACGGTGTGTATAAAACTATCTAGAGGGGGGGGTGAATAGATTTTAAAGATATTACCCAATTTTTCGTGTATAGTCAATATTACGAAATTATCCCAAACTAGATAACGCAATAAATCAAGTGTAAAATGTTGAAATTAAATAACACTTGATTTTTATGTGGAAACCCTCACGGGAAAAACCGCAGGCTAATAAGTGAGCCACACTCGAACCTCGAATCCACTAAATGTGTAAACCGATTACAACCTAATCCTGGTAAGTAATCACACACCTACCTAATCCCGATATAAGTGGACCTAGTCCAATTGCTTTCGAATTAAGCAACCTAATCCCGGTCACAACACAAGACTTAATTCTCTAAGAAGAGATAATAAAACCTATGTGAATATGAGAAATATGAGAAATATTCAAAATGCAATTTAGAGCTAGGTTACTCTATATACTTATCTAGGATGATGATTTTGCAATTAATTCAATCCTAGATATTAAAAGCTAGATGACATGTCAATTAAACATAGATTATGAAAACCTAGATAGCTATCACAATACAACACTCAATCAAATCAACACAACAATCTCTATCTTGAATATTAGAATTTAATCTAAGAACAATCAAGTAATAAAAGAGATGTCATAATAAATAAAACACTAATTATATATGATAATAGTGAAGAACTTACCAAAGCAAGTGTGTTGATGAAATACCCATGCAAGCAAGCATCCTAGATATGCTAGAAGATGCTAGATGAATTTTGATGCATATGAATTTTGGTTTGAGTGTTTAAATGAGCAAACTTGATTGCTTTTCTCACAAAAATCTCTCTTTTAAAAATAGGGTTCTTGATGATTAAAGAGTCACGTTCAGAACAAAAGAAAGTGATGTATTTATAGGCATGAAAAATAGAGCAGGTGAAAAGACAAGTTTGTCCCTGAAACGCACCGATCGGCGGTTTCAATCGGCGGCCAGGCTGCCGATTACAACTGCCGAATTGAGCTCGAGACGAACAGAGCATCAACGGCGGTTTCATTCGACAGTTTTGAAACCGCCGTTCAAATCGCCGAATAAAACTGAGAGATAAATCAATCAGGTTTGATTTGATCCAGAGGTCTCTCGACTCAAACGGGCGGCCAGGCCGCCGATCATAACCGCCGTTTCACCAAAAGAGGTGAAACCAAAACAGAAGCCAAGGTCATTCTCCGTAGGCGGTCTTTGCGCAAAACCAAGCACATACTAGTGCATGCACAGACGTTTTCGAACAATATCGGGAAACGAATTACAAGGCATAGAAGCACACAACAAAATACAACAACATAGTGCAAGTGTGAAATGTGACATGTGAAGAGTATGCACACAAATGCAAGAATGCTAAGTGTGTGTGTGCAATCTAAATCTCTTCAAAGAAAAACTAAGCACTAGAGATTATACCTTTAGCGTGCTTGTCCCTTGTCCCTTGAGGTCTTGAAAGGGCCTTTGAGATTGAACCTCAATCACCTAAACTACCCTTACACAATAAACCCCAATATGTGGTTTGTCCACGAAATAAGCCAATCAATAAACGGGAACCTTACAGCTATCAAACGGATCAGACCCAAAATCTACCCCAGCCTCCTTACAAAAGGCGGTGATGAGGCTAGGGAATATAAGTGGCTGTTTTTCTACCCTTACGCACTCTAGTTCAAGAATCTCCCTCTTGATCAGAAGACCAACGTCGATCAACTGATCATGAAGAATGCAATGAAGGACTATAGTTGCATTGAAATTAACTGAAGTCCTGTGCTTCCTAGGAATCAAGGAGTGAGAGATGAAAACGTGCCTAAAACCCAATTCTAACCTCAAGTTGGTGTGCTTCATATGGTAGTACAGGGCAACCCAAAAGTCCATTAGTCTAATCACCAACTCATTAGCAAAATCCACATTCCCTGTTTGGTAAAGGTCATTCTCGGTCACCCTATTTCGGAGTCTTCCTACAGCCTGTTGATCATCTGGAAGTTCGGTCCCATAATACTTGTTTGAAAGAATACAAACGGAGTTAAATAGCTTAAAGCATACCTAGAGGGGGGTGAATAGGTTTTTACACCTTTTTCAATCCCTTGAACAAACTTTCGTTTGTCCCTCAAGGTAGCCTTACATACAACACATAAACCACAAATTCATACATAGACAAGATAAGCATATGATCATATAAGCATAGTCTATGAATATCAATTAGTTGTATGAGGTATAAGAACACATAAATGCAACATCAAAGAATACTTGTATTTTAATATTTGTTCAATGTATTACAAGTATAATCAAATAATACTATACACAAGAAATACAATATACAAAATAATTATATTTACAAGTAAGATCAAATGACTAAGATCACAAATCACACTTTACAAAATCTTGTTACAAAATACATCACAAGTGAATATTATGCAACAAGATGACAACATACACATATACAGATATAAGAGATAGAGATAGGAAGAATTAACATAAGAGATTTTTTAACGTGGTAAAACCTCCAAGGAGGAAACATCCACGGGTTGAACTACAACCATTGGGTACTTATATATATTGGAAAGTAAATTAGAAATTCCACAAAGTGACCAATCTTTAGCTCACCCAACCTAGTGGAGTCTATGTTTACCCAACCCTATTGGAGAGTACGAAATCCTTCAATGATGCGGAGCCACCATATATTGGACAACATACAAAACCAACATCGATGGAAGATTAGAAATTCCTCAAGAGTGCATACACATCCCATATACCCCGCTCTTTTGGAGTCTATGTCTGAAACAAATTATAGCACGGTGTGTATAAAACTATCTAGAGGGGGGGTGAATAGATTTTAAGCTTTTTACCCAATTTTTTGTGTTAGTCCAAATTACGAAATTACCCCTAAATAGATAAAGCAATAAATCAAGTATAAAATGCGGAAATTAAATAACACTTGATTTTTACGTGGAAACCCTCACGGGAAAAACCACGGGCTAGTAAGTAAGCCACACTCGAACCTCGAATCCACTAAATGTGTAAACGATTACAACCTAATCCGGAAGTAATCACACACCTACCTAATCCAGGTATGAGTGAACCTAGTCCGATTGCTTGCGAATTAAGCAACCTAATCCCGGTCACAACACAAGACTTAATTTTCTAAAAAGAGATTAACACCCTAAGTGAATAGATGAATATTCAAAAGCTAAATGACATATCAATTAGCATAGATAATCATAGATTAAAGAAACCTAGATATCTATCATAAAAACAACACTCAATCAAATCAACACAACAATCTCTATCTTGAATATTAGAATATAATCTAAGAACAATCAAGTAATAAAAGAGATGCCATAATAAATTAAACACTAATTATGTATGATAATAGTGAAAAACTTACCAAAGCAAGTGTGTGTTAGGATTATGCTCAATAGCAAGAGTGTAATAGTGTTTTTAACAATCTATTCATATTAATAATGTGATTTCTGGTTTAACAAATCTTATAGCATTTATAGTTTAATTATTATAATTGTCAAAGTAAATAATCATAAGGTCTAAAGACTATGAGAAAAGAAGAATTGTTCGTACATCTGGATATGTATGAGGTAGACACAATTCTTTAGTTAGTCTTGAATAATGTTCACAACTTAAGTTAAAGGTTGGGCACCTTTATCTTGTTAAAGTTGTAGAATTCTTTTGCTAGCATTTGAGTGGGATCAAATGAGATATGATGAGTTTAAAATCATCGGAGTGTCTTCGAGTAAAAGAATCTAGTGCACTGGGTGCATTGAACTGGATCACAATGAAAAGCTTTATCTAGAACCGTCAATAGATAATAGTCTTTTCATTATCAGGACAATCGGAGAGTCTATCTTAATCCTGAGATAAATGATGGACTTATGGTTGCAAGTGATATCATTTGAGTTATCAATGAGTACGATTATATAGCATAGTCTATCCTCGATAGTTTGGTGATATTCATTTGTTAATCGATAGAGGACTTCATTTATAGATATGGACATCGTGGCTCCATTTATTAAATGAGAGTATAATATCATCATATGGATGTTTTGAGGTAATTGGATATTAAATCTCAACGTTGAGTTTTCAATAGTGACTATTGAAAACATGACTTCTGGACAAGTCAAAATATCCAAGTTCAAAACGTGGTCATATGAGTAAATATGGTAACTTGGAGAGTTATAGGCGGTCTATGAACTCTTGGCGATTACTGATATTAATCACGAGGATACACTATCTCCAATATGATTGTCTAGGGTATGAATGAGGAACATCTTCTTATTCTATCTTTATTTAAGAGTTCAATTTTAGCTCTTTAGTGGAATGAGTTAAAATTAATGGATCGGACCTAAGTGAATCATTTGTTGATTGTGATTAGGTTATGTCTATTGAAGCTTAAATTTAGATAGCCCGCCAAGATCCCCAATCCACACGAACTTGCATGGATCACTTGATATATTCTACCGGACCAATTTATGGGTCCATCTAGAATTGCTTTTAATATATTAAGAATATATTTTGCACATTATTTGTTTAATGGGCTGATCAATTATATTAATATATTAATGAAAGGCATGTGGGCTTGTTTCTTTTAGTAAGAATGGTTCTGGTTCACATGTGGGCTTTTTATTTAAAGTCCAATGGATTAAATAAAATAAGAAAATAATATTGAGCCCATATATATATGATGTGGGCGGCAAGACTAATTTATTAGTCTAATATATTATTTTATTTTATTGTTTGATTAAATGAGAATTAATTAATTAATTATTTATTTATTTAATTAAGAAACAAAATCTTTTTCTGATCAGGAAATATGTTTCCTAGAGTTATACTATTGGTAGTAGTATACTAAAAGTAAAAGACTTATTTGGTAAGAAAATAAATAATAAGGTTTATTTATTTAATCAAATAAGGAAGTCTTTGAGATAGTCACAAATATACTAAAGAGTTGGATTAGGGTTTGGAATTCTAAGGAAATCTACCTAGGGTTAGGATTTAAGTCAAAAGACAAATCCTACATGGTAGATGATTTTGGCCACAATATATAAATATATATTAAATATATAAGGCCGAAAATATAGAGGTATATAATGCATGCAGTATTAGGCCGAAAATATATATGTATATAATGCATGCAGTATTAATTCCGCAATATATATATATATTGGTTTAGGCGTGCAAATATTGTTTTTGGTTTTGGTGAGGTGTGCAGAATAGATGCACTTATATATTATTTGTGCAAAGTGCAGTATTCAGTGCACTATATATATTTTAATATATATATATATTATATATAGGTTGAATTTGGCTAACCCTACTAGCAAGGCTTGAGAGTTTTTCTTTTGCTTAAAAAAATAGAATCCAACTCTAGTGATTAGTGTGTGTTGATTTCGACCAAGACATAAAAGAGAGAAGAGATTATTCTTTTGATGGTACACTAATTGCTTGTTCATCAATAAGCTTGTGTGTACAACATCGAATTAGGTTCACGTAAGTTTCGATCATTAGATTGAGAACTCAAAAGTGACCGGAATAATCTTTGTATTCTTTTGATTGTTTTGTGACTAATAAAAGAAAAAGAAAAGTTTGTTTGTCCATTCTCAGGTTTGCAATTCAAAGAAAAGGGAGACCACGCTCCTAGGTGATCCACGTTCGTGCTAGGATTGAAGATCTTGCGGATTACCATCGACGTAAGTCAATCGGATCACGCGACAAAAGGTATTCTTCTTTTGTTAGATAATATATATGTTTAATAGATTAAAGGGTTTAAGGTTCATAAAAGGGAAAAATTTTAAAAGTTACTAAATCTATTTTTAGTCTCGCTTCCGCTGCGTGTACTACGGTATTTTTCCCTACAGTGTGATGATCAAAGACCCATGCAAGCAAGTGAAACAAATTATAGCACGGTGTGTATAAAGCTATCTAGAGGGGGGGTGAATAGATTTTACGCTTTTTACCCAATTTTTCGTGTTAGTCAAAATTACGAAAATGCCCTCAAGATAATATAACCAAGCAAGTGTAATATGGTGCGGAAATTAAAACAACACTTGGTTTTTACGTGGAAACCCTCACGGGAAAAACCACGGGCTATGTAAGTAAGCCACACTCGAACCTCGAATCCACTAAATGTGCAAACGATTACAACCTAATCCCGGAAGTAATCACACACCTACCTAATCCCGGTATGAGTGAACCTAGTCCTATTTGCTTGCGATCTAAGCAACCTAATCCCGGTTGCTACACACAAGACTTACTTTCTCTAGAAGAGAATACAACCCTAAGTGAATATATGTGAATATCCAAAATGCAACATAGAGCAAGGGAAACCCTATATGCTTATCTAAGATGATTAATATGCAATTAGAACAATCCTAGATATCAAAACTAAATGACATGTCAATTAGTTTAGCCAATCAATATTAAGCACAAAACCTAATATGCTAGCACAATACAACTTCTCAAACATACATCATACTCATCTCAATATTGTATCCAAAGCATACAAAATAACAAACAAGTAATTAATTGAGATTGCTAGATAAGAGAAACACAAAACATGTAAGATATTAGTGAAAAGCTTACCAAGCAAAGTATGATGAAGATTCCATGCAAGATGACATCTAGAAGATCAAGGATGATGCTAGATGATGATTGATGATCATGAAAAAGTGTTTGAGTAATCAAAAATTGAGTTCTTGGAATTTTTCTTCTCTTTGAAAAATATCCTAAGTATGAATTCTGAATATGAACTCTCTTGATTGACCTAAAGTCAAAGTGGCATATATATAGGGGGCCAAATCAAAGTGTGGTCGTTTAAGTAAGTTTCAAAGAAACGCGCCAATCGGCGGTTTCAATCGGCGGCCAGGCCGCCGATTATGACCGCCGAATTGAGCTCGTGAAGAACAGAGCAAAAACGGCGGTTCATTCGGCGGTTTTGTGACCGCCGATCCCAACCGCCGAATCAAAACAGAGAGATTAAAATCAATCAGGTAGGAACGGCGGTTTCGAACGGCGGTTTGGTGACCGCCGATTCAACCGCCGAATTAGACTGAGAGATAAATCAATAAGGTCTTGAAACGGCGGTTTCGAACGGCGGTCGTGACCGCCGATCTTAACCGCAGAAATGCTTCAGACCAATCTGGACTGAAACGGCGGTTTCATTCGGCGGCCAGGCCTCTGATCATAACCGCCGATCACCTAGATAGGTGAAAACCAAGGAGAAGCCAAGGGCATTCTCCATAGGCGGTCCTCGCGCTAAACCAAGCACATTCTAGTGCATGCGCGGACGTTTCCGAAAGTTATCGGGAAACGAATTACACAACAACATGACACAATTACACACAACAAAATATAATAAATAAGTGCAAGTGTGAAATGTGACAAATGAAGAGAATGCACACATATGCAATGAATGTTAAGTGTGTGTGTGCAACTAATCTCTTCAAAGAAAAGTAAGCACATAGAAATTTACCTTCGGTGCTTGTCAACACGAGGTCTTCAAAGGGCTTCGAACAATAAGACCGATACTTAGGCTACCCTTACAAAGAACCCCAACATGTGGTTGTCCACGAAATGAGCCAATCAACAAATGGGAACCTTACAATCTCCCCCTTTGGCTATTTCGTGACAAAACCACCACTCACATTGATTCCTCACAAAGAAATAGAAACTACGGGACAACTATGATATTCTACAACACAAAGAGATAAGAAAATAAAACTTCAAGTCTTCAATCTCTTGTAGAATAATCAAGCCTTGTAAATAAGATTTCTATGTTTTCCAATACAAGTGAAATGTGAGATTAATCAAGTGATATCAAAAACAAGCATTTGCATTTTTAGAATTTAGGCACAACATTACAAAATATATGCAATGTATGATAAATGCAATGCTCCCCCTTAAAGGGTTACTCCCCCTCAATGTGTTATCTCCCCAATGTGCACAATTGCAACACCAATTTGCATCTCCCCTTACCATATACTACTCCCCCTTTTTGTCATGATATAGGCAAAGGAGTAGTCCCAAACCGGGTCACTCATAGTAACGAGAGATAGTAGCATGCAAGATTTGCATAATTAATATAAGTCACTTTATGCATCTCAATTTAATCGGAGAGAAACAAGGAGATTTATTTGAGAGAAAATGTGTGAATCAAACATGCTTTGCATACAAGACATGTAGCATTCAAGTCCAAAATACAATGGTATTTGGCAAAGCAAATGACAAAGGTTTCTAATACGAATTCAAACCAATTTCACCAATGTCATGAGTAAAGCAAGGATATAGAATACATTGATTTTAATATAAGAGCAACTATATCCAACTTTATAAGCGAAACATGGCATGAGCAACTTTGCACCCTTTTTGATTTTTTCGGATAAGATATCCGTATGATAGTAGCCATGTTCAACCAATAAAGAAAGTGAGACATTTGGAATATAAATTCCTTTGAACGGATACAAGATCCTTTATTCATTTTGAGTCTCATAAGCTTTCACACAAGTTTTGCATTTTTAAGAATATGCAATCATCAATTCATGCTTTTCATGTGAGCATGTTATATGAATTTCATGCTTTTTCATTTGACATTAGCATGTTATTAAAGAATCATCATGTCATGGAGATAATCATAGGTCATTCAAATCATACTTCCGATATACATCTCCTAGTCCAAAAATGCATGTTTGAACACAAATATGACATGGATTGTAAACAAGCAAGGTTCACACTTATTGAATTGAAAACATATATACATATGTGCAACCAAGCTTACTCAAGCAATTAAAAGAAGAGGCATAAGATATTTCAAATTTTTTGCAAGTTACAAGAATGCAAACTAGCTCTCTTTGCTTGAGTTCCCCATATGGGGTCAATCATAGAACATCACTCCATAAGACATATCCCAATAGATCTACTAAGAGTTTTAAATCGAGTAGCATCTAAGGGTTTAGTAAATAGGTCTGCAAGTTGATCATTAGTACCTACATGTTCAAGTACTATGCATTTATTTTCAACAAGCTCTCTAATGAAGTGATGGCGGATGTCAATATGCTTAGTTCTAGAATGTTGCACCGGATTCTTGGAAATATTAATGGCACTCATGTTATCACAAAAGAGAGTGAGAGTACCTTGGTTGAATCCGTAATCTACTAGCATTTGCTTCATCCATATAAGTTGAGTGCATCCACTCCCCGCGGCTATGTACTCGGCTTCCGCCGTGGACAAGGAAATCGAGTTTTGCTTCTTCCAAAACCAAGACACCAAGTTGTTGCCTAGAAAGAAGCAACCGCCCGATGTGCTCTTCCTATCATCACAATTTCCTGCCCAATCCGCATCACTATATCCTACAAGACTAGGATTAGTGTCAAATGAGTACCAAATCCCATAGTTGGAAGTCCCATTCACAAAGCGAATGACTCTCTTAACCGAAGAGAGATGGGACTCCTTGGGATCGGATTGGTACCTAGCATAAACTCCTACACTAAAAGATATATCGGGCCTACTTGCGGTCAAATAGAGCAAGCTCCCTATCATGCCACGATATAAGGTTTGGTCCACACTTTTACCGCTAGCATCCTTGCTTAGCTTCAAAGTGGTGCTCATAGGAGTGTCACAATGTTTGGCTTTTTCAAGACCAAACTTCTTCACAAGGTTTTTGGCATATTTGGCTTGGGTTATGAAGATCCCATTATCTAGTTGCCTAATTTGCAAACCTAGGAAGTAATTAAGCTCACCAACAAGACTCATCTCAAATTCATGAGACATAACATCAACAAATTATTGGACCTTGGTGTTGTTGGTGGAGCCAAACACTATATCATCAACATATATTTGAGCTATGAAAAGCTCATCATTGTCTCTCTTGATGAATAGTGTCTTGTCAACACTACCTCTTGTGTAGTTATTGTCAACAAGAAATTGAGTGAGGCGCTCATACCAAGCCCTCGGTGCTTGTTTCAACCCATATAGTGCCTTCTTGAGGCGATAGACATGGTTGGGGTGGTGAGCATCCACAAACCCCTTGGGTTGTTCAACAAACACTTCCTCTTGCAAGAAGCCATTGAGGAAGGCACTCTTGACATCCATTTGGTGCAATTTGAACTTGTGCACACAAGAAATGGACAAGAGAAGCCTAATAGACTCTAAACGGGCAACGGGAGCAAATGTCTCCTCAAAGTCGATACCCTCAATTTGAGAGTACCCTTGTGCTACAAGTCTAGCCTTGTTCCGCACTATGTTGCCATCCTCATCGGATTTGTTCCTAAATATCCATTTAGTGCCTATGACATTAGTGGTCTTAGGCCTAGGAACTAAAGTCCAAACCTCATTCCTTTCGAATTGGTTTAGCTCTTCTTGCATGGCAAGAACCCAAAATTCATCATTTAAGGCTTCTTCAACCTTTTTGGGTTCAATTTGAAAGGTGTAGCAAGTATAGCTAATAAGATTAGCAAGTTGACGTCTAGTCCTAACACCTTCATTTACCTCTCCAATGATATCTTCTTTATCATGGAGTTTCCTAACCCATGGAGCGGGTTCTTTAGAGTCCAAGAGAGGAACTCTAGCAATAGGTTGTGTGTCATCATTGTTGACATTAGATGTCCCAACATTAGGAGACACCACAACCTTCTCCAAAGGAAAACCATCACTAAAAATAACCTCCTCCTCATGATCATTAGACTTGAGCCTAGTATCATCAAATACGACATTGGATGATTCCATAACACTTAGAGTCTTTAAATTGAAAACTCTATAGGCTCTACTATTCAAGGCATAGCCAATAAAGATACCCTCATCACTCTTAGCATCGAATTTGCCAAGTTGATCACGGTCATTCAAAATGTAGCATTTGCTTCCAAAAGTGTGGAAGTAGCTAACATTTGGCCTCTTGCCTTTCCATAACTCATAGGAGGTGTTTCTAGTACCGGGCCTTAGGAAGACTCTATTTCCTATATAGCAAGCCGTATTGACGGCTTCGACCCATAGGTTCCTAGGGACATTGTTGCTAAGCAACATCACACAGGCCATCTCTTGAAGGACCCTATTTTTCCTCTCAACAACTCCATTTTGTTGAGGTGTCCTAGGAGCCAAAAACTCATGGGAGATACCTAAACCATTACAAAAGGTTTCAAAGGTAGCATTCTCAAATTCCCTCCCATGGTCACTTCTAATCCGTTTTATGCTTTTAATATTAGAGTTCATTTCATTTTGAAGTTTATTACAAAGCATTTTAAACTTATCAAAAGTTTCGGATTTTTCTCTAAGAAAATATGTCCATGTGAACCTAGAGAAATCATCAACACAAACAAAAATGTATCTCTTTCCACCCAAACTTTCGGTTTGCATAGGACCCATGAGGTCCATGTGGAGAAGCTCAAGAGGCTCCTTGGTGGTGAGATACTTACCCTTTTTGTGCATGCTTTTAGTTTGCTTTCCTTGTTGGCAAGGTCCACAAACACCATTGGCTTTCTTCCCAAGCTTAGGGAGGCCACGCACACACTCGAACTTTCCAAGGGTCCGTAGATCCCTAAAGTTCATGTGGCCAAGTCTTTCATGCCACAACTCAATTTGCTCATCCATAGACACATGATTAGATACAATACTAGCATCAAGACAATAACAATTGTCGCTAGATCTCATGCCCTTCAACAAGGTTTGTCCATCGGGTTTTAGGATTGAGCAAAAATCTTTAGAAAACAAGACGGAATATCCTTCATCACTAAGATGTGAAATGCTTATTAAATTGGCTTTCAAGCCATCAACAAATAAAGCATTAGATAAGGAGGGTAATCCGGGAACGGAAATGGTTCCTTTCCCTTTAACATTTCTTTTGGATCCATCACCAAAAGTGACATTTCCACCTTCCTCCATAACAAGAGTCTCGAAGAAACTCTTGTTTCCCGTCATGTGCCTAGAGCACCCACTATCCAAGTACCAATAATTAGAAGAATTTGCCTTCAAGGCTATTTGTGCAACATGGCAAACATTTTCATTCTTTCTAATCCACTTAGCAACAATTTTAGCTTTCCTAGTGGTCTTTGGTACATGTGCTCTACTATTTCTAGGATCATGCAAATCAATATTTTCATTCCTAGAAACATGCATCTTGGCTCTATTCTTTCTCTTTTCAATCATGCTTTGTTTTCTACACATTTTAATATATTGAAAGCAATTTGGTCTAATATGACCATCACAACCACAAAAGTGACAAATAGGGATGAAATAAGGAATCATACCTTGCCTTTGTGCACGTATGGGAGCTTGTCCATGTCTTTGTGGATAAGTGGGTTCAATCCATCTTCGTTGTTGAACCGGTCTAGGTTGCTTCCAAGCTTGAGGTTGCATGATTGGTCTCTTTCCTTTGTGAGCCAATTTTGGAGGAGTGTTGGCTTGAGGGACGCTAGGGGGTTGAGCTTGAGATTTCCTTCTTGGCCCCATTTTCACTTGAGCATTAGAACATTGTCCTACTTCTAACTTCTTCCTAGGAGGTTGCACAAATGAAGTTTCTTCGTTCTTCAAGCTCTTGACAAACATGGTCTTGTTAGAGGTTGATATTTTCTTGCCATCATCATACCCAAGACCTCTCTTGTCACTTGGACTCTTTCCAACAACAAGTAAATGATCAAGCTTCTTGGTGCTAGAATCTATCCTAGCCAAGGACCCTTTAACTTCTACAAGTTCCCTCTTCAAGCCTTCTTCACTTCTCTTGGATAAGTCTAACTCCTCAATTAACTTATCCTCTCTCCTCTTCAATCTTTCCACTTGTTCACTTAAGTGGTCATTGTGAGCCGAAAGTTCAAGGTTTTCTTCTCTCAACCTCTCAATCTTTCTTGTGCTTTTAAGTGCTAAATCATTGAACTCGGCATGGTATTTAGCAAGCACCTTTTGCTCCACAAATTTCTTTTTGGAACTAGAAGAGGAGTCACTTTCTACTTCACTTGAGTCATTTTCCTCTTGACTCATTTCCTCTTTCTCACTACCACTTTTGCTCTTATGTGAGGAGGCAAAAGCTAGGAGGTTAGCCATGAGCTCTTCTTCACTTGAAGACTCATCTTCCTCATTGGAGTCATCACTACTCCCACTCCAAGTGGCGGCCATCACTTTGCTCTTCTTCTTTTCATTGTGATTAGCACATTCGGGGGCAAAGTGACCAATCCCACCACATTCAAAGCATCAGACCCCTTTCCTTTCGGTCCTCTCTTGTCTAGGCTCAAACTTCTTGAAGGAACTCTTTTTCTTCAAATCTTGTCCTCTTGACCCAAATCCCTTCTTCTTCTTGAACCCCATAACCTTGTTAAACCTTTTCACAAATAAGGCAAGGTCTTCATCCGATTCATGCTTTACCTCCTTTGCATCCTTAGATGCTTTCAAAGCTATTCCTTTAGACTTCTTAAGAGGAGTAGTGGTGCTAGGAGCCTTCCTAGACTCATATGCAAGGAGACGCCCAATCACCTCACTTGGCTTCATATCCATGTAGCCACTATTTTCTTCTATGGCCGTCACCTTGGATTCAAACCTATCGGGGAGAGATCTCAAAATTTTTTGCTTGACTCTCCTATCCGAATACGGGTCTCCGAGTTGATGGCTTTGATTTACAATGTCCATCAATTTGATTTCGAAGTCATTGAAGCATTCATCCTCTCCCATCCTAAGTAGCTCAAACTGAGTTTGGAGGACTTGAAGCTTGGACTCCTTTACCACCTCGGTTCCCTCATGTGCAACTTGAAGGATGTCCCATGCCACTTTGGCAATCTGAGTATTCTGAATAAGCTTGTACTGATTCTCATCCATAGCACACATAATGGCATGCATAGCCTTCTTATTCCACTTTGAAGCCTCAAACTCTTGCGCGTTCCATTGCGCCTTAGGCTTCAATACTTCTTCTCCTCCACCATCGGGAGTCATCTTGGGTAGATCATATCCGTCTTCAACCGCCATCCATGCAGGGTCATGAATTTGGCATATGTAGGATTCCATCTTCCCTTTCCATTGGGAATAGTTCAATCCGGTAAGAAGTGGAGGCCTTGTGCTTGAGGCACCTTCGTTGCCACCACCATTTCCACCGTTTCCACTCATAGTGTTTATGAATGAATGAAATGAATGCAAATGTATGAATGATCAAAAATCACACAAAATGCAAAACACACCAAAATAAGCAAGGATCACCTATGTATGTCTAGGAACCCGCTATGATACCAATTGAAACAAATTATAGCACGGTGTGTATAAAGCTATCTAGAGGGGGGGTGAATAGATTTTACGCTTTTTACCCAATTTTTCGTGTTAGTCAAAATTACGAAAATGCCCTCAAGATAATATAACCAAGCAAGTGTAATATGGTGCGGAAATTAAAACAACACTTGGTTTTTACGTGGAAACCCTCACGGGAAAAACCACGGGCTATGTAAGTAAGCCACACTCGAACCTCGAATCCACTAAATGTGCAAACGATTACAACCTAATCCCGGAAGTAATCACACACCTACCTAATCCCGGTATGAGTGAACCTAGTCCTATTTGCTTGCGATCTAAGCAACCTAATCCCGGTTGCTACACACAAGACTTACTTTCTCTAGAAGAGAATACAACCCTAAGTGAATATATGTGAATATCCAAAATGCAACATAGAGCAAGGGAAACCCTATATGCTTATCTAAGATGATTAATATGCAATTAGAACAATCCTAGATATCAAAACTAAATGACATGTCAATTAGTTTAGCCAATCAATATTAAGCACAAAACCTAATATGCTAGCACAATACAACTTCTCAAACATACATCATACTCATCTCAATATTGTATCCAAAGCATACAAAATAACAAACAAGTAATTAATTGAGATTGCTAGATAAGAGAAACACAAAACATGTAAGATATTAGTGAAAAGCTTACCAAGCAAAGTATGATGAAGATTCCATGCAAGATGACATCTAGAAGATCAAGGATGATGCTAGATGATGATTGATGATCATGAAAAAGTGTTTGAGTAATCAAAAATTGAGTTCTTGGAATTTTTCTTCTCTTTGAAAAATATCCTAAGTATGAATTCTGAATATGAACTCTCTTGATTAACCTAAAGTCAAAGTGGCATATATATAGGGGGCCAAATCAAAGTGTGGTTGATCGGACTTTTGCAAGTACCAAAATTCCACCTCGGGATACACAAATCGAATGAGATGTATAATGGCAAGTGGGATCGTTCCTCAGGGAAAGGGAGGATATTTGGCTATAACTAATTTATGTACACTAATCTAAACTACGTGCGGAAAAGTAAAATTCATTTTGGTTTTGGAATTTGTCTTAACAATTAAACTAAATGAAATTAATTTATCTAAAAACAAGTAATATAAAGGAAAGGTGTGATATATGATGATGGATATTGGGGAATTGAGTTGACAACTAAAAGATTTCCTAATGTAATGAACTAGTCCAATTAAGCACTTTAATCCAACTCAAGGTTTGTTCTTAAATTGATTTAACTCAATACTATGCAAATTCACACCTTGACTCAAGTAAGCCCTACTATGAGTCTTGGTGGAAATAGATTCAAGCTCTTACCCAAGTGAACCCCACTATGAGTAATTGCCCAAATAATATTCTTAAGAACAAATTAAAGGTCTTGTACCAAATAACACATACATGCATCAATTTTCAATTTCATATAAGCTAAAGATTGGAGAGTGAGTTGAAAGCCATTCAAACCCTAAACCACAACCTTCATATGTGAACCATTTTTACCACAAGCTAAATTGAACCCCAATATTAACTTAGTAAAGTAAAAATGGCAACTTCAAAGCAATGAAATGAAAATATACCAAGAGAGGATTGTATAAATACATGACTAATTCAAATACATAGGATCATCACATAAGTTGTTTCATCAATTCCCCAATATAAGGGTTTAGTTACACATAGTGGAAATATAAATAAAGAGAGCAAAGTTGTAGAGAAAACCCATGATGGCCTTCACAAGTCTTCTTGTTCCTTGATGTGCTTGAGATTCCCTTGACCTTGGTGAATCTCCTCTTCTCTCTTCAATAAATTTCCAAGATGAGATGGAAGAATGGTGGAGGATGAATTAATGGTGAGATGTTGGGTAATGGAAGGTTAGAGAGAGGTTAGAGAGGTTAGGGTTTCATGAAAGTGGTGGAGGAGTGTGTGAGAAGCGGTAGCCAGGCCGCCGAATTTAAACCGCCGAATTGAAAATGGACCTACTGGAATTGATCAGCGGTTGAACTGTGGCCGCCGAATGCACCTGACACTTCTGGAATGAAACGGCGGTTTCAAACGGTGGCCAGACCGCCGAATTAAACCGCCGATTTCCTCTTTTCTTGCCAAATGACCGTTTTGCCCTCAAATGCTCTCCTTTTGCCGCTTTTAGCCTAAAATCACCAGATTTCTTCGTTCTTTAACCCAGAATACAAAAAGTACCTGTACAATCAACATCGAGCCATAAATTTCATAAATTTACTCGAAAGTCAATCAAAAGTATCGGAAATAGGGGGCGAAATTCCATATATGTAATGGCTCGATCAGTGGTCGTTTAAGTAAGTTTCAAAGAAACGCACCGATCGGCGGTTTCAATCGGCGGCCAGGCCGCCGATTATGACCGCCGAATTGAGCTCGTGAAGAACAGAGCAAAAACTGCGGTTCATTCGGCGGTTTTGTGACCGCCGATCCCAACCGCCGAATCAAAACAGAGAGATTAAAATCAATCAGGTATGAACGGCGGTTTCGTGACTGCCGATTCAACCGCCGAATTAGACTGAGAGATAAATCAATCAGGTCTTGAAATGGCGGTTTCAAACGGCGGTCGTGATCGCCGATCTTAACCGCAGAAATGCTTCAGACCAATCTGGAATGAAACGGTGGTTTCATTCGGCGGCCAGGCCACCGATCATAACCGCCGATCACCTAGATAGGTGAAAACCAAGGAGAAGCCAAGGGCATTCTCCATAGGCGGTCCTCGCGCTAAACCAAGCACATTCTAGTGCATGCGCGGACGTTTCTGAAAGTTATCGGGAAACGAATTACACAACAACATGACACAATTACACACAACAAAATATAATAAATAAGTGCAAGTGTGAAATGTGACAAATGAAGAGAATGCACACATATTCAATGAATGTTAAGTGTGTGTGTGCAACTAATCTCTTCAAAGAAAAGTAAGCACATAGAAATTTACCTTCGGTGCTTATCAACACGAGGTCTTCAAAGGGCTTCGAATAATAAGACCAATACTTAGGATACCCTTACAAAGAACCCCAACATGTGGTTGTCCACGAAATGAGCCAATCAACAAATGGGAACCTTACAGCAAGCATCCTAGATATGCTAGAGAATGCTAGATGAACTTTGATGCAAATGGATTTTGGTTTGAGTGTTTTATGAGCAAACTTGATTGCTTTCTCTCTTAAAAATCTCTCTTTTTAAAATAGGGTTCTTGATGATTAAAGAGTCACATTCAGAACAAGAGAAAGTAATGTATTTATAGGCATGAAAAATAGAGCATGTGAAAAGATAAGTTTACCCCTGAAACGCACCGATCGGCGGTTTCCATTGGCGGCCAGGCCGCCGTTCAAAACTGCCGAATTGGCCCGAGAGGAACAGGGGACCAACGGCGGTTTCATTTGGCGGTTTCGTGACCGCCGATCCAACCGCCGAATCAAACCTGAGATTAAAAATCAATCAGGTATGAAAACGACGGTTTCAAACGTGATCGCCGTTTCAACCGCCGAATTAGGCCGAGAGATAAAATCAATCGGGTCTTGAACGGCGGTTTCGAACGGCGGTCGAGACCGCCGATCATAACTGTAGAATTGCTCCATACACTTCTGGAAGCAAACGGCGGTTTCATTCGGCGGCCAGGCCGCCGATCATAACCGCTGATCACCAACAAAGGTGAAAACCAAGGAGAAGCCAATGACATTCTCCGTAGACGGTCCTCGCGCTAAACCAAGCACATTCTAGTGCATGTGCGGACGTTTCCGAAAACTATCGGGAAACGAATTTCAAGACAACAAGACACAATTACACACAACAAAATATAACAAATAAGTGCAAGTGTGAAATGTGACAAGTGAAGAGAATGCACACATATGCAATGTATGTTAAGTGTGTGTGTGCAAACTAGTCTCTTTAAAGAAAAGAAAGCACATAGAAATTTACCTTCGGTGCTTATCAAGACGAGGTCTTCAAAGGGCTTGAGCAATAACATCGATACCTAGGCTACCCTTACAAAGAACCCCCAACATGTGGTTTGTCCACGAAATGAGCCAATCAACAAATGGGAACCTTACAATCTCCCCCTTTGGCTATTTCGTGACAAAACCACCACTCACATTGATTCCTCACAAAGAAATAGAAACTACGGGACAACTATGATTTTCTACAACACAAAGAGATAAGAAAATAAAACTTTAAGTCTTCAATCTCTTGTAGAATAATCAAGCCCTGAAAAGAAAGTTTCTAACATTTCCAATACAAGTAAAAAGTGAGATGAATCAGGTGAGAACAAAAACAAGCATTTGCATTTTAAAAGTTTAGGCACAACATTATGAAATGTATGTGTATGCAATGCTCCCCCTCAAAGGGTTACTCCCCTTCAATGAATGTTCTCCCCAATATGCAAAATTGCCTCTATTTTGCAACTCCCCTTACCATATCCTACTCCCCCTTTTTGTCATGATATAGGCAAAGGAGTAGTCCCCTTCCGGGTCACTCATAGCAACGAGAGATAGAAGCATGCAAGATATTTGCATATATATATAAGTCACTTTATGCATCCCAATTAATTGGAGAGAAACAAGGAGATTTATTTAAAAGAAAATGTGTGAATCAAACATGCTTTGCATACAAGACATGTAGCATTCAAGTCCAAAATACAATGGTATTTGGCAAAGCAAATGACAAAGGTTTCTAATAAGAATTCAAACCAATTTCACCAATGTCATGAGTAAAGCAAGGATATAGAATATAATGATTTCAATTTAAGAACAACTATATCCAACTTTATAAGCGAAACATGGCATGAGCGACTTTGCACCCTATTTGATTTTTTCGGATAAGATATCCGTATGATAGTAGACATGTTCAACCAATAAAGAAGGAGAGACATTTGGAATGTAAATTCCTTTGAACGGATACAAGATCCTTTATTCATTTTGAGTCTCATAAGCTTTCAATCAAGGTTTTGCATTTTAAGAATATGCAATCATCAATTCATGCTTTTCATGTGAGCATGTTATATGAATTTCATGCTTTTTCATTTGACATTAGCATGTTATTTAAGAATCATCATGTCATGGAGATAATCATAGGTCATTCAAATCATACTTCCTACATACATCTCCTAGTCCAAAAATGCATGTTTGAACATAAATATGACATGGATTGTAAACAAGCAAGGTTCACACTTATTGAATTGAAAACATATATACATATGTGCAACCAAGCTTACTCAAACAATTAAAAGAAGAGGCATAAGATATTTCAAATTTTTTGCAAGTTACAAGAATGCAAAATAGCTCTCTTTGCTTAAGTTCCCCATATGGGGTCAATCATAGAACATCACTCCACAAGACATATCCCAATCGATCTACTAAGAGTTTTTAATCGAGTAGCATCTAAGGGTTTAGTAAATAAGTCCGCAAGTTGATCATTAGTACCTACATGTTCAAGTACTATGCATTTATTTTCAACAAGCTCTCTAATGAAGTGATGGCGGATGTCAATATGTTTAGTTCTAGAATGTTGTACCGGATTCTTGGAAATATTAATAGCACTCATGTTATCACAAAAGAGAGTGAGAGTACCTTGGTTGAATCCGTAATATACTAGCATTTGCTTCATCCATAGGAGTTGTGTGCATCCACTCCCTGCGGCTATGTACTCGGCCTCGGCCTCGGCCGTGGACAAGGAAATCGAGTTTTGCTTCTTGCAAAACCAAGACACCAAGTTGTTGCCTAGAAAGAAGCAACTGCCCGATATGCTCTTCCTAAAGCCTACAAGACTAGTATTAGTGTCAAAAGAGTACCAAATCCCATAGTTGGATGTCCCATTCACATAGCGAATGATTCTCTTTACGGAAGAGAGATGGGACTCCTTAGGATCCGCTTGGTACCTAGCACACACACCCACACTAAAGGAGATATTGGGCCTACTTGCGGTCAAATAAAGCAAGCTACCTATCATGCCACGATATAACGTTTGTTCCACACTTTTACCACTAGCATCCTTGCTTAGCTTCAAAGTGGTACTCATGGGTGTATCACAATGTTTGGCTTTTTCAAGACCAAACTTCTTCACTAGGTTTTTGGCATATTTGGCTTGGGTTATGAAAATCCCATCATCTAGTTGCCTAATTTGCAAACCTAGGAAGTAACTAAGCTCACCAACAAGACTCATCTCAAATTCATGAGACATAACATCAACAAATTGTTGGACCTTGGTGTTGTTGGTGGAGCCAAACACTATATCATCAACATATATTTGAGCTATGAAAAGCTCATCATTGTTTCTTTTGAAGAATAGTGTCTTGTCAACACTACCACGTGTGTAGTCATTGTCAACAAGAAATTGAGTGAGGCGCTCATACCAAGCCCTCGGTGCTTGTTTCAACCCATATAGAGCCTTCTTGAGGCGATAGACATGGTTGGGGTGGTGAGCATCCGCAAACCCCTTAGGTTGTTCAACAAACACTTCCTTTAGCAAGAAGCCATTGAGGAAGGCACTCTTGACATCCATTTGGTGCAATTTGAACTTGTGCACACAAGAAATGGACAAGAGAAGCCTAATAGACTCTAAATGGGCAACGGGAACAAATGTCTCCTCAAAGTCGATACCCTCAATTTGAGAGTACCCTTGTGCTACAAGTCTAGCCTTGTTCCGCACTATGTTGCCATCCTCATCGGATTTGTTCCTAAATATCCATTTAGTGCCTATGACATTAGTGGTCTTAGGCCTAGGAACTAGAGTCCAAACCTCATTCCTTTCGAATTGGTTTAGCTCTTCTTGCATGGCAAGAACCCAAAATTCATCATTTAAGGCTTCTTCAACCTTTTTGGGTTCAATTTGAGAGGTGTAGCATGTGTAGCTAATAAGATTAGCTATTTGACGCCTAGTTCTAACACTCTCATTCACATCTCCAATAACATCCTCTTTGTTATGGAGCCTTCTAACCCATGGAACGGGTTCATTAGAGTCCAAGAGAGGGACTCTAGTAATAGGTTGTGTGACTTCATTAACGTCATTGGACGTCCCAACATTGGGAGTCACCACAACCCTCTCCAAAGGAGAGTCATCCTCTAAAACTTCCTCCTCCTCATGGTCATGAGATTTGAGCCTTGTATCATCAATAGCAACATTCGATGATTCCATGACGGTTCGAGTCTTCAAGTTGAAAACTCTATAGGCTCTACTATTCAAGGCATAGCCAATAAAGATACCCTTATCACTCTTAGCATCAAACTTGCCAAGTTGATCACGGTCATTTAAAATGTAGCATTTGCTTCCAAATGTGTGGAAGTAGCTAACATTTGGCTTCCTACCCTTCCATAACTCATAGGAGGTGTTTCTAGATCCGGGCCTTAGGAAAACACGATTCCCTATATAGCAAGCCGTATTGACGGCTTCGGCCCATAGGTTCCTAGGGACATTGTTGCTAAGCAACATCGCACGGGCCATCTCTTGAAGGACCTTATTCTTCCTCTCAACAACTCCATTTTTTTAAGGTGTCCTAGGAGTCTAGAACTCATGGGAGATGCCTAAGCTATTGCAATAGCTTTCAAATGAGGCATTCTCAAATTCCCTCCCACGGTCACTTCTAATCCGTTTAATGCTTTTAATGTTAGAATTCATTTCATTTTGTATTTTAGTACAAAGCATTTTAAACTTATCAAAAGTTTCGGATTTTTCTATAAGAAAATATGTCCATGTAAATCTAGAGAAATCATCAACACAAACAAAAATGTATCTCTTTCCACCTAAACTCTCGGTTTGCATAGGACCCATGAGATCCATGTGGAGAAGCTCTAGGGGCTCCTTGGTGGAGAGATACTTGCCCTTTTTGTGCATGCTTTTGGTTTGTTTTCCTTGTTGGCAAGGTCCACAAATACCAATGGCTTTCTTCCCAAGCTTAGGGAGGCTATGCACACAATTGAACTTTCCAAGGGTTCTTAAATCCCTAAAGTTCATGTGGCCAAGTCTTTCATGCCACAACTCTATTTGCTCATCCATGGACACATTGTTTGAGACAATTCTAGCTTCAAGACAATAGCAATTGTCGCTAGATCTCATACCTTTCAATAAGGTTTGTCCATCGGGCTTTAGGATCGAGCAATCATCTTTACAAAACAAGACGGAATATCCTTCATCACTTAGATGTGAAATGCTTATTAAATTGGCTTTCAAGCCATCAACAAATAAAGCATCGGATAAGGAGGGTAATCCGGGAATGGAAATGGTTCCTTTCCCTACAACCTTCTTTTTGGATCCATCACCAAAAGTGACATATCCTCCTTCCTCCATAACAAGAGTCTCGAAGAAACTCTTGTTTCCCTTCATGTGCCTAGAGCACCCACTATCTAAATACCAAAAATTAGAAGAATTTACCTTTAAGGCTATTTGAGCAACATGGCAAACATTTTCATTCTTTCTAATCCACCAAGAAACAATCTTAGCTTTCTTAGTGGTCTTTGGTACATGGGCTCTAGATGTCCTAGGATCATGCATAATAATATTATCATTCCTAGGAACATGCATCATGGCTCTTTTCTTTTTCTTCTCTATCATGCTTCTAGTTTTGCACATTTTTATATATCGAAAGCAATGTGGTCTAATATGACCATCAAATCCACAAAAGTGACATATAGGAGTAAAATAAGGAATCATACCTTATCCTTGTCTTTGTGGATGAAAGGGTTTAATCCTTCTTCGTTGTTGAACCGGTCTAGATTTCTTCCTAGCTTGAGGTTGCATGATAGGTCTCTTTCCTTTGTGAGCCAATTGTGGAGAAATGTTGGCTTGAGGGACCCTAGGGGGTTGAGCTTGAGTTTGCCTTCTTGGCCCCATCTTCACTTGTGCATTTGAACATTGTCCTACTTCTAACTTCTTCCTAGGAATTTGCACATATGAAGTTTCTTCGTTCTTTAAACCCTTGACAAACACGGTCTTGTTAGAGGTTGAGTTCTTCTTGTCATCTTCATACCCAAGACCCCTCTTGTCATATGGACTCTTTCCAACACCAAGCATATGGTCAAGCTTCTTGGTGCTAGAATCCATCCTAGTCATAGAATCTCTAACTTCTTCAAGCTCCCTCTTTAGACTTTCTTCATTCCTCCTAGATAAGACTAACTCCTCTCTTAGCTTATCTTCCATCTTCTTGAATTTTTCCACTTGTTCACCTAAGTGGTCATTATGAGATGCAAGCTCAAGCTTTTCTTCTTTCAACATCTTAATCTTTCTTGTGCTCTTGATTGCTAAATCATTAAACTCGGCATGGCATTTAGCAAGCACCTTTTTCTCCACAAAACTACTTATGGAGTTAGACGAGGAGTCACTTTCTTCTCCACTTGAGTTATTTTCCTCTTGACTCATTTCCTCTTTCTCACTAGCACTTTTGCTTTTATGGGAGGAGGCAAAAGCTAGGAGATTAGCCATGAGCTCTTCATCACTTGAAGACTCATCTCCCTCAATGGAGTCATCACTACTTCCACTCCAAGTGGCGGCCATCACTTTTCCCTTTTTCCTCTCATTGTGATTTGCACATTCGGGGGCAAAGTGACCTATGCCACCACACTCGAAACATCGGACCTCTTTCCTTTTGGTCATATCTTGCCTAGGTTCAAACTTCTTGAAAGAGCCCTTTTTCTTCAAATCTTGACCTTTTGATCCAAAACCCTTTCTTCTAAACTTCATAACCTTGTTGAACCTTTTTACAAACAAGGCAAGGTCTTCATCCGAGTCAACCTTCTTTGCCTCCTTTTCATCCTTGGAGGTTTTTAAAGCAATTCCTTTTTGCTTTTTAGTGGGTGTGGAGATAGGCCCTTTCCTAGACTCATAAGCTAGAAGTCTCCCAATCACCTCACTCGGCTTCATATCCTTATATCCACTATTTTCTTCTAAAGCCGTCACCTTCGATTCAAACCTATCGGGTAGAGATCTCATAAACTTTTGCTTGATTCTCCTATCCGAATATGGATCACCAAGTTGATGGCTTTATTTGACTATATCCATCAACTTGATCTCGAAGTCGTTGAAGCACTCATTCTCCTCCATCTTAAGCATCTCGAATTGAGTTTGGAGGATTTGAAGCTTAGAGTCCTTCACCACTTTGGTTCCCTCATGTGCAATCTCTAGGATGTCCCAAGCCTCCTTAGCTATCCTAGTATTTTGAATCAATTTATATTGATTTTCATCCATAGCACACAAGATGGCATGCATCGCCTTCCTATTCCACTTTGAAGCCTTAAACTCTTGCGCATTCCATTGCGCCTTAGGCTTCAATACTTCTTCTCCTCCACCATTGGGAGTCATCTTGGGTAGATCATATCCGTCTTCCACCGCCATCCATGCATGGTCATGAATTTGGCATATGTAGGATTCCATCTTCCCTTTCCATTGGGAATAGTTCAATCCGGTAAGAAGTGGAGGCCTTGTGCTTGAAGCACCTTCGTTGCCACCACTATTTCCACCGTTTCCACTCATAGTGTTTATGAATGAATGAAATGAATGCAAATGTATGAAAGATCAAAAATCACACAAAATGCAAAACACACCAAAATAAGCAAGGATCACCTATGTATGTCTAGGAACCCGCTCTGATACCAATTGAAACAAATTATAACACGGTGTGTATAAAACTATCTAGAGGGGGGGTGAATAGATTTTAAGCTTTTTGAAAGTCCTAGAGGCGTGTTCAATATAAAGCTAGAGGGGGGGTGAATAGATTTTATCTAATTGTTACCCAATTTTCGCATGCAAGTCAATTTTACGAAAATACCCCTAGCAAGTCAACAAAACATACAAGTGTAATAAGATGCGGAAATAGTAAATGACACTTGATGTATACGTGGAAAACCCAACCACTGGGAAAAACCACGGGCTGTTAAGTGCGCCACACTCGGACCTCGAAATCCACTATATGAAAAGACGGTTACACCCTCAAGTGATTCTCGGACTCTCACCCTAGATAACCTCCGGCTATGGACACTACCAATCGCCACTCTTGGTTCAATCCCTAGTGATATCCCCTGATACACTACTCTTGGCGTGAGCACCCTCTAATCTACCACGCGGGCCTTTTACAGCGGCTCTAGTCCAATTTGCTTGCGTTCTAAGCAACCTAATCCCGGATGCTACACACAAGACTTACTTTCTCTTTGAAGAGAATACAACCCTATGTGAATATATATGAATATTCAATAAATGCAATAAGAGCTAGGGTACTCTAAATGCTTATCTAGGATGATGATATATTCAATTTAAATCAACCCTAGATATCAATTGCTAAATGACATGTCAAATAGCATAGATGATCATAGATTATAAAAACCTAGATATCTATCAAAAACAACACTCAATTAATTCATCACAAATAATCTCTTTTCTTGTATTTAACATATGATCTAAAACATACAAGTAATTTAAAAGAGATGGCTTGGTATTTAAAATACTAAAATAAGATGAAATTAATCAAAATCTTACCAAGCAAGTTGTGATGATGCAAACCCATACATGGATGCACTCTATATAGACATAGGAGATGCAATATGAAATTTGATGCAAAAGGGGTTTGATTTGAGTGGTTAAAGTTGAGTTCTTGATTTGATTTTCTCTCAAAATCTATCTTTGAAGATTAGGGTTCTTAAGAGTCAAAGAACTGATTCAGATAATGAGAAAGTGTGATATTTATAGACATCAAGAACAGGGCAAGTGAAAAGACAATTCTGCCCCTGAAACGCACCGTTCGGCGGTTTCAATCGGCGGCCAGGCCGCCGATGACGACCGCCGAATTGAGCTCGTGAAGAACAGAGCATTAACGGCGGTTTCATTCGGCGGTTTCGCGACCGCCGATCCAACCGCCGAATCAAACCCAAGAGATTAAAATCGATCAGGTATGAACGGCGGTTTCGAACGGCGGTCGTGACCGCCGATCTTGACCGCATAATTGCTTCAGACCAATCTGGACTGAAACGGCGGTTTCATTCGGCGGCCAAGCCGCCGATCATAACCGCCGATCACCAACAATGGTGAAAACCAAGGAGAAGCCAAGGGCATTCTCCATAGGCGGTCTTCGCGCGAAACCAAGCACTAATTAGCGCAAGCGCGGACGTTTCCGAACAATGTCGGGAAACGAATTATAAGGCACATATACACACAACAAGATATATCAACCAAAGTGCTAGTGTGTAAAGTGACATGTGAAGAGATGCACATAAAAATAAGCAAGTATGCAATCATAGCAAGAATGCTAAGTGTGTGTGTGCTACTAAATCTCTTCAAAGAAAAACAAGCACAAGAGATTATACCTTTGGCGTGCTTGTATCTTGAGGTCATGGAAGGGCCTTTGATCTTCAACACTAAACACTTAGACTACCCTTACATTCAAAACCCCAACATGTGGTTTGACCACGAAATAAGCCAATCAACAAAACGGGAATCCTTACACTTTTTACCCAATTTTTCGTGTTAGTCCAAATTACGAAATTACCCCTAAATAGATAAAGCAATAAATCAAGTATAAAATACGGAAATTAAATAACACTTGATTTTTACGTGGAAACCCTCACGGGAAAAACCACGGGCTAGTAAGTAAGCCATACTCGAACCTCGAATCCACTAAATGTGTAAACGATTACAACCTAATCCCGGAAGTAATCACACACCTACCTAATCCCGGTATGAGTGAACCTAGTCCGATTGCTTGCGAATTAAGCAACCTAATCCCGGTCACAACACAAGACTTAATTCTCTAAAAAGAGATTAACACCCTAAGTGAATATATGAATATTCAAATGCAACATAGAGCAAGGGAAACCCTATATGCTTATCTAAGATGATGAATATGAAATTAAAAACAATCCTAGATATTTAAAGCTAAATGACATATCAATTAGCATAGATAATCATAGATTAGAGAAACCTAGATATCTATCATAAAAACAACACTCAATCAAATCAACACAACAATCTCTATCTTGAATATTAGAATATAATCTAAGAACAATCAAGTAATAAAAGAGATGCCATAATAAATTAAACACTAATTATGTATGATAATAGTGAAAAACTTACCAAAGCAAGTGTGATGATCAAAGACCCATGCAAGCAAGCATCCTAGATATGCTAGAGAATGCTAGATGAACTTTGATGCAAATGGATTTTGGTTTGAGTGTTTTATGAGCAAACTTGATTGCTTTCTCTCTTAAAAATCTCTCTTTTTAAAATAGGGTTCTTGATGATTAAAGAGTCACATTCAGAACAAGAGAAAGTGATGTATTTATAGGCATGAAAAACAGAGCATGTGAAAAGACAAGTTTGCCCTTGAAACGCACCGATCGGCGGTTTCAATCGGCGGCCAGGCCGCAGTTCAAAACCGCCGAATTGGCCCGAGAGGAACAGGGGACCAACGGCGGTTTCATTCGGCGGTTTCGTGACTGCCGATCCAACCGCCGAATCAAACCTGAGATTAAAAATCAATCAGGTATGAAAATGGCGGTTTCAAACGTGACCGCCGAATTAGGCCGAGAGATAAAATCAATCAGGTCTTGAACGGCGGTTTTGAACGGCGGTCGAGACCGTCGATCATAACTGCAGAATTGCTCTATACACTTCTGGAAGTAAACGGCGGTTTCATTCGGCGGCCAGGCCACCGATCATAACCGCCGATCACCAACAAAGGTGAAAACCAAGGAGAAGCCAAGGGCATTCTCCGTAGTCGGTCCTCGCGCTAAACCAAGCACATTCTAGTGCATGCGCGGACGTTTCCGAAAACTATCGGGAAACGAATTTCAAGACAACAAGACACAATTACACACAACAAAATATAACAAATAAGTGCAAGTGTGAAATGTGACAAGTGAAGAGAATGCACACATATGCAATGTATGTTAAGTGTGTGTGTGCAACTAATCTCTTTAAAGAAAAGAAAGCACATAGAAATTTACCTTCGGTGCTTATCAAGACGAGGTCTTCAAAGGGTTTGAGCAATAACATCGATACCTAGGCTACCCTTACAAAGAACCCCCAACATGTGGTTTGTCCACGAAATGAGCCAATCAACAAATGGGAACCTTACAATGTCTATCCATATGCCTAGGCCTACTAACATATAAGCCAACTCCCTATCCAAGGCACACATGCCTCTAGGGAGCCTCCCATGCATGACTATCCAAGTCTTCCTGACTCTAGCCATGACTTCTTGCTTGCCTATCTGAGTCATCTCGACTCTAGACAAGTCTTCTTGCTTGGCTATATGAGTCATCCCGACTCTAACCAAGACTTCATGCCTTTTACAAGGACTTCCTAGTGTGATCATGTGAATGCAAATGATGCAAACAATTAATACAACATAGAACATGTGATCAATATATTCCATGGTACAACTAGACCTAAACATGAGAAAACACAAGTAAAGTAATCTAGATGCTAAAAACATGAATTAAACCTAGAGCAAGTGAAAATCATCTAACGCATAAGCTCATAGTTCTATTCATCACATATAACACTTGAACAATACATATTCATGAAGCACAAGTTCAAGATGCTATAAACATACAATAAAATGCTAGAATCATGAAATCAAATCAATCAATATTCTAGCCAAAGATTTAGAGCATGGATTAAACGATAAATCAATTAAATCCTAGATAGCTCTAAAAACACATACAAATACAATAATCCTAGATTTCATCAATCAAAGGATCAAAACACATCTCAAGGTCATTTATCACAAAACTGATTCAATCAAGTCACAAACAACCTAAGATATCAACCTAATCACAATACAACACACAAACATGTGAAAAACCTATAATCAAAGAAACTAGTTCACATATGTCTCTAAATAGACTTTTGATTAGGATTGATTGTGAAGCTATCTTTCTCAATAGCATTCACCAAACATACACATACATATAGAAGAAGAAACCCCAAGCAAATTGAAGGTTATAAAAGAAGAAATCCCAAAGATATGAACACTACCTTGGATTCTCGAGCTGGTTTGGTTTTCTGTGTGAAACCACCAGAAAAGTCAATCAAACAGCTGCCAAACCAATTGGAAAAGGTAGAGGACTCAATTATGAACAATCTCCAACTTGAATCACTCAATTCCGACTTCGTATGAGAAAGTTATGGTGTTTGTAAGGTGAGAATATTGGAGAGAAAAATTCTGACGGGATTTTTCAACTTTTCTTCTTGAAATGAAAATGGAGGGAGAAGGAGTATTTAAATGGAGGAGAGAGAAGATAGATTTTGGCCAATCAAAAGGGGCCACATCAGCCCTTGCCCGTGTGGGGCACGTGGGCCACACGGGACCAGAGAGCTGGTCTGGCCGTGGGCCCCACGGCCTCCACACGAGGTGGCCTAGCTTGGCCACTTTGCCTTGCTAGCTTCTCCCGCGCACCTCTCGCGTTCTTCAACCGTATTCGGGCCTCCGAACTCTGATTTTGAATCCGTCTTCAGATTACGAATCATGATTCCCTCACGCACAACGAAGACTATGAAACTTTGACAAAAGATTGAGAATTCATCTCGGAAAACGATGACGTACACAATTCAACGAATGAGAACGAAAAGTAGCGTAGCTACATCGTTTGGACTCGAAACTAAGTGAATGAGTAACCGAAATGACCGGAACTCAATAAGGAATCATAATAGAACATGTTCAAGTCCAAATACAAAAATATGGAAACATACAAACACAAAGTCACACACATATGCTATTTTTTAGACATAGTCCTAAATAGCAAAGATTGTCAAGTTAGAATAAATGCATGAGCATACATTTTCAGGTCTTTGAAAGTGATATATAAATGATATACAACCATGAAGGAACACACAAGAATGCTATGTGTGTGTGTGCCTAGCCTTGTAAGAGAAATGAGGTCTTATATACCTTTGTAGACCAATGAAGCACATTTCTCCTTGAAGCCGGCATCTTGCATGAATTGTGGCCATGTCTTTCTTTGATGACTTGAATCTTCAATTCTTAGACCACTAAACATTACAAGAGAAACACGTTTTGATATGGAATACATGCCAAGACAAACCAAGAACCTAACATTGTTGATGTTCGCGATGGTCATCCGAACCTCTACCCCTCGAACCATAACAGAGCCATGCTACTGGTAATATTCTGGTACCATCCTGGAATAGAACTCTTCCACCACTCTTCTGCAATACATAGGAGGGGAGCTAGTGAAAGTTTCCCATCCCTTCATTTCAATCATTTGAGGCACGGGGGTATCTTCTAGCTCTTGTACTGCTATCCCTCTCTCTACCACCATATCGCGATGCTCAAAATACTCCATGCGATCGTTGAAATTGGGGTTCCTGACACAAGGAGGCACTCGAGGTGCCCTCCTTGCCCTTCTCTCGGAACCCTGTCCCACTTGCTTATCAACTTGTCTGGTTCTTCCTGACATCTATACAAGACAAACAACATAGTTTAGGGAGCAAATCAACGAATTATGAGGAAAACTGGTCTCTGTCAGATATAGTGCGGGTGGAGTATGAGTCACTGACCCGCACTGGACCCGCACTATAGTGCGATATCAGTTTTCAACTATGTACAGATTTGCAGCAACCAACAATCAACAAATACACATTCATGCCTATTGACAAATATTTTATCAACAATGGCTTTTACTCAAAAGTAGACACAAAGTTCCCTTCAATCATATAAACCCTAAGTTTTGAAATCTCACATAATTATGCATTTTGATAATCAATTAAAGCATAAACACTTCACAAGCACAAGGTAATAATCAACCCATCATTCATATTTCAAAGTTAATCAAAAATAAATTTATAATCCCATTTTATGAGAACAAATTCATGTGAGGGCAATAATTAACAATGACAACTTAAAACAATTTCTCTACAACATGATTTCACAAAAGTTTCACTAACATGCATTATAGATAGTCAAAGGATGAGCACACATTCATTACCCATCCATAGATAATGAAGTTCAAGCATATAGGAGAAGAATTTTTGAATGAAGAAGATGAAAATCATGATGGAATTCATGTATAAACAAAAGTAGAGAAGAAAATTCATACCTTAGTTGTCCAAAAATTGAAACGTGGTGCACAAGGAATACCTTAGGGTTGTAGAGAGTGAAAAGAGACAAAGGGGCATTTTTGCTTTTGGTTTGAAAGTGGTGGTGCCCTAGAAAATGACTTGTTTGTATTTATACTTCGTGCCCAGAGTGTGGGTGAGTGTGGGTTAATGACCCGTACTGAACCCACACTTTATACCTGATGTGCTCTGTCGCTCGGGGTACGGGTGAAGTGCTGGTCAATGACCCGCACTAGACCCGCACTTGGCCCAGTTTGTTGTCTACTCATTTTTTCCTGCATAAAAAAAAAACCACAATCAACATTTTTGATCATCCTCTATCAATCAAATATCATCCAAAACTAGAACCAACTAACAAAAATGCAAAATTTTAAAATTTATTCAAAAACGGGTATGATTCACTCAAAGTGAGACACGGTCAACCAAATGAGGTTTGACCGGATTGGGGAGCACCCTCCTATTGACTACCCAAATGGGTGTCAATGGCCTACTTTTTGCATCAATCCCCACTTTCCTCACTTGATCTACCAAGTCCTTCCTAACCAAAATTTGTTTAACCTTTGGTGTGTTTATCCTAGACCTCATTTGACTTGTTACAACTCTTTTAAAACTAAAGCAGTGGACCTTAGTGTGCCCTTTTTTAGCCTAAAAATAACAAGTGATAGGTTGGGTAGAAGAACTCCCTCTTCGGTTTTGGATGTTGGGTTTTTTGTATTGCCAAATTTGGAGGGATTTCAACTCTTGTTCTACCGTGCCTAGTTGGACAATAATGTCGCATTCCTTGACCTTAGCGAGTTTCAATTCTTCCTCCTTCTTGTTTAAACGTGCTTGCAACTCCATTGCGGAATTGGTTGACTTCTCAACCCCCATAAGCATCTTTCTTGACCTTCTCACATTCTCTTCCTCAAATTCTTCCATGAGCCTAGCCAAATCTTCTAAATTCTTGGAGACTTCCTTCTTTTTCTTGTCAAGCAACACAACTTGTTCTCCTAATTCTTTGTTTAATGTTGAGGAATTGTGAACCCGGTTTCTCAACATTCCATTCTCGGCATTTAGCAACTTGACTTCTAGAGCGAGCTTGGTGTTATCTCTCTCTAGCTCACCTATTTCTTCAACGGTTCTTATGGCCGATTCATCTTCTTCAAGTCCAATTGCTTCTTGTTCATTCGCTTCTTGTTCATTCAAGCAATCATGGTTGCCCTTTTTCATATCGAAAATACCCTTAAACGCTTGCAAGAGAGCGAACACTCGGCTTCTCTTCTTCCTTAGCTTTGGCGCTTCCAATACAAGGCAATCATCCACTTGACTCCCCTTGGAGCGATCAACCTTGAAGTTTACACTCTTTCCTCCACAACTGAATGAAATGTTCCTAGAAAGTATATCAACCACCATTCCAGCTGTGGCCATAAACGACCTCCCAAATAGTAACTTCCAATCCCTACCATAGGATCCACCTCCTTTTACATCTAACACAACATACTCCATCGGGACTGTCAAACCGTGCACATTCACGTAGACTTCTTTAATCACTCCAACTGGAGTTTTAGGAGTGTTGTCCGCCATAATCAGAGTAATAGAAGTCGGTTCGATCGATTGGATCCTTAACTGTTCGTACAATGCTAATAGAATCATATTAACACTAGCCCCCATATCAAGTACCGCTCCCATTTTTGGTGAAGTTCCAATGGTCATGTCTATCACGAAGCTTCCTGGATTTGTCAATTTAATGGGGAAATCTTCTCCCTTTTCCCGTTCTTCATTCTTTGTGCCCTTTTCTAGATTATCAACCTCCACCTTAGTGAAGTGACCTAGCACTCTCACTTGCTTAGGTACAATCTCCGGTCTTATAATGTTCTCAACTTCCTCCTCGACATCTTCTAGCGCATTAATGTGCTCATCGGTACTAGGTGACTTTCCTTTGTTCTGCTTAACCACTACATCCATAAGTTGAGCCAATTGTGTCTCCATCTTCTTTAGTGACGCCCCATGACTATTGGCTCTCTGATCATTAGATTGCATGTAAGCTGTCATTCTTTGCTCCGATGCGTGTAAACTGTTCTTGAGTGCTTCGGAACCTATGCCAACTGTCTTTATCACCGTACTGACTATTTCCTCCAATGATTTGTCCTTTGGTTGGTTAGAGGGTGCTTGAGAGTTGAAGTTGGTTGAGGGGTTGTTACTAGAACTACTCCACTAGTTGTTGTTATTGCTAGGACCTCCGGGTTGGTTATACCTATTGTATCCACGATTTTGGTATCCTTGATTGTTATTCGCACCTTGGTAGTTGTTTCCACTTTGGTAGTTGTTCCCATTGGGGTTGTTACTCGCATCGAGGTGGTTGTTGTTTGACCAAGATAAGTTAGGGTGGTTCCTCAACCCTGGATTGTATGTATTAAAATATGGGTCATTCCGTTGCCTCTAAAATTCCCCAAAGGCTTGGGCTTCCTCTTCTTGCCCAATCTAGCCCTCTCTCTCATCTATCACTCGAATGACTTGACTAACTCCATGGGAAGACCTCGGCTTTCCTGTTATAAGGTCCTTAATAGATTGGAGCTCTTTGTTCATTCGGGACATCTGAATTTGAACTTGGGTGTCCGGTCCCACATTTAGTCTTCCACCCTTTCTCATATTGGATGTCATTTGTTATGAGTTTTAGGCGATCTTTTCCAAGATATCGTAGGCTTCAGTTGCTCTCTTGTTAGCTATTGTACCCCCACATGCATTGTCCACTAGCATATGTGTAATAGATGAAAGTCCACTATAAAAGGAATTCACCTACAACTCTAGATGGTATGTATGTGGCGGCATCTAGGCAAGCAACAAGTTAAACTTTTCCCATGCTTCGTGGAAGGGTTCACCGTCCTCCTCATAGAAAGAGGCAATCTTCAACCGTAGATCCTTTGCCTTCTGTGACGGGAAAAATTTGTTGAAAAACACCTTGCACACTTGACCCCATGTCACCAATGACCCTGGCCTTAAGTTCATGTACCAAATCATTGCCCCGTCCTTCAAACAGTACTGGAAACATCTGAGGTGAAGTTGCTCTCTAGTTAGTACTGTTTGGCGGGCCATCATCAGAAAAGTCTCTAATATGGCACCGTATTGTTTCATGAATTGAAGGCAATCTTCAATAGGTCTCCCACTGAAAGATGGTAGAAGGCCGATGTGCATGTTCTTCAATTCGTACTGTCGTGCCACATCGTCAAGTACTATAGTCGTAGGCACATTTCCTACAAAGGGAAGTGTGTACTCGCCCATGGTGAGCCCTAATTGCTCAACCCTATGTACACTTCCCTCATGCTTAAAAGCATATTGCTATTGCGGATTCGGATCATGAGCTTGTTGCTCCTGAGGATTCTGAAGAACTCCTTCTTCCATGTTCCCCTCAAACTGATCTACTATCCTTCTCACTTGATGTATGTTATCATTGACCGGTAGAACTACTCTTCTTAGCGATCTTCGTCCGTGCATAAACCTATAATCCTGAAATGTCACAAAAAGAATATCGCACGACGTAGAAAGACACTACAAAGTAAAACAAAAATATAACTATAAACCAATACTACTCAAATAAAACTAATCAAAGCTAAACACGCTGATCCCCAGCAGCGCCGCCATTTTGACAAAGTCGTTTTGTGTGTATTTAAAAGCACTTGTCAAACACAATTTGTAAACCTAGCAATGCCTATAAGGGTTATGAAAACGCATATATAGTGGCAAGCAAGGGTCGTCCACAGAGATCGGAATTTAGCTAAAGCTAATCTAAACTTAAGTGACATTAGTTCAATAAAGATGAATGGTTGATGATGTTGAAAATGTAAACTATCAAATACTTACTACGAAATTAGAAATGTAACTAAACATGGAATATGAATGAAACAAAAGATATGTATGATAGAGACTAGGGAGTTAACGGATTCGAGAGCAAACATTTGGGTAAATCTAATAAACTAGTAAAATAAGCATGTTTTGACGATTGTAGCCAACCTAGGGTGTATAGGTTGGCTATTTATCCCTACCAAGGGGCCAACTAGGGGTGTATAGGAGGCCTCCTAATAGGGATTGGTCCCTCCTAAATAACCAACCCAGGATGTATAGCATCGGTTGTTCGGTTAGGACCCTAGCAATGAAGCTCGTATACCTATCTCGGGCTAAACCTTCTAGGATAGCCACCTAGGGTGTATAGAATGGCTTCCAACCTCTCACGAGAATCGTCCTAGGGTGTATTGACATGGACATCCATTTGAGGCTAGATGAAGAACTTGGTTGTCGAGCCTGGATTACGAGAATCCCATCGATTCATGAGAGCAATAAACAACTATATAGGATGTATATCTAGTTGCCTAAAAAGATAGAATCCAATGGAGGCTTGTAAAGAGGGTGTATCTAAAACAAGGAAATCAAATGAAATCCATACATACTCATCAATAAATCAAATAGAAGATAGATATATAAAAGACATAAAGCTTATATACAAAAGCCCAATCATTCACAAACTAATCCATAGACCCCCTTAGTGTGGTTTAGCTACTCATTGACAATAATGAAAAGAAGAGAAAAGATGAGGAATAACCCTTGAAGATCATCTCCACCTTGGGAACCGCATTGACCCGTACTTGAAAGTTCTCACGTTGTGATAAATATTATTCTAGATGGGGGGTGAATAGATTATAAACAATTTAACCCAAATTTTCGTGTATGGTCAAGATTACGAAAATACCCTTAATAGTCAATAAAATAAAGCAAGTGTAATATGGTGCGGAAAAATTAACAACACTTGATTTTTAAGTGGAAACCCTTACGGGAAAAACCACGGGCTAATAAGCGAGCCACACTCAAACCTAGAATCCACTAAATGTGTAAACCGATTACAACCTAATCCTAGAAGTAATCACACACCTACCTAATCCCGGTATAAGTGGACCTAGTCCAATTGCTTGCGATCTAAGCAACCTAATCCTGGAAGCTACACATAAGACTTACTTCTCAAAGAAGAGATTAACACCCTAAGTGAATATGTGAATATCCAAAATGCAACATAGAGCAAGGGAACCCTATATGCTTATCTAAGATGATGATTTTGCAATAAAAACAATCCTAGGTATTAAGAACTAAATGACATGTCAATTAGCTTAGCAAATCATAGATTATGCAAACCTAGAAAGCTATCACAATACAACTCTCAAACATTCAAAAACACTAATCTCAAACTTGTATCTAAGATATATATGAATAACATACAAGTAATAAAATGAGATTGCTTGCAAAGAAAAACACAAAATA
The DNA here is from genome assembly GCA_008009225.1 of Acer yangbiense. Classification (NCBI taxonomy): domain Eukaryota; kingdom Viridiplantae; phylum Streptophyta; class Magnoliopsida; order Sapindales; family Sapindaceae; genus Acer; species Acer yangbiense. Next base: position 28,226,789 of record CM017771.1, read on the forward strand.
TGTAAGATATTAGTGAAAAACTTGCCAAGCAAAGTGTGATGAAGAATCCATGCAAGATGATATCTAGATGATCAAAGATGATGCTAGATGATGATTGATGATCATGGAAATAGTGTTTGAGTAATTAAAGGTGAGTTCTTGTGTATTTTTCTTGCTTTGAAAAATATTCTAAGTATGAAATCTGAATATCAACTCACTTGATTGACCTAAAGTCAAAGTGGCATATATATAGGGTGTCAAGATGAAGTGTGGTCGTTTTGAAAAGTGACACCAATATTGCCTTGGGTGCTGTACAAGGTGCTGTACAAGGTGCTGTACGTAGAGCGACTTGTACAGCGCCTACCTGGGAAATGAAGAACATTTCTTCATTGGCGCTGTTCGAACAGCGCTTCTGTACAGCGCCAAAACTCTGTTCTCTCTGGAAAACAGAGTGGCGCTGTACGTACAGTGCTTTGTAAAGCGCCTGTACAGCAACCCAATAGCGACCGAATTAAATCGATCAGGTCTGCACAGCGCTTAGATGGGCGCTATACGAACAGTGCTTTCAACAGCGCTTTGTACAGTGCCTTACACTATGTATGAAATCTAAGATTATGCATGGCATGGCATTGGTCATACAAGATGTAATCAAAATAAACAAGCAAGAAGAGATGTTAATGAACATTAATGCACAACAATAAGAAACACAACATACAAGATTTAACCATATGCATGAGTTGTGAGTGTGTGCAACTATCTCTTCAAGACAAGTAAGCACTTAGAGTATTACCTTTGGTGCTTATCAAGATGAGGTCTTTAAAGGGCTTTGAACAATAACACCAACACCTAAGCTACCCTTACAAAGAACCCCAACATGTGGTTTGTCCACGAAATGAGCCAATCAACAAAGGGGAACCTTACAATATCCCCCTTTGGCTATTTCGTGACAAAACCACCACTCACATTGATTCCTCACAAAAACAATAGAAACTACGGGACAACAATGATTTTCTACATTACAAAGAGATAAGAAAATAAAACTTCAAGTCTTCAACCTCTTGTAGAATAATCAAACCCTAAAAATAAGATTTTTATATTATCCAATACAAGTGAAATGTGAGATTAATCAAGTGAGAACAAAAAACAAGCATTTGCATTTTAGAATTTAAGGCACAACAACATTATGCAATGTATGTGTATGCAATGCTCCCCCTCAATGTATGTTCTCCCCAATCATGCACAATAGCTACAAAAATTTGCTACAACAATATGCAACTCCCCTTACCAATCCTACTCCCCCTTTTTGTCATGATATAGGCAAAGGAGTAGTCCCCAACCGGGTCACTCTTAGCAAAGAGAGATAGTAGCATGCAAGAAATTTGCATAATCATATTAGTCACTTTATGCATCCCAATTAATTAAAGAGAAACAAGAAGATTTATTTTAAGAAAATGTGTGAATCAAACATGCTTTGCATACAAGACATGTAGCATTCAAGTCCAAAATAAAATGGTATTTGGCAAAGCAAATGACAAAGGTTTCTAATAAGAATTCAAACCAATTTCACCATTGTCATGAGAAAAGCAAGGATATAGAGATTTCATTAATTTTAATAAGGGCAACTATATCCAACTTTATAAGCGAAACATGGCATGAGCGACTTTGCACCCTATTTGATTTTTCCGGATAAGATATCCATATGATAGTAACCATGTTCAAATAATAAAGAAAGAGAGACATTTGGAATTTAAATTCCTTTGAACGGATACAAGATCCTTTATTCATTTTAAGTCTCATAAGCTTTTTCACACAAGTTTTGCATTTAATAACCTCAATCATTAATTCATGCTTTTCATTTGAGCATGTCATATGAATTTCATGCTTTTCAATTTTCGTTAGCATGTTATATAAGAATCATCATGTCATGGAAATAACTATAGGTCATTCAAATCATACTTCCTATGTAAATCTCCTAGTCCAAAAATGCATGTTTGAACATAAATATGACATGGATTGTAAACAAGCAAGGTTCACACTTATTGAATTTAAAACATATATACATATGTGCAACCAAGCTTACTCAAGCAATTAAAAGAATAAGCATAAGATATTTCAAATTTTTTGCAAGTGACAAGAATGCAAAATAGCTCTCTTTGCTTGAGTTCCCCATATGGGGTCAATCACAAATCACATCACTCCATAAGACATATCCCAATAGATCTACTAAGTGTTTTAAATTGAGTAGCATCTAAGGGTTTAGTAAATAAGTCTGCAAGTTGATCATTAGACCTGTAAGGTTCCCATTTGTCGATTGGCTCATTTCGTGGACAAACCACATGTTGGGGTTCTTTGTAAGGGTAGCTTAGGTGTTGTTGTTATTGCTCAAGCCCTTTGAAGACCTCGTCTTATTAAGCACCGAAGGTAAATTTCTATGTGCTTACTTTTCTTTAAAGAGATTAGTTGCACACACACACTTAACATACATTGCATATGTGTGCATTCTCTTCACTTGTCACATTTCACACTTGCACTTATTTGTTATATTTTGTTGTGTGTAATTGTGTCTTGTTGTCTTGTAATTCATTTCCCGATAGTTTTCAGAAACGTTTGCGCATGCACTAGAATGTGCTTGGTTTAGCGCGAGGACCGCTTACGGAAAATACCCTTGGCTTCTTCTTGGTTTTCACCTTTGTTGGTGATCGACAGTTATGATCGGTGGCCTGGCCGCCGAATGAAACCGCCGTTTGCTTCCAGAAGTGTCTGGAGCAATTCTACGGTTACGATCGGCGGTCACGACCACTGTTTGAAACCACCGTTCGAAACCTCCGTTCAAGACCTGATTGATTTTATCTCTCGGTCTAATTCGGCGGTTGAATCGGCAGTCACGAAACCGTCGTTCATACCTGATTGATTTTTTTATCTCGGGTTTGATTTGGCGGTTAGATCGGCGGTCACGAAATCACCGAATGAAACCGCCGTTGGTCCCCTGTTCCTCTCTGGTCCAATTCGACGGTTATGATCGGCGGCCTGGTCTCCGATTGAAACCGCCGATCGGTGCGTTTCAGGGGTAAACTTGTCTTTTCACATGCTCTGTTTTTCATGCCTATAAATACATCACTTTCTCTTGTTCTGAAGGTGACTCTTTAATCATCAAGAACCCTACTTTCAAAAGAGAGATTTTTAAGAGAGAAAGCAACCAAGTTTGCTCATTAAACACTCAAACCAAAATCTATTTGCATCAAAGTTCATCTAGCATTCTCTAGCATATCTAATATGCTTGCTTGCATGGGTCTTTCATCATCACACTTGCTTTGGTAAGTTTTTCACTATTATCATACATAATTAGTGTTTAATTTATTATGGCATCTCTTTTATTACTTGATTGTTCTTAGGTTAAATTCTAATATTCAAGATAGAGATTGTTGTGTTGATTTGATTGAGTGTTGTTTTTTGTGATAGATATCTAGGTTTCCATAATCTATGATCATCTAAGCTAATTGACATGTCATTTAGCTTTAATATCTAGGATTGTTTTTAATTGCAAATTCATCATCTTAGATAAGCATTTGCTCTATGTTGCATTTGAATATTCGTATATTCACTTAGGGTGTTAATCTCTTTTTAGAGAATTAAGTCTTGTGTTGTAACCGGGATTAGGTTGCTTAATTCGCAAGCAATCGGACTAGGTTCGCTTATACCGGGATTAGGTAGGTGTGTGATTACTTCCGGGATTAGGTTGTAATCGTTTTACACATTTAGTGGATTTGAGGTTCGAGTGTGGCTTACTTACTAGCCCGTGGTTTTTCCCGTGAGGGTTTCCACGTAAAAATCAAGTGTTATTTAATTTCCGTATTTTATACTTGATTTATTGCTTTATCTATTTAGGGGTAATTTCATAATTTTGACTAAACACGAAAAATTGGGTAATGAGCTTAAAATCTATTCACCCCTCCCCTCCTCTAGATAGTTTTATACACACCGTGCTATAATTTGTTTCAATTGGTATCAGAGCGGGTTCCTAGATATACATAGGTGATCCTTGCTTATTTTGGTGTGTTTTGCATTTTGTGTGATTTTTTGATCATTCATATATTTGCATTCATTTCATTCATTCATAAACACTATGAGTGAAAACGATGGAAATGGTGGTGGCAACGAGGGTGCTTCTAGCACAAGGCCTCCACTTCTTACCGGGTTGAACTATTACTAATGGAAAGGGAAGATGGAATCCTACATATGTCAAATTCACGACCGTGCATGGATGGCGGTTGAAGACGGATATGATCTACCCAAGATGACTCCTGCGGGTGGAGGAGAAGAAGTATTGAAGCCTAAGGCGCAATGGAACGCGCAAGAGTTTAAAGCTTCAAAGTGGAATAGGAAGGCGATGCATGCCATCCTATGTGCAATGGACGAAAATCAATATAAATTGATTCAAAATACTAGGATAGCTAAGGAGGCATGGGACATCCTAGAGATTGCACATGAGGGAACCGAAGTGGTGAAAGACTCTAAGCTTCAAGTCCTCTAAACTCAATTCGAGATGCTTATTATGGAGGAGAATGAGTGCTTTAACGACTTCAAGATCAAGTTGATTGATATAGTCAACCAAAGTCATCAACTTGGTGATCCATATTCGGATAGGAGAATCAAGCAAAAGATTATGAGATCTCTTCTAGATAGGTTTGAATCAAAAGTAATGGCTTTAGAAGAAAATAGTGGATATAAGGATATGAAGCCGAGTGAGGTGATTGGGAGACTTCTAGCTTATGAGTCTAGGAAGGGTCCTATCTCCACACCTCCTAAAAAGCAAAAAATAATTGCTTTGAAAACCTCCAAGGATGAAAAAGAGGCAAAGAAGAATGACTCGGACGAAGACCTTGCATTGTTTGTGAAGAGATTCAAGAGGGTCATGAAGTTCGGGAAAAAAGACTTTGGTTCCAAAGGTCAAAACTACAAGAAAAAGGGTTCCTACAACAAGTTTGAGCCTAGGAAAGAAAAGACCGAAAGGAAAGGGGTCCGATACTTCGAGTGTGGTGGCATAGGTCATTTTACCCCCGAATGTGCAAATCACAATGAGAAGAAAAAGGGAAAAGTGATGGCCTCCACTTGGAGTGGAAGTAGTGATGACTCCATTGAGGGAGATGAGTCTTCGAATGATAAAGAGCTCATGGCTAATCTCCTAGCTTTTGCCTCCTCCCATAAAAGCAAAAGTGCTAGTGAAAGAGAGGAAATGAGTCAAGAGGAAAATGACTCAAGTGAAGAAGAAAGTGATTCCTCTTCTAACTCCATAAATGGATTTGTGGAGAAAAAGGTGCTTGCTAAATACCATGCCGAGTTTAATGATTTAGCAATCAAGAGCACTAGAAAGATCAAGATGTTGAGAGAAGAAAATCTTGAGCTTTTATCTCATAATGACCACTTAAGTGAACAAGTGGAAAAATTCAAGAACATGGAAGATAAGCTAAGTGAGGAGTTAGTCTTATCTAGGAGAAATGAAGAAAGTCTAAAGAGGGAGCTTGAAGAAGTGAGAGAGTCTATCACTAGGATGGATTCTAGCACCAAGAAGCTTGACCATATGCTTGGTGTTGGAAAGAGTCCATGTGACAAGACGGGTCTTGGGTATGAAGATGGCAAGAAAATCTCAACCTCTAACAAGACCGTGTTTGTCAAGAGTTTAAGGAACGAAGAAACTTCATTTGTGCAAATTCCTAGGAAGTAGTTAGAAATAGGACAATGTTCAAATGCACAAGTGAAGATGGGGCCAAGAAGGCAACCTCAAGCTCAACCCTCTAGGGTCCCTCAAGCCAACATTCCTCCACAACTGGCTCACAAAGGAAAGAGACCAATCATGCAACCTCAAGCTAGGAAGCAATCTAAACCGGTTCAACAACGAAGACCAATTGAACCCATTCGTCCACAAAGACAAGGACAAGGTATGATTCCTTATTTTACTCCTATATGTCACTTTTGTGGATTTGATGGTCATATTAGACCACATTGCTTTCGATATATTAAAATGTCCAAAAACTAGAAGCATGATTGAAAAGAAAAAGAAAAGAGCCATGATGCATGTTCCTAGGAATGATAATATTGTTATGCATGATCCTAGAACATCTAGAGCCCATGTACCAAAGACCACTAAGAAAACTAAGATTGTTTCTAGGTGGATTAGAAAGAATGAAAATGTTTGCCATGTTGCTCAAATAGCCTTGAAGGCAAATTTTTCTAATTTTTGGTATTTAGATAGTGGGTGCTCTAGGCACATGACGGGAAACAAGAGTTTCTTCGAGACTCTTGTTATGGAGGAAGGAGGAAGGAGGAAGGAGGATATGTCACTTTTAGTGATGGATCCAAAAAGAAAGTTGTAGGGAAATGAACCATTTCTGTTCCCGGATTACCATCCTTATCCGATGCTTTATTTGTTGATGGCTTGAAAGCCAATTTAATAAGCATTTCACATCTAAGTGACGAAGGATATTCCGTCTTGTTTAGAAAAGATGATTGCTCGATCCTAAAGCCCGATGGACAAACCTTATTGAAAGGTATGAGATCTAGCAACAATTGCTATTGTATTGAAGCTAGAATAGTCTCAAACAATGTGTCCATGGATGAGCAAATAGAGTTGTGGCATGAAAGACTTGGCCACATGAACTTTAGGGATTTAAGAACCCTTGGAAAGTTCGATTGTGTGCGTGGCCTCCCTAAGCTTAGGAAGAAAGCCAATGGTATTTGTGGACCTTGCCAACAAGGAAAACAAACTAAAAGCATGCACAAAAAGGGCAAGTATCTCTCCACCAAGGAGCCCCTAGAGCTTCTCCACATGGATCTCATGGGTCCTATGCAAACCGAGAGTTTAGGTGGAAAGAGATACATTTTTGTTTGTGTTGATGATTTCTCTAGATTTACATGGACATATTTTCTTAGAGAAAAATCCGAAACTTTTGATAAGCTTAAAATGCTTTGTACTAAAATACAAAATGAAATGAATTCTAACATTAAAAGCATTAAACGGATTAGAAGTGACCATGGGAGGGAATTTAAGAATGCCTCTTTTGAAAGCTATTGCAATAGCTTAGGCATCTCCCATGAGTTCTCGGCTCCTAGGACACCTCAACAAAATAGAGTTGTTGAGAGGAAGAATAGGGTCCTTCAAGAGATGGCCCGACTGATGGTGCTTAGCAACAATGTCTCTAGGAACTTATGGGCTGAAGCCGTCAATACGGCTTGTTATATAGGGAATCGTGATTTCCTAAGGCCCGGATCTAGAAACACCTCCTATGAGTTATGGAAGGGTAGGAAGCCAAATGTTAGCTACTTCCTCACATTTGGAAGCAAATGCTACATTTTAAATAACCGTGGTCAACTTGGCAAATTTGATGCTAAGAGTGTTGAGGGTATTTTTATTGGCTATGCCTTGAATAGTAGAGCCTATAGAGTTTTCACCTTGAAGACTCGAACTGTTATGGAATCATCCAATGTTGTCATTGATGATACTAGGCTCAAGTCGAATGACCATGAGGAGGAGGAAGTTTTAGAGGATGACTCTTCTTTGGAAAGGGTTGTGGTGACTCCCAATGTTAGGACGTCCAATGACAATAATGAAGTCACACAACCTATTACTAGAGTCCCTCTATTGGACTCTAATGAACCCGCTCCATGGGTTAAAAGACTCCATAACAAAGAAGATGTTATTGGAGATGTGAATGAGGGTGTTAGGACAAGGCGTCAAATAGCTAATCTCATTAGCTTTACATGCTACACCTTTCAAATTGAACCCAAAAAGGTTGATGAAGCCTTGAATGATGAATTTTGGGTTCTTGCCATGCAAGAAGAGCTAAACCAATTCGAAATGAATAAGGTTTGGACTCTAGTTCCTAGGCCTAAAAGCACTAATGTGATAGGCACTAAGTGGATTTATAGGAACAAATCCGATGAGGATGGCAACATAGTGCGAAACAAGGCTAGACTTGTAGTACAAGGGTACTCTCAAATTGAGGGTATCGACTTTGAGGAGACATTTGCTCCCGTTGCCCGGTTAGAGTCCATTAGGCTTCTCTTGTCCATTTCTTGTGTGCAAAAGTTCAAATTACACCAAATGGATGTCAAGAGTGCCTTCCTCAATGGCTTATTGCAAGAGGAAGTGTTTGTTGAACAACCCAAGGGGTTTGTGGATGCACACCACCCCAACCATGTCTATCGCCTCAAGAAGGCTCTATATGGGTTGAAACAAGCACCGAGGGCTTAGTATGAGCGCCTCACTCAATTTCTTGTTGACAATAACTACTCAAGGAGTAGTGTTGACAAGACACTATTCATCAAGAGAGACAATGATGAGCTTTTCATAGCTCAAATATATGTTGAAGATATAGTTTTTGGCTCCACCAATAACACCAAAGTCCAACAATTTGTTGATGTCATGTCTCATGAATTTGAGGTGAGTCTTGTTGGTGAGCTTAGTTACTTCCTAGGTTTGCAAATTAGGCAATTAGATGATGGGATTTTCATAACCCAAGCCAAATATGCTAAAAACCTAGTGAAGAAGTTTGGTCTTGAAAATGCCAAACATTGTGATACACCCATGAGTACCACTTTGAAGCTAAGCAAAGATGCTAGTGGTAAAAGTGTGGAACAAACATTATATCGTGGCATGATTGGTAGCTTGCTTTATTTGACCGCAAGTAGGCCCGATATCTCTTTTAGTGTGGGTGTGTGTGCTAGGTACCAAGCGGATCCCAAGGAGTCCCATCTCTCTTCCGTAAAGAGAATCATTCGCTATGTGAATGGGACATCCAACTATGGGATTTGGTACTCTTTTGACACTAATGCTAGTCTTGTAGGCTTTAGTGATACGGATTGGGATGGAAATTGTGATGATAGGAAAAGCACATCGGGCGGTTGCTTCTTCCTAGGCAACAACTTGGTGTCTTGGTTTTGCAAGAAGCAAAACTCGATTTCCTTGTCCACGGCTAAGGCCGAGTACATAGCCGCGGGGAGTGGATGCACACAACTCCTATGGATGAAGAAAATGCTAGTAGACTATGGATTCAACCAAGGTACTCTCACTCTCTTTTGTGATAACATAAGTGCCATTAATATTTCCAAGAATCCGGTGCAACATTCTAGAACTAAGCATATTGACATCCGCCATCACTTCATTAGAGAGCTTGTTGAAAATAAATGCATAGTACTTGAACATGTAGGTACTAATGATCAACTTGCGGACCTATTTACTAAACCCTTAGATTCTACTCGATTTAAAACACTAAGTAGATCTATTGGGATATGTCTTGTGGAGTGATGAGTTTTGTACTTGACCCCATATGGGGAACTCAAGCAAAGAGAGCTATTTTGCATTCTTGTATCTTGCAAAAAATTCGAAATAACTTATGCCTCTTCTTTTAATTATTTGAGTAAACTTGGTTGCACATATGTATATATGTTTTCAATTCAATAAGTGTGAACCTTGCTTGTTTACAATCCATGTCATATTTATGTTCAAACATGCATTTTTGGAATAGGAGATGTATTTAGGAAGTATGATTTGAATGACCTATGGTTATCTCCATGACATGATGATTCTTTTATAACATGCTAATGTCAAATGAAAAAGCATGAAATTCATATAACATGCTCACATGAAAAGCATGAATTGATGATTGTATATTCTTAAAATGCAAAACATGTGTGAAAGCTTATGAGACTCAAAATGAATAAAGGATCTTGTATCCGTTCAAAGGAATTTATATTCCAAATGTCTTTCTTTCTTTATTGGTTGAACATGGCTACTATCATACGGATATCTTATCCGGAAAAATCAAATAGGGTGCAAAGTCGCTCATGCCATGTTTTGCTTATAAAGTTGGATATAGTTGTTCTTAAATTGAAATCAATATATTCTATATCCTTGCTTTACTCATGACATTGGTGAAATTGGTTTGAATTCTTATTAGAAATCTTTGTCATTTGCATTGCCAAATACCATTGTATTTTGGACTTGAATGCTACATGTCTTGTATGCAAAACATGTTTGATTCACACATTTTTTTTTAAAAAAATAAATCTCCTTGTTTCTCTCCAATTAATTGAGATGCATAAAGTGACTTAAATTGATTATGCAAATATCTTGCATGCTTCTATCTCTCGTTGCTATGAGTGACCCGGTTGGGGACTACTCCTTTGCCTATATCATGACAAAAAGGGGGAGTAGGATATGGTAAGGGGAGTTGCAAAATATAGAAGCAATTGTGCATATTGGGGAGAACATTCATTGAGGGGGAATAACCTGTTGAAGGGGAGCATTGCATATACATACATTGCATGATGTTGTACCTAATTTCTTAAATGCAAATGCTTGTTTTTGCTCTCACTTGATTCATCTCATTTCTTACTTGTATTGGAAATGTTAGAAACTTTATTTTCAGGGATTGATTATTCTACAAGAGGTTGAAGACTTCACGTTGCATTTTCTTATCTCTTTGTAATGTAGAATATCATTGTAGTCCCGTAGTTTCTATTTTTTATTGTGAGGAATCAATGTGAGTGGTGGTTTTGTCACGAAATAGCCAAAGAGAGAGATTGTAAGGTTCCCATTTGTTGATTGGCTCATTTCGTGGACAAACCACATGTTGGGGCTCTTTGTAAGGGTAGCTTAGGTGTTGTTGTTATTGCTCAAGCCCTTTGAAGACCTCGTCTTGTTAAGCACCGAAGGTAAATTTCTATGTGCTTACTTTTCTTTAAAGAGATTAGTTGCACACACACACACTTAACATACATTGCATATGTGTGCATTCTCTTCACTTGTCACATTTCACACTTGCACTTATTTGTTATATTTTGTTGTGTGTAATTGTGTCTTGTTGTCCTGTAATTCGTTTCCTGATAATTTTTGAAAACATCCGCGCATGCACTAGAATGTGCTTGCTTTAGCGCAGAATGTCCTTGGCTTCTCCTTGGTTTTCACCTTTGTTGGTGATCGACGGTTATGATCGGTGGCCTAGCCACCGAATGAAACCGCCGTTTGCTTCCAGAAGTGTCTGGAGCAATTCTGCGGTTACGATCGGCGGCCACGACCGCCGTTCGAAACCGCCATTCAAGACCTGATTGATTTTATCTCTCGGTCTAATTCGGCGGTTGAATCGGCGGTCACGAAACCGCCATTCATACTGAAACAAATTATAGCACGGTGTGTATAAAACTATCTAGAGGGGGGGGTGAATAGATTTTAAGCTTATTACCCAATTTTTCGTGTTTAGTCAAAATTATGAAATTACCCCTAAATAGATAAAGCAATAAATCAAGTATAAAATGCGGAAATTAAATAACACTTGATTTTTTCGTGGAAACCCTCACGGGAAAAACCACGGGCTAGTAAGTAAGCCACACTCGAACCTCGAATCCACTAAATGTGTAAAACGATTACAACCTAATCTCGGAAGTAATCACACACCTACCTAATCCCGGTATAAGCGAAGCTAGTCCGATTGCTTGCGAATTAAGCAACCTAATCCCGGTCACAACACAAGACTTAATTCTCTAAAAAGAGATTAACACCCTAAGTGAATATATGAATATTCAAATGCAACATAGAGCAAGGGAAACCCTATATGCTTATCTAAGATGATGAATTTGCAATTAAAAACAATCCTAGATATTAAAGCTAAATGACATGTCAATTAGCTTAGATAATCATAAATTATAGAAACCTAGATATCTATCATAAAAACAACACTCAATCAAATCAACACAACAATCTTTATCTTGAATATTAGAATTTAACCTAAGAACAATCAAGTAATAAAAGAGATGCCATAATAAATTAAACACTAATGATGTATGATAATAGTGAAAAACTTACCAAAGCAAGTGTGATGATGAAAGACCCATGCAAGCAAGCATCCTAGATATGCTAGAGAATGCTAGATGAACTTTGATGCAAATGGATTTTGGTTTGAGTGTTTAATGAGCAAACTTGGTTGCTTTCTCTCTTAAAAATCTCTCTTTTGAAAGTAGGGTTCTTGATGATTAAAGAGTCACACTCAGAACAAGAGAAAGTGATGTATTTATAGGCATGAAAAACAGAGCATGTGAAAAGACAAGTTTGCCCCTGAAACGCACCGATCGGCGGTTTCAATAGGCGGCCAGGCCGCCGATCATAACCGCCGAATTGAACCCGAGAGGAACAGGGGACCAACGGCGGTTTCATTCGGCGGTTTTGTGACCGCCGATCTAACCGTCTAATCAAACCTGAGATAAAAAAATCAATCAGGTATGAACTGTGGTTTTATTCGGCGGTTTTATGACCGCCGATTCAACCGCCGAATTAGACCGAGAGATAAAATCAATCAGGTTTCGAACGGCGGTTTCGAACAGCGGTCGTGACCGCCGATCGTAACTGCAGAATTGCTCCATACAGTACTGGAAGCAAATGACGGTTTCATTCGGCGGCCAGGCCGCAAATCATAACCGCCGATCACCAACAAAGGTGAAAACCAAGAAGAAGCCAATGGCATTCTCCGTAGGCGGTCCTCGTGCTAAACCAAGCACATTCTGGTGCATGCGCGGACGTTTCTGAAAACTATCGGGAAACGAATTACAAGACAACAAGACACAATTACACACAACAAAATATAACAAATAAGTGCAAGTGTGAAATGTGACAAGTGAAGAGAATGCACACATATGCAATGTATGTTAAGTGAGTGTGTGCAACTAATCTCTTTAAAGAAAAGTAAGCACATAGAAATTTACCTTCGGTGCTTATCAAGACGAGGTCTTCAATGGGCTTGAGCAATAACACTGATACCTAGACTACCCTTACAAAGAACCCCCAGCATGTGGTTTGTCCACGAAATAAGCCAATTAACAAATGGGAACCTTACAATCTCCCCTTTTGGCTATTTCGTGACAAAACCACCACTCACATTGATTCCTCACATTAAAATAGAAACAACGGGATAACTATGATATTCTACAATACAAAGAGATAAGAAAATAAAATTTCAAGTCTTCAATCTCTTGTAGAAAAATCAAGCCCTGAAAATAAGATTTCTATATTTTCCAATACAAGTGAAATGTGAAATGTGAGATTAATCAAGTGAGAACAAAAAAAAAAAAACAAGCATTTGCATTTTAATAGTTTAGACACAACATTATGAAATGTATGTGTATGCAATGCTCCCCTTCAACGGGTTACTCCCCCTCAATGAATGTTCTCCCCAATATGCACAATTGCTTCTATATTTTGCAACTCCCCTCACCATATACTACTCCCCCTTTTTGTCATGGTATAGGCAAATGAGTAGTCCTCAACCGGGTCACTCATAGCAACAAGAGATAGTAGCATGCAAGATTTGCATAATTAATATAAGTCATTTTATGCATCTCGATTAATTGGAGAGAAACAAGGAGATTTATTTGAAAGAAATGTGTGAATCAAACATGCTTTGCCTACAAGACATGTAGCATTCAAGTCCAAAATACAATGGTATTTGGCAAAGCAAATGACAAAGGTTTCTAATAAGAATTCAAATCAATTTCACCAAAGTCATGAGTAAAGCAAGGATATAGAATATATTGATTTCAATTTAAGAATGACTATATCCAACTTTATAAGCAAAACATGGCATGAGCGACTTTGCACTCTTTTTGATTTTTCCGGATTAGATAACCGTATGATAGTAGCCATGTTCAACCATTAAAGAAAGAGAGACATTTGGAATATAAATTCCTTTGAACGGATACAAGATCCTTTATTCATTTTGAGTCTCATAAGCTTTCACACAAGTTTTACATTTTAAGAATATGCAATCATCAATTCATGCTTTTCATGTGAGCATGTTATATGAATTTCTTGCTTTTTTTCATTTGACATTAGCATGTTATAAAAGAATCATCATGTCATGGAGATAACCATAGGTCATTCAAATCATACTTCCTATATACATCTCCTAGTCCAAAAATGCATGTTTGAACATAAATATGACATGGATTGTAAACAAGCAAGGTTCACACTTATTGAATAGAAAACATATATACATATGTGCAACCAACCTTACTCAAACAATTAAAAGAAGTGGCATAAGTTATTTCGAATTTTTTGCAAGATACAAGAATGAAAAAAAGCTCTCTTTGCTTGAGTTCCCCATATGGGGTCAAATACAAAACTCATCACTCCACAAGACATATCCCAATAGATCTACTTAGTGTTTTAAATCGAGTAGAATCTAAGGGTTTAGTAAATAGGTCCGCAAGTTGATCATTAGTACCTACATGTTCAAGAACTATGCATTTATTTTCAACAAGCTCTCTAATGAAATGATGGCGGATGTCAATATGCTTAGTTCTAGAATGTTGCACCGGATTCTTGGAAATACTAATGGCACTCATGTTATCACAAAAGAGAGTGAGAGTACCTTGGTTGAATCCGTAGTCTACTAGCATTTGCTTCATCCATAGGAGTTGTGTGCATGCACTCCCCGCGGCTATGTATTCGGCCTCAACCGTGGACAAGGAAATTGAGTTTTGCTTCTTGCAAAACCAAGACACCAAGTTGTTGCCTAGGAAGAAGCAACCGCCCGATGTGCTTTTCCTATCATCACAATTTCCTGCCCAATCCGCATCACTAAAGCCTATAAGACTAGCATTAGTGTCAAAAGAGTACCAAATCCCACAGTTGGATGTCCCATTCACATAGCGAATGATTCTCTTTACGGAAGAGAGATGGGACTCCTTGGGATCCGCTTGGTACCTAGCACACACACCCACACTAAAAGAGATATCAGGCCTACTTACGATCAAATAAAGCAAGCTACCAATCATGCCACGATATAACGTTTATTCCACATTTTTACCACTAGCATCGTTGCTTAGCTTCAAAGTGGTACTCATGGGTGTATCACAATGTTTGGCATTTTCTAGACCAAACTTCTTCACTAGGTTTTTGGCATATTTGGCTTGGGTTATGAAAATCCCATCATCTAATTGCCTAATTTGCAAACCTAGGAAGTAACTGAGCTCACCAACAAGACTCATCTCAAATTCATGAGACATGACATCAACAAATTGTTGGACCTTGGTGTTGTTGGTGGAGCCAAAAACTATATCATCAACATATATTTGAGCTATGAAAAGCTCATCATTGTCTTTCTTAATGAATAGTGTCTTGTCAACACTACCCCTTGTGTAGTTATTGTCAACAAGAAATTGAGTGAGGCGCTCATACCAAGCCCTCGATGCTTGTTTCAACCCATATAGAGCCTTCTTGAGGCGATAGACATGGTTGGGGTGATGTGTATCCACAAACCCCTTGGGTTGTTCAACAAACACTTCCTCTTGCAATAAGCCATTGAGGAAGGCACTCTTGACATCCATTTGGTGCAATTTGAACTTGTGCACACAAGAAATGGAAAAGAGAAGCCTAATGGACTCTAACCGGGCAACGGGAGCAAATGTCTCCTCAAAGTCGATACCCTCAATTTGAGAGTACCCTTGTGCTACAAGTCTAGCCTTGTTCCGCACTATGTTGCCATCCTCATCGGATTTGTTCCTATAAATCCACTTGGTGCCTATCACATTAGTGCTTTTAGGCCTAGGAACTAGAGTCCAAACCTCATTCCTTTCGAATTGGTTTAGCTCTTCTTGCATGGCAAGAACCTAAAATTCATCATTTTAGGTTTCATCAACCTTTTTGGGTTCAATTTGAGAGGTGTAGCATGTAAAGCTAATGAGATTCGCTATTTGACGCCTTGTCCTAACACCCTTATTCACATCTCCAATAACATCCTCTTTGTTATGGAGTCTTCTAACCCATGGAGCGGGTTCATTAGAGTCCAAGAGAGGGACTCTAGTAATAGGTTGTGTGACTTCATTATTGTCATTGGATGTCCCAACATTGGGAGTCACCACAACCCTCTCTAAAGGAGAGTCATCCTCTAAAACTTTCTCCTCCTCATGGTCATTAGACTTGAGCCTTGTATCATCAATAACAACATTCGATGATTCCATGACGGTTCGAGTCTTCAAGTTGAAAACTCTATAGGCTCTACTATTCAAGGCATAGCCAATAAAGATACCCTCATCACTCTTAGCATCAAACTTGCCAAGTTGATCACGGTCATTTAAAATGTAGCATTTGCTTCCAAATGTGTGGAAGTAGCTAACATTTGGCTTCCTACCCTTCCATAACTCATAGGAGGTGTTTCTAGATCCGGGCCTTAGGAAAACACGATTCCCTATATAGCAAGCCGTATTGACGGCTTCGGCCTATAGGTTCCTAGAGACATTGTTGCTAAGCAACATCACTTGGGCCATCTCTTGAAGGACCCTATTCTTCCTCTCAACAACTCCATTTTGTTGAGGTGTCCTAGGAGCCGGGAACTCATGGGAGATGCCTAAGCTATTGCAATAGCTTTCAAAAGAGGCATTCTCAAATTCCCTCCCATGGTCACTTCTAGTCCGTTTAATGCTTTTAATGTTAGAATTCATTTCATTTTGTATTTTAGGACAAAGCATTTTAAACTTATCAAAAGTTTCGGATTTTTCTCTAAGAAAATATGTCCATGTAAATCTAGAGAAATCATCAACACAAACAAAAATGTATCTCTTTCCACCTAAACTCTCGGTTTGCATAGGACCCATGAGATCCATGTGGAGAAGCTCTAGGGGCTCCTTGGTGGAGAGATACTTGCCCTTTTTGTGCATGCTTTTAGTTTATTTTCCCTGTTGGCAAGGTCCACAAATACCATTGGCATTCTTCCCAAGCTTAGGGAGGCCACGCACACAATCGAACTTTCCAAGGGTTCTTAAATCCCTAAAGTTCATGTGGCCAAGTCTTTCATGCCACAACTCTTTTTGCTCATCCATGGACACATTGTTTGAGACTATTCTAGCTTCAAGACAATAGCAATTGTCACTAGATCTCATACCTTTCAGTAAGGTTTGTCCATCGGGCTTTAGGATCGAGCAATCATCTTTTCTAAACAAGACGGAATATCCTTCATCACTTAGATGTGAAAGGCTTATTAAATTGGCTTTCAAGCCATCAACAAATAAAGCATCGGATAAGGAGGGTAATCCGGGAACGGTGGAAATGGTGGTGGCAACGAAGGTGCTTCTAGCACAAGGCCTCCACTTCTTACCGGATTGAACTATTCCCAATGGAAAGGGAAGATGGAATCCTACATATGCCAAATTCATGACCGTGCATGGATGGCGGTGGAAGACGGATATGATCTACCCAAGATGACTCTCGATGGTGGAGGAGAAGAAGTATTGAAGCCTAAGGCGCAATGGAACGCGCAAGAGTTTGAGGCTTCAAAGTGGAATAGGAAGGCGATGCATGCCATCTTGTTTGCTATGGATGAAAATCAATATAAATTGATTCAAAATACTAGGATAGGTAAGGAGGCTTGGGACATCCTAGAGATTGCACATGAGGGAACCGAAGTGGTGAAGGACTCTAAGCTTCAAGTCCTCCAAACTCAATTCGAGATGCTTAAGATGGAGGAGAATGAGTGCTTCAACGACTTCGAGATCAAGTTAATGGATATAGTCAACCAAAGCCATCAACTTGGTGATCCATATTCGGATAGGAGAATCAAGCAAAAGATTATGAGATCTCTACCCGATAGGTTTGAATCGAAGGTGACGGCTTTAGAAGAAAATAGTGGATATAAGGATATGAAGCCGAGTGAGGTGATTGGGAGACTTCTAGCTTATGAGTCTAGGAAAGGGCCTATCTCCACACCCATTAAAAAGCAAAAAGGAATTGCTTTAAAAACCTCCAAGGATGAAAAGGAGGCAAAGAAGGTTGACTCGGATGAAGAACTTGCCTTGTTTGTAAAAAGGTTCAACAAGGTTATGAAGTTTAGAAGAAAGGGCTTTGGATCAAAAGGTCAAGATTTGAAGAAAAAGGGCTCTTTCAAGAAGTTTGAACCTAGGCAAGAAAGGACCGAAAGGAAAGGGGTCCGATGTTTCGAGTGTGGTGGCATAGGTCACTTTGCCCCCAAATGTGCAAATCACAATGAGAGGAAAAAGGGAAAAGTGATGGCCGCCACTTAGAGTGGAAGTAGTGATGACTCCTATGAGGGAGATGAGTCTTCAAGTGATGAAGAGCTCATGGCTAACCTCCTAGCCTTTGCCTCCTCCCATAAAAGCAAAAGTGCTAGTGAGAGAGAGGAAATGAGTCAAGAGGAAAATGACTCAAGTGAAGAAGAAAGTGATTCCTCTTCGAACTCCATAAATGGATTTGTGGAGAAAAAGGTGCTTGCTAAATATCATGCCGAGTTTAATGATTTAGCAATCAAGAGCACAAGAAAGATCAAGATGTTGAGAGAAGAAAATCTTGAGCTTGCATCTCATAATGACCACTTAGGTGAACAAGTGGAAAAATTCAAGAAGATGGAAGATAAGCTAAGAGAGGAGTTAGTCTTATCTAGGAGGAATGAAGAAAGCCTAAAGTGGGAACTTGAAGAAGTAAGAGAGTCTATGACTAGGATGGATTCTAGCACCAAGAAGCTTGACCATATGCTTAGTGTTGGAAAGAATCCATGTGACAAGAGGGGTATTGGGTATGAAGATGGCAAGAAGATCTCAACCTCTAACAAGACCGTGTTTGTCAAGAGCTTGAAGAACGAAGAAACTTCATATGTGCAAATTCCTAGGAAGAAGTTAGAAGTAGGACAATGTTCAAATGCATAAGTGAAGATGGGGCCAAGAAGGCAAACTCAAGCTCAACCCCCTAGGGTCCCTCAAGCCATCATTCCTCCACAATCGGCTCACAAAGGAAAGAGACCTATCATGCAACCTCAAGCTAGGAAGCAATTTAGACCGGTTCAACAACGAAGAAGGATTGAACCCTTTCATCCACAAAGACAGGGACAAGGTATGATTCCTTATTTTACTCCTATATGTCACTTTTGTGGATTTGATGGTCATATTAGACCACATTGCTTTCGATATATAAAAATGTGAAAAACTAGAAGCATGATAGAGAAGAAAAAGAAAAGAGCCATGATGCATGTTCCTAGGAATGATAATATTATTATGCATGATCCTAGGACATCTAGAGCCCATGTACCAAAGACCACTAAGATAGCTAAGATTGTTTCTAGGTGGATTAGAAAGAATGAAAATGTTTGCCATGTTGCTCAAATAGCCTTGAAGGCAAATTCTTCTAATTTTTGGTATTTAGATAGTGGGTGCTCTAGGCACATGACGAGGAACAAGAGTTTCTTCGAGACTCTTGTTATGGAGGAAGGAGGATATGTCACTTTTGGTGATGGATCCAAAAAGAAGGTTGTAGGG
The DNA here is from genome assembly GCA_008009225.1 of Acer yangbiense. NCBI lineage: Eukaryota > Viridiplantae > Streptophyta > Magnoliopsida > Sapindales > Sapindaceae > Acer > Acer yangbiense. Next base: position 28,246,073 of record CM017771.1, read on the forward strand.
AAAGGAACCATTTCCGTTCCCGGATTACCCTCCTTATCCGATGCTTTATTTGTTGATGGCTTGAAAGCCAATTTAATAAGCATTTCACATCTAAGTGATGAAGGATATTCCGTCTTGTTTTGTAAAGATGATTGCTCAATCCTAAAGCCCGATGGACAAACCTTATTGAAAGGTATGAGATCTAGCGACAATTGCTATTGTCTTGAAGCTAGAATAGTCTCAAACAATGTGACCATGGATGAGCAAATAGAGTTGTGGCATGAAAGACTTAGCCACATGAACTTTAGGGATTTAAGAACCCTTGGAAAGTTTAAGTGTGTGCGTGGCCTCCCTAAGCTTGGGAAGAAAGCCAATGGTATTTGTGGACCTTGCCAACAGGGAAAACAAACAAAAAGCATGCACAAAAAGGGCAAGTATTTCTCCACCAAGGAGCCCCTAGAGCTTCTCCACATGGATCTCATGGGTCCTATGAAAACCGAGAGTTTAGGTGGAAAGAGATACATTTTTGTTTGTATTGATGATTTCTCTAGATTTACATGGACATATTTTCTTAGACAAAAATCCGAAACTTTTGATAAGTTTAAAATGCTTTGTACTAAAATACAAAATGAAATGAATTCTAACATTAAAAGCATTAAGCGGATTAGAAATGACCATGGAAGGGAATTTGAGAATGCCTCATTTGAAAGCTATTGCAATAGCTTAGGCATCTCCCATGAGTTCTCGGCTCCTAGGACACCTCAACAAAATGGAGTTGTTGAGAGAAAGAATAGGGTCCTTCAAGAGATGGCCCGAGTAATGTTGCTTAGCAACAACGTCCCTAGGAACCTATGGACCGAAGCCGACAATACGGCTTGCTATATAAGGAATCGTGTTTTCCTAAAGCCTGGATCTAGAAACACCTCCTATGAGTTATGGAAGGGTAGGAAGCCAAATGTTAGCTACTTCCACACATTTGGAAGCAAATGCTACATTTTAAATGACCGTGATCAACTTGGCAAGTTTGATGCTAAGAGTGATGAGGGTATCTTTATTGGCTATGCCTTGAATAGTAGAGCCTATAGAGTTTTCAACTTGAAGACTCCAACCGTCATGGAATCATCGAATGTTGTTATTGATGATACAAGGCTCAAGTCTCATGACCATGAGGAGGAGGAAATTTTAGATGATGACTCTCCTTTGGAGAGGGTTGTGGTGAATCTCAATGTTGGGACGTCCAATGACATTAATGAAGTCACACAACCTATTACTAGAGTCCCTCTCTTGGACTCTAATGAACCCGCTCCATGGGTTAGAAGGCTCCATAACAAAGAGGATGCTATTAGAAATGTGAATGAGGGTGTTAGAACTAGACGTCAAATAGCTAATCTAATTAGCTACACATGCTACACCTCTCAAATTGAACCCAAAAAGGTTAATGAAGCCTTAAATGATGAATTTTGGGTTCTAGCCATGCAAGAAGAGCTAAACCAATTCGAGAGGAATGAGGTTTGGACTCTAGTTCCTAGGCCTAAAAGCTCACATGTGATAGGAACTAAGTGGATTTATAGGAATAAATCCGATGAGAATGGCAACATAGTGCGGAACAAGGTTAGACTTGTAGCACAAGGGTACTCTCAAATTGAGGGTATCGACTTAGAGGAGACTTTTGCTCCCCGTTGCCTGTTTAGAGTCCATTAGGCTTCTCTTGTCCATTTCTTGTGTGCACAAGTTCAAATTGCACCAAATGGATGTCAAGAGTGCCTTCCTAAATGGCTTATTGCAAGAGGAAGTGTTTGTTGAACAACCCAAGGGGTTTATGGATGCACACCACCCCAACCATGTCTATCGCCTCAAGAAGGCACTATATGGGTTGAAACAAGCACCGAGGGCTTGGTATGAGTGCCTCACTCAATTTCTTGTTGACAATGACTACACAAGAGGTAGTGTTGACAAGACCTTGTTCATCAAGAGAAACAAAGATGAGTTATTTATAGCTCAAATCTATGTTGATGACATTGTATTTGGCTCCACCAACAACACCAAGGTCCAACAATTTGTTGATGTCATGTCTCATGAATTTGAGATCAGTCTTGTTGGTGAGTTTAGTTACTTCCTAGGTTTGCAAATTAGGCAATTAGATGATGGGATTTTCATAACCCAAGCCAAATATGCCAAAAACCTAGTGAAGAAGTTTGGTTTAGAGAATGCCAAACATTGTGATACACCCATGAGTACCACTTTGAAGCTAAGCAAGGATGCTAGTGGTAAAAGTGTGGAACAAACGTTATATCGTGGCATGATAGGTAGCTTGCTTTATTTGACCGTAAGTAGGCCCGATATCTCCTTTAGTGTGGGTGTGTGTGCTAGGTACTAAGCGGATCCTAAGGAGTCCCATCTCTCTTCCGTAAAGAGAATCATTCGCTATATGAATGGGACATCCAACTATGGGATTTGGTACTCTTTTGACACTAATGCTAGTCTTGTAGGCTTTAGTGATGCGGATTGGGCAGGAAATTGCGATGATAGGAAGAGCACATCGGGCGGTTGCTTCTTCCTAGGCAACAACTTGGTGTCTTGGTTTTGCAAGAAGCAAAACTCGATTTCCTTGTCCACTGCCGAGGCCGAGTACATAGCCGCGGGGAGTGGATGAACACAATTCCTATAGATGAAGCAAATGCTAGTAGACTACGGATTCAACCAAGGTACTCTCACTCTCATTTGTGATAACATGAGTGCCATTAATATTTCCAAGAATCCGGTGGAACATTCTAGAACTAAGCATATTGACATCCGCCATGAAAGTTCTCAAAGTGTGTTCTATATATAAAGCTAGAGGGGGGGGGGGGGGGGGGGGGGTGAATAGATTTTATCCAATTATTACCCAATTTTCGCATGCATGTCAATTTTACGAAAATACCCCTAGCAAGTCAACAAAACATACAAGTGTAATAAGATGCGGAAATAATAAATGACACTTGATGTTTACGTGGAAACCCTCAACAGGGAAAAACCACGGGCTGGTAAGTGCGCCACACTCGAACCTCGAAATCCACTATATGAAAAGACGGTTACACCCTCAAGTGATTCTCGGACCCTCACCCTAGATAACCTCAGGCTATGGACACTACCAATCGCCACTCTTGGTTCAATCCCTAGTGATATCCCCTGATACACTACTCTTGGCGTGAGCACCCTCTAATCTACCACGCGGGCCTTTTATAGCGGCTCTAGTCCAATTTGCTTGATCCTCGAAGTCACTACTTGTAATGATGTTTACAGCCAATCCCGGTCTGTAACCCACCACTACTACCCAGCGGGCCTGTAATAGCAACCCTAGACCAAGACTTCAATCTCTCAAAAGAGATGCACAACCCTATGTGAATATGTATGAATATTCAATTAATGCAATAAGAGCTAGGGTACTCTAAATGCTTACCTAGGATTATAAGATGACAATATAATCAATCCTAGATATCACATATAGCTATATGTCATGGCATATAACTTTAGCTAAGTAAAGGATAACCAATCCTAGATACAAAGCTATCATATAAAACCCACAAACATTCAAAGGATTAACTAGTTGATTAAAAAACAATCTATCAACCTAGTTATCAATACATCACACAAGAATGTTCATGGCATAGCTTTTAGGCAATAATGACCTAATCAAATAAGCTATGAAAAATAATCTCAATCAACAAATGAGATCAATTAGCTAGATGGCATATGAACATTAAAGCCTAGCTAACAAATAATAACCCAATCAACACATAATCTCAATCTTATATGTAGAAATTAATCTAAACACATATAAGTAAAATATGAGATAAAATTGATAAGTAGAAACACTAATTATGTAAGATAAAAGTGTTCAACAAATCATACCATGTGTGTTGAAGAAGACCCATGCATTGGCATATGCTAGATGAACCTAGATGATGCCTAGATGATGATTTGTGCATGTGGGAATGGGTTTAGAGAATTAAAGATGTGATCTTTAAGCTTTTTCTCTCAAGTCTCTCTAAATATCTCTCTAGGGTTCTTGGGATGCAAGACTTGTATACTGAACCAGAGATAAGGATGTATTTATAGAGACCAAAAACAAGGCAGGTGAAAATACAATTTTGCCCTTGAAACGCACCGATCGGCGGTTTCAATCGGCGGCCAGGCCACCGAATTGAACCGTCGAATGGCTCCCGAGTGGAACAGGGGAACTTCGACGACTTCGTTCGGCGGTTTGGAAACCGCCGATCCCAACCGCCGTTTTGGACCCGAGAGATATATTTCAATCAGGTCTCATTCGGCGGTTTCAAACGGCAGCCAGGCCGCCGAACGTAACCGCCGATTCACCAAAAATGGTGAAACCAAGGAGAAGCCAAAGGCATCTCCACCGGCGATCATCTCGCAAAACAAAGCACATCAACGTGCACGCGCGGACGTTTCCGAACATCCTTCGGGAAACGAATTACACCACACTAAAAGCTAACATACATGAAGTGCAAGTGTGGGTATTGAATGCATCCTAATGCCTATCATGTCATGGCATTTCATAAAACAAGATGCAATCAATTTAATGCAAGAAGAGACATTGAATAAACAATAAAGCACAATGCACACAAAATATAAACACAACATTCAAGAATAAGAGTTATGCATGTTGTGTGTGTGTGCAACTATATCTCTTCAAGCCAAAGTAAGCACAAGATATACCTTTGGTGCTTGTCCTCTTGAGGTCTTGGAAAGGGTCTCTGATCTTCAACCTTAATGACCTAGACTACCCTTACAACCAAACCCCAACATGTGGTTTGACCACGAAATAAGCCAATCAATAAAAAGGAATCCTTACAATCTCCCCCTTTGGCTATTTCGTGACAAAACCACCACTCACATTGATTCCTCACAACATAATAGAAACTACGGGTCTACTATGATTTTCTACTTTACAAAGAGATAAGATAAATAGTCTTGAAGTCTTCAATCTCAAGTAGAACAATCAATCCCTGAAAGCACAGTTTCTATACTTTCCAATACAAGAAAAGGTGAGATGAATCAAGTGAGATAAAACAAGCATTTGCATTTAAGAATTTAGGTACAACATCATGCAATGTATGAATGTGCAAATGCTCCCCCTCAAAGGGTTACTCCCCCTCAATAAGTATTCTCCCCAACATGCACAATTGCTACTACAATTTGCAACTCCCCTTACCACAACATACTCCCCCTTTTTGTCATGATATAGACAAAGGAGTAGTCCCCAACCGGGTCACTCAAGGCAAAGAGAGATAGTAGCATTCTAGTATATGCATAATCAATATAAGTCACTTTATGCAATCTCAATTTATTGGAGAGAAACAAGGAGATTTATTTAAAGAAAATGTGTGAATCAAAAAATTGCTTTGCATACAAGACATGTAGCATTTAAGTCCAAAATATCATGGTATTTGGCAAAGCAAATGACAAAGGTTTTCAATATGAATTCAAACCAATTTCACCAATGTCAAGAGAGAAGCAAGGATATAGGTTTTCATTGATTTCAATTTAAGAACAACTATATCCAACTTTATAAGCCAAACATGTCATGAGCGACTTTGCACCCTATTTGATTTTTCCGGATAAGATATCCGTATGATAGTAGACATGTTCAACCAATAAAGAAAGAGAGACATTTGGATTGTAAAATCCTTGAATGGATACAAGATCCTTTTTCATTTGAGTCTCATAAGCTTTTTCACACATTTTTTGCAGTTAAGAAATGCAATCATCAAAACATGCTTTTTAAGATTAGCATTTAGCATGTTATTTTAGCAATCATCATGTCATAGAGATCATTATAGGTCATTCAAATTTTATCCTATGTATATATCTCCTAGTCCAAAAATGCATGTTTGAACATAAATATGACATGGATTGCAATAAAAGCATTGATCACACTTATTGAATAGAAAATATATATACATAGTGTAACCAAGCTAACTCAAGCAACAAAAAGAGAAGCATAAGATATTTCAAATTTTTTGCAAGTGACAAGATGCAAAATAGCTCTCTTTGCTTGAGTTCCCCATATGGGGTCAAATTTCCATACCACTTCAAAGAAGGGTATGAGGTCCTATGGACCTACCAAGTCCTTTGGACTTGGTTGAACCTATTTGAGACTTGTTAGTCTCGTAGCAAGCGGGTTCATTCTTTTTATTCCACTTAGGTGACACTAAGTCAATCCTAGTGGACAAGGGTTCTAGAGTACAAGATGAAAAAGGATCATGCACATGATTTTCTTCCTTTTTATGAAGCATCTTAGCTCTAGCCTTTTTCTTGTCAAACATGCTTTTAGCTCTACACATTTCAATGTAATGCAAGCAACTTGGTCTAATATGACCAAAAATACCACAAAAATGACAAGTGGGAATAAAGTTAGGAATCATACCATTCCCTTTATCATGGATAGGTGCTTTCCCTTGTCGTTGTGGTTGTCTCGGTTGTTGGATAGGATCTCTCCTCCTTTGTTGATAACCAAGACGGGGTTGCTTGCTTGTCTGAGCTTGCATGAATGAACACTTCCCATGTTGTTTTTGAGCTTGAGGGAAGATAGTGTGAGGAGCCCTTTGGGTGTGAGCTTGGACCTTTTGGTGCCTCAAACACTTGGGCACTTCTTGAACACTCTCCTAGGTCACTTTTCTTCCTAGGTTGTTGAGGAGGAGGGGACATATTGAAGTCCATGTCCATGGCACAGGATGTCTTGCTTGTGGAGGAGGCATCCGTGTCATCAATGTAGCCAAGACCTCTCTTGTCACTTGGCTTTCTTCCAACTCCCAACATGTGGTCAAGCTTCTTGGTGCTTGAAGTCATCTTAGCCATTAAGACCTTAACTTCTTCAAGCTCTCTTTCTAGCTCTTCTTCTCTCCTCTTAGATAAGACTAGGTCTTCTTTTAGCTTATCTTCATCCGCCATGGATCTCACCACTTCTTCACACAAGTGGTCTACTAGTGTTGAAAGCTCTAGATTCTCTTCTTTTAATCTTCTAATTTCTTCCTTGTTCCTCATCATCGAGCTCTCAACTTTGACTTTGTAGTCATTAAGATCCATACACTCCACACTTCCACTTGTGGAGTTAGATGACAAATATTCAACACTTGTGTCATCTCCTCTAATCTCCATTTCACCAATGAAGTCATCTCCTTCATCAAGATCATCAAATTTTTCTCTTGATGAGGAAAGAGCCAAATCCCTATGAGTAGCTACACCAACTACTTCTATACCTAGTTCTTCTTGGGGATCACAAGGAAAAGCAACTTTGCCATCTTCTTCAACTTCTACACTCTTGGCTCCAAATTCCGTGTAGATGATGGCAAGTTCTTCATCACTTGAAGGATTTTCGTCATCTTCATATTTATCCCATAAGGTGGCCTTCGCCTTCCCTTTTCTTCTATCCTTCAAGTTTCCACACTCCGGGGAGAAATGCCCGAATCCTCCACATTCGTAGCACTGAATCCCCTCTCTTGAAGACACTCCTTGGTTTGGCTTGTTAATGAGTCCCATGTCTTCAATTGAGATACCCTCCTTCTTGTCATGCTTCGAAGTCTTCAAAGCAATTGTCTTCTTCTTCTTAGGAGGTGCGGTGGTCAACTTCTTCTTAGGAGGTGAGGTGGTTAATTTCACAAATCTCCTAAATCTCTCTAGTAAGAGAGGCATCTCCTCAACGAAGTCAATTTCTTCTCTCACAAATTCACTCATAGTGTTTGCGTTGAATGAATGCAAATGAGAAGAATGCAAAATGTATGAAGAAATCAAACAAACATACAAAATGCAAAAACACACCAACAATGAGCAAAGGATCACCTAAGTATATCTAGGAACCCGCTCTGATACCAATTGAAAGTTCTCAAAGTGTGTTCTATATATAAAGCTAGAGGGGGGGGGGGGGGGGGGGTGAATAGATTTTATCTAATTATTACCCAATTTTCGCATGCATGTCAATTTTACGAAAATACCCCTAGCAAGTCAACAAAACATACAAGTGTAATAAGATGCGGAAATAATAAATGACACTTGATGTTTACGTGGAAACCCTCAACAGGGAAAAACCACGGGCTGGTAAGTGCGCCACACTCGAACCTCGAAATCCACTATATGAAAAGACGGTTACACCCTCAAGTGATTCTCGGACCCTCACCCTAGATAACCTCAGGCTATGGACACTACCAATCGCCACTCTTGGTTCAATCCCTAGTGATATCCCCTGATACACTACTCTTGGCGTGAGCACCCTCTAATCTACCACACGGGCCTTTTATAGCGGCTCTAGTCCAATTTGCTTGATCCTCGAAGTCACTACTTGTAATGATGTTTACAGCCAATCCCGGTCTGTAACCCACCACTACTACCCAGCGGGCCTGTAATAGCAACCCTAGACCAAGACTTCAATCTCTCAAAAGAGATGCACAACCCTATGTGAATATGTATGAATATTCAATTAATGCAATAAGAGCTAGGGTACTCTAAATGCTTACCTAGGATTATAAGATGACAATATAATCAATCCTAGATATCACATATAGCTATATGTCATGGCATATAACTTTAGCTAAGTAAAGGATAACCAATCCTAGATACAAAGCTATCATATAAAACCCACAAACATTCAAAGGATTAACTAGTTGATTAAAAAACAATCTATCAACCTAGTTATCAATACATCACACAAGAATGTTCATGGCATAGCTTTTAGGCAATAATGACCTAATCAAATAAGCTATGAAAAATAATCTCAATCAACAAATGAGATCAATTAGCTAGATGGCATATGAACATTAAAGCCTAGCTAACAAATAATAACCCAATCAACACATAATCTCAATCTTATATGTAGAAATTAATCTAAACACATATAAGTAAAATATGAGATAACATTGATAAGTAGAAACACTAATTATGTAAGATAAAAGTGTTCAACAAATCATACCATGTGTGTTGAAGAAGACCCATGCATTGGCATATGCTAGATGAACCTAGATGATGCCTAGATGATGATTTGTGCATGTGGGAATGGGTTTAGAGAATTAAAGATGTGATCTTTAAGCTTTTTCTCTCAAGTCTCTCTAAATATCTCTCTAGGGTTCTTGGGATGCAAGACTTGTATACTGAACCAGAGATAAGGATGTATTTATAGAGACCAAAAACAGGGCAGGTGAAAATACAATTTTGCCCTTGAAACGCACCGATCGGCGGTTTCAATCGGCGGCCAGGCCACCGAATTGAACCGTCGAATGGCTCCCGAGTGGAACAAGGGAACTTTGGCGACTTCGTTCGTCGGTTTGGAAACCGCCGATCCCAACCGCCGTTTTGGACCCGAGAGATATATTTCAATCAGGTCTCATTCGGCGGTTTCAAACGGCAGCCAGGCCGCCGAACGTAACCGCCGATTCACCAAAAATGGTGAAACCAAGGAGAAGCCAAAGGCATCTCCACCGGCGATCATCGCGCAAAACAAAGCACATCAACGTGCACGCGCGGACGTTTCCGAACATCTTTCGAGAAACGAATTACACCACACTAAAAGCTAACATACATGAAGTGCAAGTGTGGGTATTGAATGCATCCTAATGCCTATCATGTCATGGCATTTCATAAAACAAGATGCAATCAATTTAATGCAAGAAGAGACATTGAATAAATAATAAAGCACAATGCACACAAAATATAAACACAACATTCAAGAATAAGAGTTATGCATGTTGTGTGTGTGTACAACTATATCTCTTCAAGCCAAAGTAAGCACAAGATATACCTTTGGTACTTGTCCTCTTGAGGTCTTGGAAAGGGTCTCTGATCTTCAACCTTAATGACCTAGACTACCCTTACAACCAAACCCTAACATGTGGTTTGACCACGAAATAAGCCAATCAACAAAAAGGAATCCTTACACGCCATCATTTCATTAGAGAGCTTGTTGAAAATAAATGCATAGTACTTGAACATGTAGGTACTAATGATCAACTTGCGGACCTATTTACTAAACCCTTAGATTCTACTCGATTTAAAACACTAAGTAGATCTATTGGGATATGTCTTGTGGAGTGATGTGTTTTGTTATTTGACCCCATCTGGGGAACTCAAGTAAAGAGAGCTATTTTGCATTCTTGTATCTTGCAAAAAATTCGAAATAACTTATGCCTCTTCTTTTAATTGTTTGAGTAAGCTTGGTTGCACATATGTATATATGTTTTCAATTCAATAAGTGTGAACCTTGCTTGTTTACAATCCATGTCATATTTACGTTCAAACATGCATTTTTGGACTATGAGATGTATGTAGGAAGTATGATTTCAATGACCTATGATTATCTCCATGACATGATGATTCTTAAATAACATGCTATTGTCAAATGAAAAAGCATGAAATTCATATAACATGCTCACATGAAAAGCATGAATTGATGATTGCATATTCTTAAATGCAAAACTTGTGTGAAAGCTTATGAGACTCAAAATGAATAAAGGATCTTGTATCCATTCAAAGGAATTTATATTCCAAATGTCTCTCTTTCTTTATTAGTTGAACATGGCTACTATCATACGGATATTTATCCGGAAAAATCTAATAGGGTGCAAAGTCGCTCATGCCATGTTTCGCTTATAAAGTTGGATATAGTTGCTCATATATTAAAATCAATAAAAACTCTATATCCTTGCTTTTCTCATGACAATGGTGAAATTGGTTTGAATTCTTTGTAGAAACCTTGTCATTTGCTTTGCCAAATACCATGATATTTTGGACTTGAATGCTACATGTCTTGTATGCAAAGCATGTTTGATTCACACATTTTCTTTCAAATAAATCTCCTTGTTTCTCTTCAATTAATTGAGGTGCATAAAGTGACTTATATTAATTATGCAAATCTTGCATGCTACTATCTCTCGTTGCTATGAGTGACCCGGTTGGGGACTACTCCTTTGCCTATATCATGACAAAAAGGGGGAGTAGTATATGGTAAGGGGAGTTGCAAAATATAGAAGCAATTGTGCATATTGGGGAGAACATTCATTGAGGGGGAGTAACCCGTTGAGGGTGAGCATTGCATACACATACATTGCATAATGTTGTGCCTAATTTTTTTAATGCAAATGCTTGGTATTGTTCTCACTTGATTCATCTCACACTTTTCTTGTATTGGAAATGTTAGAAACTTTCTTTTCAGGGCTTGATTACTCTACAAGAGGTTGAAGACTTGAAGTTTTATTTTCTTATCTTTTTGTACTATAGAATATCATAGTTATCCCGTTGTTTCTATTTTAATGTGAGGAATCAATGTGAGTGGTGGTTTTGTCACGAAATAGCCAAAGGGGGAGATTGTAAGGTTCCCATTTGTTGATTGGCTCATTTCGTGGGCAAACCACATGTTGGGGTTCTTTGTAAGGGTAGCATAGGTATCAGGTTTATTGTTCGAAGCCCTTTGAAGACCTCGTATTGATAAGCACCGAAGGTATATTTCTTTGTGCTTACTTGTCTTGAAGAGATAGTTGCACACACTCACAACTCATGCATATGTTTAATACTTGTATGTTGTGTGTCTTATTTTTGTGCATTAATGTTCATTAACATCTCTTCTTGCATGTTAGTTTGATTGCATCTTGCATATCCAATTGCCTTGTCATGCTTAGACTTAGGATTGCATTTTTGCATTGGGCGCTCCCAAAAGCGCTCTTCAGAAGCGCTGTACGAACAGCGCTGTACGAACAGCGCCCATTGAGCGCTGTTCAGACCTGATCGATTTAATTCGGTCGCTGTTGGGTCGCTGTACAGGCGCTGTACAAAGCGCTGTACAAAGCGCTCTACGTACAACGCCACTCTGTTTTCTCGGGAGAACAGAGTAGGGGCGCTGTACAAGCGCTGTACGTAAGCGCTCTTCGTACAGCGCCCAAGGCAAATATGAGGCCAACTTATCAAAACGACCACACCTTGTTTTGGCCCCCTAATATATGCCACTTTTACTTTAGGTCAATCAAGAGAGTTCATATTCAGATTCTATACTTAGGATATTTTTCAAAGAGAAGAAAAATTCCAAAGAACTCATTTTTAGTTTACTCAAACACTTGTTCATGATCATCAATCATCATCTAGCATCATCCTTGATCATCTAGATGTCTCTTTGCATGGATTCTTCATCATACTTTGCTTGGTAAGCTTTTCACTAATATCTTACATATTTTGTGTTTTTCTTAACAAGCAATCTCAATTTATTACTTGCATGATTTTCATATATCTTTTGATACAAGATTAAGATTAGTGTGATGTTTGTTTGAGAAGTTGTATTGTGATAGCTAATTAGGTTTTGTGCTTAATCTTGATTAGCTAAACTATTTGATTGAACATGTCATTTAGTCTTTAATATCTAGGATTGTTCTAATTGCATATTAATCATCTTAGATAAGCATATAGGGTTTCCCTTGCTCTATGTTGCATTTGAATATTCATATATTCACTTAGGGTTTTATTCTCTTCATTGAGAAAGTAAGTCTTAAGTGTAGCTTCCGGGATTAGGTTGCTTAGATCGCAAGCAAATTGGACTAGGTTCACTCATACCAGGATTAGGTAGGTGTGTGATTACTTCCGGGATTAGGTTGTAATCGTTTTACACATTTAGTGGATTCGAGGTTCGAGTGTGGCTTACTTACTAGCCCGTGGTTTTTCCCGTGAGGGTTTCCACGTAAAAATCAAGTGTTATTTAATTTCCGCATTTTATACTTGATTTTTTGCTTTATCTTTTTAGGGGTAATTTCGTAATTTTGACTAACACGAAAAATTGGGTAAAAAGCTTAAAATCTATTCACCCACTCTCTAGACAGTTTTATACACACCGTGCTATAATTTGTTTCATAAGACTAACTCCTCTCTTAGCTTATCTTCCATCTTCTTGAATTTTTCCACTTGTTCACTTAAGTGGTCATTTTGAGATGAAAGCTCAATATTTTCTTCTCTCAACATCTTGATCTTTCTTTTGCTCTTGATTGCTAAATCATTAAACTTGGCATGGTATTTAGCATGCACCTTTTTCTCCACAAAACTATTTATCGAGTTAGAAGATGAATCACTTTCTTCTCCACTTGAGTCATTTTCCTCTTGACTCATTTCCTCTCTCTCACTAGCACTTTTGCTTTTATGGGAGGACAAAAGCTAGGAGGTTAGCCATGAGCTCCTCATCACTTGAAGACTCATCTCCCTCAATGGAGTCATAACGACTACTACTCCATGTGGCGGCCATCAATTTACCTTTCTTCTTGTCATTGTGATTAGCACATTCGGGGGCAAAGTGACCTATGCCACCACACTCGAAGCATCGGACCCCTTTCCTTTCGGTCTTCTCTTTCCTAGGCTCAAACTTGTTGTAGGAACCCTTTTTCTTGTAGTTTTGACCTTTGGAACCAAAGTCCTTTTTCCCGAACTTTATGACCCTTTTGAATCTCTTCACAAATAATGTAAGGTCTTTTTCCGAGTCATTCTTCTTTGCCTCATTTTCATCCTTGGAAGTTTTCAAAGCAATTCCTTTTTGCTTTTTAGGAGGTGTGGAGATAGGACCCTTCCTAGACTCATAAGCTAGAAGTCTCCCAATCACCTCACTCGGCTTCATATCCTTATATCCACTATTTTCTTCTAAAGCCGTTACTTTTGATTCAAACCTATCCGAAAGAGATCTCATAATCTTTTGCTTGATTCTCCTATCCGAATATGGATCACCAAGTTGATGACTTTGGTTGACTATGTACATCAACTTGATCTCGAAGTCGTTGAAGCACCGATTCTCCTCCATCTTAAGCATCTCGAATTGAGTTTGGAGGACTTGAAGCTTAGAGTCCTTCACCACTTCGGTTCCCTCATGTGCAATCTCTAGGATGTCCTAAGCCTCCTTAGCTATCCTAGTATTTTGAATCAATTTGTATTGATTTTCGTCCATAGCACATAAGATGGCATGCATCGCCTTCCTATTCCACTTTGAAGCCTCAAACTCTTGCGCGTTCCATTGCGCCTTAGGCTTCAATACTTCTTCTCCTCCATCACCGGGAGTCATCTTGGGTAGATCATATCCGTCTTCCACCGCCATCTATGCACAGTCATGAATTTGGCTTATGTGGGATTCCATCTTCCCTTTCCATTGGGAATAGTTCAATCCGGTAAGAAGTGGAGGCCTTGTGCTAGAAGCACCTTCGTTGCCACCACCATTTCCACCGTTTCCACTCATAGTGTTTATGAATGAATGAAATGAATACAAATGTATGAATGATAAAAAATCACACAAAATGCAAAACACACCAAAATAAGCAAGAATCACCTATGTATGTCTAGGAACCCGCTCTGATACCAATTGAAACAAATTATAGCACGGTGTGTATAAAACTGTCTAGAGGGGGGGTGAATAGATTTTAAGCTTATTACCCAATTTTTCGTGTTTAGTCAAAATTACGAAATTACCCCAAAATAGATAAAGCAATAAATCAAGTATAAAATGCGGAAATTAAATAACACTTGATTTTTACGTGGAAACCCTCACGGGAAAAACCACGGGCTAGTAAGTAAGCCACACTCGAACCTCGAATCCACTAAATGTGTAAAACGATTACAACCTAATCTCGGAAATAATCACACACCTACCTAATCCCGGTATAAGCAAACCTAATCCGATTGCTTGCGACTTAAGCAACCTAATCCCGGTCACAACACAAGACTTAATTCTCTAAAAAGAGATTAACACCCTAAGTGAATATATGAATATTCAAATGCAACATAGAGCAAGGGAAACCCTATATGCTTGTCTAAGATGATGAATTTGCAATTAAAAACAATCCTAGATATTAAAGCTAAATGACATGTCAATTAGATTAGATAATCATAGATTATAGAAACCTAGATATCTATCATAAAAACAACACTCAATCAAATCAACACAACAATCTCTATCTTGAATATTAGAATTTAATCTAAGAACAATCAAGTAATAAAAGAGATGCCATAATAAATTAAACACTAATTATGTATGATAATAGTAAAAAACTTACCAAAGCAAGTGTGATGATGAAAGACCCATGCAAGCAAGCATCCTAGATATGCTAGAGAATGCTAGATGAACTTCGATGCAAATGGATTTTGGTTTGAGTGTTTAATGAGCAAACTTGGTTGCTTTCTCTCTTAAAAATCTCTCTTTTGAAAGTAGGGTTCTTGATGATTAAAGAGTCACACTCAGAACAAGAGAAAGTGATGTATTTATAGGCATGAAAAACAGAGCATGTGAAAAGACAAGTTTGCCCCTGAAACGCACCCATCGGCGGTTTCAATCGGTGGCCAGGCCGCCGATCATAACCGCCGAATTAGACCCGAGAGGAACAGGGGACCAACGGCTGTTTCATTCGGCGGTTTCGTGACCGCCGATCTAACCTCGTAATCAAACCTGAGATAAAAAAATCAATCAGGTATGAACGGCGGTTTCATTCGGCGGTTTCGTGATCGCCGATTCAACCGCCGAATTAGACCGAGAGATAAAATCAATCAGGTATTGAACGGCGGTTTCGAACGGCGGTCGTGACCGCCGATCGTAACCGCAGAATTGCTCCATACACTACTAGAAGCAAACGGCGGTTTCAATCGGCGGTCAGGCCGCCGATCACCAACAAAGGTTAAAACCAAGGAGAAGCCAAGGGCATTCTCCGTAGGCGGTCCTCGTGCTAAACAAAGCACATTCTAGTGCATGCGCGGATGTTTCCAAAAACTATCGGGAAACGAATTACAAGACAACAAGACACAATTACACACAACAAAATATAACAAATACGTGCAAGTGTGAAATGTGACAAGTGAAGAGAATGCACGCATATGCAATGTATGTTAAGTGAGTGTGTGCAACTAATCTCTTTAAAGAAAAGTAAGCACATAGAAATTTACCTTCGGTGCTTATCAAGACGAGGTCTTCAAAAGGCTTGAGCAATAACACCGATACCTAGGCTACCCTTACAAAGAACCCCCAGCATGTGGTTTATCCACGAAATGAGCCAATCAACAAATGGGAACCTTACACATACCTGATTGATTTTTTTATCTCGGGTTTCATTCGGCGGTTAGATCGGCGGTCATGAAACCGCCGAATGAAACCGCCGTTGGTCCCATGTTCCTCTCGGGTCCAATTCGGCGGTTATGATCGACGGCCTGGCCGTCGATTGAAGCCGCCGATTGAAACCGCCGATCGGTGTGTTTTAGGGGCAAACTTGTCTTTTCACATGCTTTGTTTTTCATGCCTATAAATACATCACTTTCTCTTGTTCTGAAGGTGACTCTTTAATCATCAAGAATCCTACTTTCAAAAGAGAGATTTTTAAGAGAGAAAGCAACCAAGTTTGCTCATTAAACACTCAAACCAAAATCCATTTGCATCAAAGTTCATCTAGCATTCTCTAGCATATCTAGGATGCTTGCTTGCATGGGTCTTTCATCATCACACTTGCTTTGGTAAGTTTTTCACTATTATCATACATAATTAGTGTTTAATTTATTATGACATCTCTTTTATTGCTTGATTGTTCTTAGATTAAATTCTAATATTCAAGATAGAGATTGTTGTGTTAATTTGATTGAGTGTTGTTTTTTGTGATAGATATCTAGGTTTCTATAATCTATGATTATCTAAGCTAATTGACATGTCATTTAGCTTTAATATCTAGGATTGTTTTTAATTGCAAATTCATCATCTTAGATAAGCATACAAGGTTTCCCTTCCTCTATGTTGCATTTTAATATTCATATATTCGCTTAGGGTGTTAATCTCTTTTTAGAGAATTAAGTCTTGTGTTGTAACCGGGATTAGGTTGCTTAATTCGCAAGCAATCGGACTAAGTTCGCTTATACCGGGATTAGGTAGGTGTGTGATTACTTCCAGGATTAGGTTGTAATCGTTTTACACATTTAGTGGATTCGAGGTTCGAGTGTGGCTTACTTACTAGCCCATGGTTTTTCACATGAGGGTTTCCACGTAAAAATCAAGTGTTATTTAATTTCCGCATTTTATACTTGATTTATTGCTTTATCTATTTAGGGGTAATTTTGTAATTTTGACTAAACACGAAAAATTGGGTAAGAAGCTTAAAATCTATTCACCCCCCCTAGATAGTTTTATACACACCGTGCTATAATTTGTTTCACTACCTACATGTTCAAGTACTATGCATTTATTTTCAACAAGCTCTCTAATGAAATGATGGCGGATGTCAATAAGCTTAGTTCTAGAGTGTTGTACCGGATTCTTGGAAATATTTATAGCACTCATATTATCACAAAAGAGAGTGAGTGTACCTTGGTTGAATCTGTAGTCTACTAGCATTTGCTTCATCCATAGGAGTTGTGTGTATCCACTCCCCGCGGCTATGTACTCAGCCTCGGCAGTGAACAAGGAAATCGAGTTTTGCTTCTTGCAAAACCAAGACACCAAGTTGTTGCTTAGAAAGAAGCAACCGTCCGATGTGTTCTTTCTATCATCAGAATTTCTTGCCCAATCCGCATCACTAAAGCCTACAAGACTAGCATTAGTGTCAAATGAGTACCAAATCCCATAGTTGGAAGTCCCATTCACATAGCGAATGATTCTCTTAACGGAAAAGAGATGGGACTCCTTAGGATCCGTTTGGTACCTAGCACACACACCCACACTAAAAGATATATCGGGTCTACTTGCGGTCAAATAAAGCAAGCTACCTATCATGCCCCGATATAAAGTTTGTTTCACACTTTTTCCACTTGCATCCTTGCTAAGCTTTAAAGTGGTACTCATGGGTGTATCACAATATTTGGCATTCTCTAGACCAAACTTCTTCACTAGGTTTTTGACATATTTTGTTTGGATAATGAAGATCCCATCATCTAATTCCCTAATTTGCAAATCTAGGAAGTAACTTAGGTCACCAACAAGACTCATCTCAAATTCATGAGACATAACATCAACAAATTGTTGGACCTTGGTGTTGTTGGTGGAGCCAAACACTATATCATCGACATAGATTTGAGCTATAAAGAGCCCATCCTTGTCTTTCTTGATGAATAGTGTCTTGTTAACACTACCCCTTGTGTAGTTATTGTCAACAAGAAATTGAGTGAGGCGCTCATACCAAGCCCTTGGTGCTTGTTTCAACCCATATTGTGCCTTCTTGAGGCGATAGACATGGTTGGGGTGATGTGCATCCACAAACCCCTTGGGTTGTTCAACAAACACTTCCTCTTGCAAGAAGCCATTTAGGAAGGCACTCTTGACGTCCATTTGGTGCAATTTGAACTTGTGCACACAAGAAATGGACAAGAGAAGCCTAATGGACTCTAGATGGGAAACGGGAGCAAAAGTCTCCTTAAAGTCGATACCCTCAATTTGAGAATACTCTTGTGCTACAAGTCTAGCCTTATTCCACACTATGTTGCCATCCTCATCAGATTTGTTCCTATAAATCCATTTAGTGCCTATAACATGTGTGCTTTTAGGCCTAGGAAGTAGAGTCCAAACCTCATTCCTTTCGAATTGGTTTAGCTATTTTTGCATGGCAAGAACCCAAAATTCATCATTTAAGGCTTTATTAACATTTTTGGGTTCAATTTGAGAGGTGTAGCAAGTGTAGCTAATTAGATTAGCTATTTGATGCCTAGTTCTAACACTCTCATTCACATCTCCAATAACATCCTCTTTGTTATGGAGTCTTCTAACCCATGGAGCGGGTTCATTAGAGTCCACACGAGGAACTCTATCAAGAGATTGTGTGTCCTCATTATTACCATTGGACGTCCCAACATTGGGAGTCTCCATAACCCTCTCCAAAGGAGAGTCATCATCTAAAACTTCCTCCTCCTCATGGTAATTAGACTTGAGCCTTGTATCATCAATGACAACATTGGATGATTCCATGACGGTTCGAGTTTTCAAGTTTAAAACTCTATAGGCTCTACTATTCAAGGCATAGCCAATAAATATACCCTCATCACTCTTAGCATCAAATTTGCCAAGTTGATCACGGTCATTTAAAATGTAGCATTTGCTTCCAAATATGTGGAAGTAGCTAACATTTGGTTTCCTACCCTTCCATAACTCATAGGAGGTATTTCTAGATCCGGACCTTAGGAAAACTCTATTCCCTATATAGCAAGCCGTATTGACGGCCTCGGCCCATAGGTTCCTAGGGACATTGTGGCTAAGTAACATCACACGGGCCATCTCTTGAAGGACCCTATTCTTCCTCTCAATAACTCCATTTTGTTGAGGTGTCCTAGGAGCCGAAAACTCATGGGAGATACCTAAGCTATTGCAATAGCTTTCAAAAGAGGCATTCTCAAATTCCCTCCTATGATCACTTCTAATCCATTTAATGCTTTTAATGTTAGAATTCATTTCATTTTGTATTTTAGTACAAAGCATTTTTAAACTTATCAAAAGTTTCAGATTTTTCTCTAAGAAAATATGTCCATGTGAACCTAGAGAAATCATTTACACAAACAAAAATGTATCTCTTTCCACCTAAACTCTCGGTTTGCATAGGACCCATTAGATCCATGTGGAGAAGCTCTAGGGGCTCCTTGGTGGAGAGATACTTGCCCTTTTTGTGCATGCTTTTTGGTTTGTTTTCCTTGTTGGCAAGGTCCACAAACACCATTGGCTTTCTTCCCAAGCTTAGGGAGGCCACGCACACAGTTGAACTTTCCAAGGGTTCGTAAATCCCTAAAGTTCATGTGGCCAAGTCTTTCATGCCACAACTCTATTTGCTCATCCATGGACACATTGTTTGAGATTATTCTAGCTTCAAGACAATAACAATTGTCACTAGATCTCATTCCTTTCAGCAAGGTTTGTCCACAAACACCATTGGCTTTCTTCCCAAGCTTAGGGAGGCCACGCACACAGTTGAACTTTCCAAGGGTTCGTAAATCCCTAAAGTTCATGTGGCCAAGTCTTTCATGCCACAACTCTATTTGCTCATCCATGGACACATTGTTTGAGATTATTCTAGCTTCAAGACAATAACAATTGTCACTAGATCTCATTCCTTTCAACAAGGTTTGTCCATCGGGCTTTAGGATTGAGCAGCCATTTTTACTAAACATGAGTGAATATCCTTCATCACTAAGATGAGAAATGCTTATTAGATTGACTTTCAAGCCATCAACAAACAAAGCATTAGATAAGGAGGGTAAACCGGGAACTGAAATGGTTCCTTTCCCTACAACTTTCTTTTTGGATTCATCACCAAAAGTGACATATCCTTATTCCTCCATAGCAAGAGTCTCGAAGAAACTCTTGTTTCCCATCATGTGCCTAGAGCACCCACTAGCTAAATACCAAAAATTAGAAGAATTTGCCTTCAAGGCTAATTGAGCAACATGGCAAACATTTTCATTGTTTCTAATCCACCTAGAAACAATATTAGCTTTCTTAGTGGTCTTTGGTACATGGGCTTTAGTTATCCTTGGATCATGCACATCAATTTTGTCATTCCTAGGAACATGCATCTTGGTTCTATTCTTTCTATTTTCAATCATGCTTCGTGTTCTACACATTTTAATATATCGAAAGTAATTTGGTCTAATATGACCATCAAATCTACAAAAATGACATATAGGAATAAAATAAGGAATCATACCTTGTCCTTGTGCATGCATGGGAGCTTGTCCATGTCTTTGTGGTGGAGTGGGTTCAATCCATCTTCGTTGTTGAACCGGTCTAACTTGCTTCCTAGCTTGAGGTTGCATGATTTGTCTCTTTCCTTTGTGAGCCAATAGTGGAGGAATGTTGGCTTGAGGGACCCTAGAGGGTTGAGCTAGAGATTGCCTTCTTGGCACCAACTTCACTTGTGCATTCTTTGAACATTGTCCTAGTTCTAACTTCTTCCTAGGAATTTGCACGAATGAAGCTTCTTTGTCCCCCAAACTCTTGACAAATACGGTCTTGTTAGAGGTTGAGATCTTCTTGCCATCTTCATACCCAAGACCCCTCTTGTCACACGGACTCTTTCCAACACCAAGTATATGGTCAAGCTTCTTGGTGCTAGAATCCATCCTAGCCATAGACTCTTTTACTTCTTCAAGCTCTCTTTCAAGCCCATCTTCATTCCTCTTAGATTAGTCTAACTCCATACTTAGCTTACCTTCAATTTTCTTGACTCTTTCCACTTGTTCACTTAAGTGGTCATTATGAGATGAAAGTTCAAGATTTTCTTCTCTTAATCTTTGATTCTTTCTCGTGCTCTTGATTGCTAAATCATTAAACTCGGCATGGTATTTAGCAAGCACCTTTTTCTCCACAAATCCATTTATGGAGTTAGAAGAGGAATCACTTTCTTCTTCACTTAAGTCATTTTCCTCTTGACTCTCTTCCTCTCTTTCACTAGCACTTTTGCTTTTGTGGGAGGAGGCAAAAGCTAGGAGGTTAGCCATGAGCTCCTCATCATCCAAAGACTCATCTCCCTCATTGGTGTCATCACTACTTCCACTCCAAGTGGCGGCCATCACTTTTCCCTTTTTCTTCTTCTCATTGTGATTTGCACATTCGGGGGTAAAGTGACCTATCCCACCACACTCAAAGCATCAGACCCCTTTCATTTTGGTCTTCTCTTTCCTAGGCTCAAACTTGTTGTAAGAACCCTTTTTCTTGAAGTTTTGACCTTTGGAACCAAAGTCCTTTTTCCCGAACTTCATGACCCTCTTGAATCTCTTCACAAATAATGTAAGGTCTTTTTCCGAGTTATTCTTCTTTGCCTCCTTTTCATCCTTGGAGGCTTTCAAAGCAATTCATTTTTGCTTTTTAGGAGGTGTGGAGATATGACCCTTCCTAGACTCATAAGCTAGAAGTCTCCCAATCACCTCACTCGGCTTCATATCCTTATATCCACTATTTTCTTCTAAAGCCGTTACCTTAGATTCAAACCTATCAGGGAGAGACCTCATAATTTTCTGCTTAATTCTCCTATCCGAATACGGGTCTCCGAGTTGGTGACTTTGATTAACGATATCCATTAATTTGATTTCGAAATCATTAAAGCATTCATCCTCTCCTATCATAAGTAACTCGAATTGAGTTTGGAGGACTTGAAGCTTGGATTCCTTCACCACCTCGGTTCCTTCATGTGCAACTTGTAAGATGTCCCAAGCCACTTTCGCGATTTGAGTATTCTGAATTAGCTTATACTGATTTTCATCCATTGCACAAAGGATGGCGTGCATCGCCTTCCTATTCCACTTTGAAGCCTCAAACTCTTGCGCGTTCCATTGCGCCTTAGGCTTCAATACTTCTACTCCTCCACCCGTAGGAGTCATCATGGGTAGATCATATCCATCTTCCACCGCCATCCATGCACGGTCGTGAATTTGACATATGTAGGATTCCATCTTCTCTTTCCATTGGGAATAGTTCAATCCAGTGAGAATCATGCTAGAAGCCCCCTCGTTGTTGCCACCATTTCCACTCATTGTAAAATATGAATGAAATGAAATGTATGCAAAATGTATGAATGAACAAATATCACACAAATGTAAAAACACACCAAAATAAGCAAGGATCACCTAAGTATATCTAGGAACTCGCTCTGATACTAATTGAAAGTTCTTACGGTGTGATAAATATAAATCTAGAGGGGGGCTGAATAGATTATAAACGATTTTACCAAAATTTTCGTGTATGGTCAAGATTATGAAAATGCCCCTAATAGTTAATAAAATAAAGCAAGTGTAATATGGTGCAGAAAAATTAACAACACTTGATTTTTACGTGGAAACCCTTACGTGGAAAAACCACGGGCTAATAAGAGAGCTACACTGGAACCTCGAATCCACTAAATGTGTAAACCGATTACAACCTAATCCCGGAAGTAATCACACACCTACCTAATCCTGGTATAAGTGGACCTAGTCCAATTGCTTGCGCAACCTATTCCCGAAAGCTACACACAAGACTTACTTCTCAAAGAAGAGATTAACACCCTAAGTGAATATGTGAATATCCAAAATGCAACATAGAGCAAGGGAACCCTATATGCTTATCTAAGATGATGATTTTGCAATAAAAGCAATCCTAGATATTAAGAACTAAATGACATGTCAATTAGCTTAGCAAATCATAGATTATGCAAACCTAGAAAGCTATCACAATACAACTCTCAAACATTCAAAAACACTAATCTCAAACTTGTATTTAAGATATATATGAATAACATACAAGTAATAAAATGAGATTGCTTGCAAAGAAAAACACAAAATATGTAAGATATTAGTGAAAAACTTGCCATGCAAAGTGTGATGAAGAATCCATGCAATATGATATCTAGATGATCAAAGATGATGCTAGATGATGATTGATGATCATGGAAATAGTGTTTGAGTAATTAAAGGTGAGTTCTTGTGTATTTTTCTTGCTTTGAAAAATATTCTAAGTATGAAATCTGAATATCAACTCACTTGATTGACCTAAAGTCAAAGTGGCATATATATAAGGTGTCAAGATAAAGTGTGGTCGTTTTGAAAAGTGACACCAATATTGCCTTGGGCGCTATACAAGGCGTTGTACGTAGAGCGACTTGTACAGTGCCTACCCGGGAAATGAAGAACATTTCTTCATTGGCGCTGTTCGAACAGTGCTTCTGTATAACTCATGAACAGCGCCAAAACTCTGTTCTCTTGGGAAAACAGAGTGGCGCTGTACGTACAGCGCTTTGTAAAGCGCTTTGTACAGCGCATGTACAGCGACCCAACAGCGACTGAATTAAATCGATCAGGTCTGTACAGCGCTTAGATGGGCGCTATATGAACAGTGCTTTCAATAGCGCTTTGTACAGTGCCTTACACTATGTATGAAATCTAAGATTATGCTGTTAGGATTATGCTTAATAGCAAGAGTGTAATGTTGTAATTAACAATCTTTTTCATATTAATAAAGTGATTTCTGGTTTAACAAATCTTATAGCATTTATAGTTTAATATTATAATTGTCAAAGTAAATAATCATAAGGTCTAAAGACTATGAGAAAAGAAGAATTGTTCGTACATCTGGATATGTATGAGGTAGACACAATTCTTTAGTTAGTCTTGAATAATGTTCACAACTTAAGTTAAAGGTTGGGCACCTTTATCTTGTTAAAGTTGTAGAATTCTTTTGCTAGCATTTGAGTGGGATCAAATGAGATATGATGAGTCTAAAATCATCGGAGTGTCTTCGAGTAAAAGAATCTAGTGCACTGGGTGCATTGAACAGGATCACAATGAAAAGCTTTATCTAGAACCGTCAATAGATAATAGTCTTTTCATTATCAGGACAATCGGAGAGTCTATCTTAATCCTGAGATAAATGATGGACTTATGGTTGCAAGTGATATCATTTGAGTTATCAATGAGTACGATTATATAGCATAGTCTATCCTCGATAGTTTGGTGATATTCATTTGTTAATCGATAGAGGACTTCAATTATAGATATGGACATCGTGGCTCCATTTATTAAATGAGAGTATAATATCATCATATGGATGTTTTGAGGTAATTGTATATTAAATCTCAACGTTGAGTTTTCGATAGTGACTATTGAAAACATGGCTTCTGGACAAGTCAAAATATCCAAGTTCAAAACGTGGTCATATGAGTAAATATGGTAACTTGGAGAGTTATAGGCGGTCTATGAACTCTTGGCGATTACTGATATTAATCACGAGGATACACTATCTCCAACATGATTGTCTAGGGTATGAATGAGGAACATCTTCTTATTCTATCTTTATTTAAGAGTTCAATTTTAGCTCTTTAGTGGAATGAGTTAAAATTAATGGATCGGACCTAAGTGAATCATTTGTTGATTGTGATTAGGTTATGTCTATTGAAGCTTAAATTTAGATAGCCCGCCAAGATCCCCAATCCACACGGACTTGCATGGATCACTTGATATATTCTACCGGACCAATTTATGGGTCCATCTAGAATTGCATTTAATATATTAAGAATATAATTTGCACATTATTTGTTTAATGGGCTAATCAATTATATTAATATATTAATGAAAGGCATGTGGGCTTGTTTCTTTTAGTAAGAATGGGTCTGGTTCACATGTGGGCTTTTTATTTAAAGTCCAATGGATTAAATAAAATAAGGAAATAATATTTGGCCCATATATTTAATGTGGGGCGGCAAGGCTATATTATTAGTCAAAAATATTATTTTATTTTATTGTTTGATTAAATGAGAATTAATTAATTTATTAATTAATTATTTAATTAAGAAACAAAATCTTTTTCTGATTAGGAAATATGTTTCCTTGAATTATACTATTGGTAGTAGTATACTAAAAGTAAAAGACTTGTTTGGTAAGAAAATAAATAATTAAGTTTATTTATTTAATCAAATAAGAAGTCTTTTTATTAAGTCAATAAAGAATAAAAATACTTATAAGTTGTATTAGGGTTAGGAGTCTAAAGTTGATGTGAATTAGGGTACAACACAAATCCTTTTTAGTAGAGGAATTGTGGCAACCCTAAGTGAACAACAAGTAGATTTCGGCAACGCTCCTAGGTGATTCACGTTCGTGCTAGGATTGAAGATCTTGCGGATTACCATCGACGTTAATCAATCGGATCACGCGACAAAAGGTATTCTACTTTTTGTTACTTTATATGTATGTTTAATTAATTTAAGGGGTTAAGGTTCATCAAAGGAAAAATTTTAAAATATACTAAACCTCGTTTTAGTCTCGCTTCCGCTGCATTGACCGGTATTTTTCCCTACAATTTGTATCAGAGCCTAGGTTGAACCCTTTTAATTAATTAACGTATATATACGTGAATCTATTTCTTTTTATTGTGATTATGCATGTTTAGAAACAGATGGCACTCTAGGTATTCGCATATATAATTACATGTGGATGTATGGATTTATATATGTTTTTATGTGGATTGTTGTTGCTCAATTTTGGTCCTAGATTTTCAATGTAATTTTTGTTATGGAATTGTGACAAGAAGGGTGGTCTATCATCGCCATAATTCCTTCTTGATAGTTGCTAGTTTTTCTTTTATTTTTATTGTATTTAAATAGTGCAGTATTTTATATATTATAATTTACTGCAGTTTTTTATTTAATTTTAAGTGCAGTTTTTTTTTTGTAAAAAGCACTGCAGTGAATAAAAAAAAAAAAATACTGCAGTATTTTATTAGTTTAAATACTGCTGTAATATGTTCAAGCATTGAAGTTTCGAAGACTTGAAGAAAAAGGAAGCAACCGGAACCTAGAACGAGCACCGTGCGCACCCTAGGAGTGGATTGGGCTGCGCATGGCAAGCCCATATCTTGTTGGGCTGCGCACGGCAGCCCTATGTGGTCTCATGGGCTGCGCACAGCAGCCCCTTTGTGGGGTTGTGGGGTTGTGGGGTGTGTTCGCCCATGGGAGGAAGCCGAGGGATGAGCGTATGGTTGATGGCCACTTGAAGATCTTGTATTCCTAAACAATTGTAATTTACTTGCTTTTCTAGGATGGACCAAAATTGTGGCTATTTATTTTTTGCATAAATATTACAATATTTGTTATTGTTTGATAACATGTCATATAGAATAGGAGTGCCACTCATATATCTCTTTTGGTATGAACATGCATTGGATGATTTTGGTATCTAAATTGGCATCTAGATAACTTGGTAAATCATTCTATGGGATTTAATCACACGCCTTAAATAATTGAGTGGGAGAAGGTGTTTTGTAACACCTATAGCCTCCAAGGTTAGTTGAGCTTTATTATTTATTGGTAATCCCCCCAAGGGGCGTCCATGAATGGAATTTAGCAATATACTTCCTTACAAGGATAGACTAGACAATTGACTCAAACGAGATCTACTCCCCAAGGAGGGATTTTCGTGAGAGAAAATTGAGGGTCGATATCTTGGTAACACACTCAATGTAATTTTATTGATATCCTCCCAAGAGTTCTTGTCAGTAAAATTACAAGGCTAAAATTGAAAACGCTGGTTGTTATGTTAACAATTAGGTGGGACCTAGTCTAACTAATAAATGATGCGAACTCCCAAAGGAGGCGTAACATTTATGGGTGTTGGATCACCGTTGAATTTTTTATGATTGAGTTAAATTCAAAATAAATATTTAAAAGTGCTTTATCATGATTATTTACTTATATATGTTTTGTTTTATTCAGAAATCATGACCCCATCACTTATGAACATCCTGAAAGATAACACTTTAACTAGAGATAATTATGTCACATGGAAAAGGAAAATTGGGTTGTTGCTGCAAAGTGAAAAACATAAGTTTGTTCTAACTACTCCTAAACCACCTGCTCCTAACAATGAATCTAGCATAATGCAAAGAGATGAGTATGAGCAGTGGAAGACTTCAGATGATATGGCCAAATGTTACATTATGGCTACTATCTCTGACATGTTGCAACAGCAGCATGAAGGAATGGAGTCTGCTGCTGATATAATGATGTCTCTAGAGGAGATGTTTGCTATGAAGTCCAGGACGACTAAGAGAGAGGCAGTGACTGCTTTTATGAATCTTAGGATGAAACCTGGATAGGCTGTGAAGGATCACATGATGAAAGTCATAGCACATCTCAACATTGCTGAACTGCATGGCGCTGAGATAGATGGTGAGACAAAAATTGATATGGTTGTCAATTCTTTGTCAGATTCCTTTGATCAGTTCAAATTGGACTACACTTTGAACAAAAAGGAATACACCTTACAAGGCCTGATGCAAGATGTTTAAAGTGCTGAAAAGATCCTTGTGAAAAGCAAAGGTAAAAAGATTCATATGGTTGGTAAAGTTGCTACTGTTAAGACCCGTCAGAAGGTCAAGAAACAACAGAAGAAAAAGCAACTTGGGCCTACCAAGAAAGAGACCAAGAAAGTAACCAAGATCAAAGGGAAATGCTTCTTTTGTGGTGAAAAGGGACATTGGAAAAGAAATTGCCCAAAGTCCTAGAATAAGAAGGAAGAAGGTAATGTAAATTATCTTGAAACATGTTTTCTGGCAGATTCTACAGATTCTTGGATCATAGACTCTGGAGCCACTAATCATGTTTGTTATTCCTTGTAGGGGTTCCAAGAAAGGAGAAGGCTGAATAAGAATGAAATCAATTTGGGCTTGGGCAATGGAACGTTAGTGTCTACAAGTGCAGTGGGAGATATTAGATTCTAGAAGGCATTTAGATTTTATAGGCGTTTATTATGTACCTCAATTCAAGAGGAATTTAATTTCAGTTTCTTGTTTAAATAAATTTGGATATTCGGTTACTTTTAATAAAGTTTTTATTATTAGTAAGAATGACAAAATTATTTGCGAAGGTACATTGGAAAATGGTCTATACATTTTGCATAGAAATATCTCTCACTCGTTAGACACAGAATTAACGGAACCTATTCATAAAAGAGTAAAATTATCAATAGATGAAACCTACCTATGGCATTTACGCCTAGGTCATCTTAACCTTAATAGGATTAAAAGATTGGTAAGTGACGGACCTTTAAGTGACTTAAAGGTTGATGATCTACCAACTTGTGAATCTTGTTTGGAAGGTAAAATGACCAAAAGGTCATTCTCGGCCAAAGGCGCAAGAGCCACTGAATGTTTAGGATTGATACACACTGATGTATGTGGTCCTATGAGCATTCAAGCTAGAGGTGGATATGAGTACTTCATCACCTTCACAGATGATTACTCGAGATTTGGCTATGTGTATCTCATGCGACATAAGTCGGATGCTTTTGACATGTTTAAAGCATTCAAAGCTGAAGTAGAAAATCAGCTTGAGAAACACATAAAAATCTGATCGTGGTGGAGAATATCTATCTGGTGAGTTTCAGCAATATCTTATTGATAATGGGATAGTTTCTTAGTTTTCTACACCTGGTACACCTCAATAGAATAGGGTAGCAGAAAGGAGAAATAGAACTCTTTTAGACATGGTTAGGTCTATGTTGAGTTATTCAACACTTCCTATTTCTTTTTGGGGATATGCTTTACAAACTGCTATATACATTCTAAACGATGTACCATCTAAGTCTGTTCCTCAAACACCGCATGAGTTGTGGACTGGGCGCAAGCCTAGTTTACAACACTTAAGGATATTTGGTTGTCCTGCGTTTGTGTTAAAAGGAAAGACAGAAAAGATGGAGTCCCATTCAGAAACGTGTATATTTGTAGGGTATCCAAAAGAAACTAAAGGATATTATTTCTATAGTCCTTCAGATCTTAAAGTATTTGTTTCGACAAATGCTAAATTTCTGGAAAATGACTATATGAATGATTTTGTGCCTAGAAGTAGAATTGTTCTGAATGAGATGTCAGGAGATACAATTCCATGAGAGGTTACACAACCTAACCCAATTGTAAGTTCCGATCCAACACAAAATCAACAACCTACCATTCCTCGTCGTAGTGGGAGAGTTAGAACACAACTCGAAAGATACATCGGTCTGGGAGAATCAGTGGAGAATCTCCCGGATGACGATGATCCCTACACATATAAGGAAGCAATGGAGGATGTTGATTGTCGCCATTGGCAAAAGGCAATGCAATCTGAGATTGAATCCATGTTCGATAACAAAGTTTGGTCCTTTGTAGACTTGCCTAAAGTGATAAAACCCATTGGGTGCAAGTGGGTATACAAGAGGAAAAGACGTATGGATGGAAAGGTGGAAACCTTTAAAGCTAGATTGGTAGCTAAAGGGTATACACAGAAAGAAGGTATCGATTACGAGGAAACCTTCTCTCCTGTGGCCATGCTTAAATCCATTAGGATACTCTTATCCATTGCAACATCTTTAGATCTAGAGATTTGGCAAATGGACGTCAAGACAGCTTTCCTTAATGGAAGTCTTGATGAATGCATCTACATGATGCAACCAAAAGGATTCATTGAAAATGGCCAAATGGAAAAGGTATGCAAGTTGCAGAAATCCATATATGGATTAAAGCAAGCATCCAGATCCTGGAACATAAGGTTCGATCAAGCTGTCAAAGGTTTTGGATTTATTTAGAATCCTGACGAACCTTGTGTATACAAAAGGATAAAGGGCGACAAGTTGGTTTTCCTGATTCTTTATGTTGATGATATACTACTCATTGGAAACGATTTAGGTGTATTGACATCAGTAAAAGAATGGTTAGCAAAACAATTTGATATGAAGGACTTAGGAGAAGCAAGTTTTATTCTAAGTATCCAAGTAATAAGGGATAGAAAGAATAAAATGATTGCATTATCCCAAGCTTCATACATAGACAAGATCTTGTCTAGGTTTTCCATGCAGGATTCCAAGAAAGGTATGTTACCTTTCAGACATGGAATCAAACTTTCTAAGGAACAAGTTCCTCAGAATGAGCATGAAGAGCAATTCATGAGTAGAGTTCCATATGCCTCGACAGTTGGAAGTCTCATGTATGCAATGCTCTGCACTAGACCAGATATTTGTTTTGCTGTTGGCATAGTTAGCAGTTTTCAATCGAAACCTGGTCCTGATCACTAGACGGCAGTCAAGCATATTTTCAAGTATCTCAAGAGAACGAGAGATAATATGCTTGTATACTTTGGAGGGGATTTAATTCCCGTTGGGTATACAGATTTTGATTTCCAATCAGATTCTGACTCTAGAAAATCCACATCTGGGGCTGTGTTTACTATTGGAGGAGGAGCAGTCATATGGAGGAGTATCAAGCAATCTTGTATTGTTGATTCCTCCATGGAAGCTGAGTATGTTGCTGCATGCGAGGCTACCAAAGAGGCTGTTTGGCTACGCCAATTCTTGATAGACTTGGTAGTGGTTCGTAGTGCGAATAAGCAGATCACTATCTACTGTGACAACAGTGGAGCAGTGGCTAATTTGAAAGAACCAAGAAGTCACAAGAGAGGAAAACACATTGAAATAAAGTATCATCTTTTATGGGAGATTGTTCAAAGGGGTGACGTGACGATTACCAAAATCGCGTCAGCAGAAAATCTAGCAGATCCCTTCATAAAGGCTCTACCTCATAAGAGTTTCGATGGGCATCTAGAGAACATGGGCATGAGAGATATGACACATTTGCTATAGCGTAAGTGGGAGATTGTTAGGATTATGCTCAATAGCAAGAGTGTAATGTTGTAATTAACAATCTTTTTCATATTAATAAAGTGATTTCTGGTTTAACAAATCTTATAGCATTTATAGTTTAATATTATAATTGTCAAAGTAAATAATCATAAGGTCTAAAGACTATGAGAAAAGAAGAATTGTTCGTACATCTAGATATGTATGAGGTAGACACAATTCTTTAGTTAGTCTTGAATAATGTTCACAACTTAAGTTAAAGGTTGGGCACCTTTATCTTGTTAAAGTTGTAGAATTCTTTTGCTAGCATTTGAGTGGGATCAAATGAGATATGATGAGTCTAAAATCATCGGAGTGTCTTCGAGTAAAAGAATCTAGTGTACTGGGTGCATTGAACAGGATCACAATGAAAAGCTTTATCTAGAACCGTCAATAGATAATAGTCTTTTCATTATCAGGACAATCGGAGAGTCTATCTTAATCCTGAGATAAATGATGGACTTATGGTTGCAAGTGATATCATTTGAGTTATCAATGAGTACGATTATATAGCATAGTCTATCCTCGATAGTTTGGTGATATTCATTTGTTAATCGATAGAGGACTTCATTTATAGATATGGACATCGTGGCTCCATTTATTAAATGAGAGTATAATATCATCATATGGATGTTTTGAGGTAATTGTATATTAAATCTCAACGTTGAGTTTTCGATAGTGACTATTGAAAACATGGCTTCTGGACAAGTCAAAATATCCAAGTTCAAAATGTGGTCATATGAGTAAATATGGTAACTTGGAGAGTTATAGGCGGTCTATGAACTCTTGGCGATTACTGATATTAATCACGAGGATACACTATCTCCAACATGATTGTCTAGGGTATGAATGAGGAACATCTTCTTATTCTATATTTATTTAAGAGTTCAATTTTAGCTCTTTAGTGGAATGAGTTAAAATTAATGGATCGGACCTAAGTGAATCATTTGTTGATTGTGATTAGGTTATGTCTATTGAAGCTTAAATTTAGATAGCCCGCCAAGATCCCCAATCCACACGGACTTGCATGGATCACTTGATATATTCTACCGGACCAATTTATGGGTCCATCTAGAATTGTATTTAATATATTAAGAATATAATTTGCACATTATTTGTTTAATGGGCTGATCAATTATATTAATATATTAATGAAAGGCATGTGGGCTTGTTTCTTTTAGTAAGAATGGGTCTGGTTCACATGTGGGCTTTTTATTTAAAGTCCAATAGATTAAATAAAATAAGGAAATAATATTTGGCCCATATATTTAATGTGGGGCGGCAAGGCTATATTATTAGTCAAAAATATTATTTTATTTTATTGTTTGATGAAATGAGAATTAATTAATTTATTAATTAATTATTTAATTAAGAAACAAAATCTTTTTCTGATTAGGAAATATGTTTCCTTGAATTATACTATTGGTAGTAGTATACTAAAAGTAAAAGACTTGTTTGGTAAGAAAATAAATAATTAAGTTTATTAATTTAATCAAATAAGAAGTCTTTTTATTAAGTCAATAAAGAATAAAAATACTTATGAGTTGTATTAGGGTTAGGAGTCTAAAGTTGATGTGAATTAGGGTACAACACAAATCCTTTTTAGTAGAGGAATTGTGGCAACCCTAAGTGAACAACAAGTAGATTTCGGCAACCCTAAAAGGAAAAGAGAAGAAAATTCGGCCACCCTATATAAGAAATAATATAGGGTTCGGCCACCCCTAAGTTGATTGAATAAAATTTTCTTCTTCTTCTCATACTCATAGAAAAGGTTTTGATTATTCTACCAAGACAAAAAAGAGAGAAGAGATTATTCTTTTAATAGTACACTAATTGCTTGTTCATCAATAAGCTTGTGTGTACAACATCAAATTTGGTTCACACGAGTTTTGATCATTAGATTGAGAACTCAAAAGTGACCAGAATAATCTTTGTATTCTTTTGGTTGTTTTGTGACTAACAAAAGGAAAAAGAAAGTTTGTTTATCCATTCTCAGGTACGCAATTCAAAGAAAAGGGAGACCACGCTCCTAGGTGATTCACGTTCGTGCTAGGATTGAAGATCTTGCGGATTACCATCGACGTTAGTCAATCGGATCACGCGACAAAAGGTATTCTACTTTTTGTTACTTTATATGTATGTTTAATTAATTTAAAGGGTTAAGGTTCTTCAAAGGAAAAATTTTAAAATATACTAAACCTCGTTTTAGTCTCGCTTCTGCTGCGTTGACCGGTATTTTTCCCTACATATGCATGGCATGGCATTGGTCATACAAGATGTAATCAAAATAAACAAGCGAGAAGAGATGTTAATGAACATTAATGCACAACAATAAGAAACACAACATACAAGATTTAACCATATGCATGAGTTGTGAGTGTGTGCAACTATCTCTTCAAGACAAGTAAGCACTTAGAGTATTACCTTTGGTGCTTATCAAGATGAGGTCTTCAAAGGGCTTTGAAAAATAACACCAACACCTAAGCTACCCTTACAAATAACCCCCAACATGTGGTTTGTCTATGAAATAAGCCAATCAACAAAAGGGAACCTTAAAGTACTTGTTGTAGCCTCTGATGCTTTTCTCACTCATTTTGTAATTCTTGGTCCTCTTTTCGCCCGAAAGTCCCACAATGTGCTCTAATCACCCGAATTGGGGAAATTCCTACAAATACGAACATAGAGCCCATAAGTGACGCTAAAATGCACAAAAATGATACAAAGGTTACGAGTTTAGGGGCCGAAATATACAACATATTTGGCGCGATCACCAATCACAATTGATAGAGTGGAGGTCACAGTGAACATTTCATGGCGATGATTTGGCGACGTTGGGGCGACATCATCTGGGCCAAAAACAACTCCCTGTCACCATAGTGACATCGAAATGTAAACCGTGACATTGATTTACGCGGTTTGGGAAAAGGTGACATAAGGGGTGATGGAGGCGTGATTGGAAGATTGGATTCTGATGGTTTTAGGGCGCCGAGAAGAGGCCGATTGGTTTACTATTAGGTTCACCATTCGTTTGGGTTGGAAATTGGTCAGAGATAGATCTGTTTCCAGTGACTTTAAGGCGGTGGCGTGCTTAGGGTTTAGGAACACCATGGCTGGTTCGTGTGAAGCTCAAGGAAGAAGATGACCTGATATTTAGGCTAGGTTACGATCGGGCTTGGGCCGGGTTGCACCCTACCTGCTCTTTGTCTTCACATGGGTGTAATTAGAAGAGTCCCGGGGTGCACACGGGTGCGTTCTTCTTGTCTTCATTGAGGGTGCACTAAGCATTATGGTGGGGCACGTTTGGGCTGCACTTTAAGGAGCTTGGGCCATTATTTGGGCTGCATTTGGGATTGACTTTGGGCCGCATTTGGGATTGACTTTGGGCCATGCTTGATCTGCCCACTCAAATGAAACACACCGTTTCATCAACTGGTCGCATGGCTGATGTGATTTGCGTGGCTAATTGCATTACAGCCCCTGCAATCTTATATTATCACGATAACTTAAATGCTCCGTCAAATAATTACACTTTTGCCCCTAATTCTCTAATATTACTTCAATGCCCTTGAACTTTGTAATTACCTGAAAACACTTAATTTACACAATTAAATCACGTGATATTGCCCGAGAATCAAGCATAAAGAGACAGGAATGAATGCCAAAATCACCACAACTTTGGTTCGATCATAAGCAATTAGGGCCACTTTAGCCCTAGGACTTCGTATGGTGAATCTTTGGCACCAGGTATCCCGATAAGGGATCCTGATCCTTAGGCGATCTGTCTTGGTAGGCAACCAGGGCCACTTTAGCACCAGGTTTTTCATATGGCAAATCTTTGGCACATGGTATCCCGATAAGGGATCCTGACCCTTAAGCGATCTGTCCTGGTAGGCAACTAGGGCCACTTTAGCACCAGGTTTTTCATATGGCGGATCTTTGGCAAATGGTATCCTGATAAGAGATCCTGACCCTTAGGCGATCTGTCCTGGTAGGCAACTAAGGCCACTTTAGCACTAGGTTTTCCTGGAGAGGGGTATTTCCCGTCCGAGGATTCAAGAGTTCCTTATAGGCTCTCCTAGTCTTGAGGACTGCGACGGGAAACTAGGGCCATGACTTTGCACCCTTAGTCTGGTAGGCAACTATGCCACTTAGGCACTTATTGATCGCGCTCCAAATGTTCACATTTAGCGCTCCCTTTTCCTATCTTTTGTTCTCGTTTTCGAGCACTTTTGTGTATATAATGTATGTTTTAGCTATGTGTAGGTAAATGTCCTACAAAGAAGGTGTTTGTACCAATTATGGGTAAAACAGGGCAAATATATAGAGAAGAAGAGCACCGCGAGTTTCCACCGCGGGAATGAACCTGCGGAACAAAAGATCATGAAGCCGCAGTAGAATTTCAAAAGAACTTACGGGTTATCACCATGAGAATGAAGCTGTGAAGTAGGGGATAAGAAGTCATTCCAAAAGAACAGTATTATGCGTGCGAACAAGCCTTCTAGTCTGTTGGAAAGAGCTCTTAGAATGAAGTCGCGGAGCCCTACTACTACTTTATACTTTCTAGTCCGCTAGCAATTGCTAGCCGGATTGAACTAGCCGGAGACCTTAGCTACTTTGTTTCACTAGAAAGAACCCGCGGACAAACTAGCTAAGGCTTTGGCTACTTCGTTCAGCTAGAAAGAACTAGCGGATTGAACTAGCTAGACCCCCGTCAAAGCTGAAATCACTACCAACTTAAGGGGATTTCGGTCTTTTCACACCCCATTCATGCCCTAAACTTGCCCAACCTATAAATACACCCTTTTGCCTCCCTTTGTAAGTGTGAAGTGGTGAACCAAAACCCTACTACAACAAATTACCTAGATCTTAGATCTTACACTATAAAAGAGAGAGAGCAGCTAGGATCTTCCTCCATGGAAAGCTTTCCATGGAGGATTAGATCCGAAGAGATAGAAGGGCTCGTGTGTCAAAACCGAGCCATAGAAGTTCATAAGATATTGAGAGCTTTTGGAGGACTTGTCTTCAAGGGTTATCTCTTATTACTCATCTCTTTGTATCTTCTATTGATGTGTAGCCCTATGTGGGAATATTTGTAAACCAACACTTATGTTATATTATGTTTGTATTGTTCTTTGATTTGATTTGTGTTTTGTTCTATTCTATGCTATCCATTATAATCTCTTATTATGATACTCATGTGTATAGAGAGTTATATATTGATGTGTATGTATGGATGAGATTAGGAGTAGATTAACCTAATGATGTAAGAGTAGTTGTAATCAAATATCTCATTTATGTATGTATGTTGGTAGATGATTCAATATGTATGTGTTTGGGATGATTAGAGTGATTGATGGGAGACGCTTATGCATAACCTTGCTTGGATAGCTTTGGTTCATGTTCTTGTGCTTAATGGGTCTAGATCTAGACACAATTACTCATTCCATACCCTTGGTTGAGTGATGATTTGATTTCGGTAATTCCCTAATCAAGAGAACAAACCCCTTATTTGAATTAAATGGTATTCACATGATCTACAATCTACATGATTTGCATCTTGTGTTTGGTAAACTTATTTGCCATGTGTGTCTCATATCTTGCATCTCTCCAAGCCACCATTATTTTCGTAGCTAGGGTGTCTTGCCTTTAGGAGTAGAATAACGTAATTAGGAGTAAACTAATTAGAAAGACAAGCACCCGGTTACATTTCTACCCTTAAATTTAAGTCATTTAGTTAGTTTACATCTCCACTCACACACACCATTCCACATCCGCATTCCATTTACATTGTTTTCGTAAACTCTAAAGCTAGATACAGTTGACGGATTCCATCTCTCTGTGTGAACGACCCTCACTTGCCGATTTACTTGTTTTTAAATATTAGAGCACATTTCTAGGAATTTTATAATTATCTTTCTGAATTGCAATTTCATAACGATAGAAAAAGCGAGGTCAGAAAATGGTGTCACTGCCGGGGAGATGGTTTATTTGTTAGTGTAGGTTCCTCAAGTTTGATTGGCTTATTTCAGTGACAAACCACATGTAGGGATTGATGTAAGGGTAGCTTAGGCTTTTGATGGTTGGTGCTTTGCACAACCAAGGCCTTCTCAAGTCCTCAAGAGAAGAAGCACCAAAGGTAAAATTTGAAACAAATTATAGCACGGTGTGTATAAAACTATCTAGAAGGGGGGTGAATAGATTTTAAGCTTATTACCCAATTTTTCGTGATTAGTCAAAATTACGAAATTACCCCTAAATAGATAAAGCAAAATATCAAGTATAAAATGCAGAAATTAAATAACACTTGATTTTTACTTGGAAACCCTCACGGGAAAAACCACGGGCTAGTAAGTAAGCCACACTCGAACCTCGAATCCACTAAATGTGTAAATGATTACAACCTAATCCCGGAAGTAATCACACACCTACCTAATCCCGGTATAAGTGAACCTAGTCCGATTGCTTGCGAATTAAGCAACCTAATCCTGGTCACAACACAAGACTTAATTCTCTAAAAAGAGATTAACACCCTAAGTGAATATATGAATATTCAAATGAAACATAGAGCATGGGAAACCCTATATGCTTATCTAAGATGATGAATATGCAATTAAAAACAATCCTAGATATTAAAGCTAAATGACATGTCAATTAGCTTAGATAATCATAGATTAGAGAAACCTAGATATCTATCATAAAAACAACACTCAATCAAATCAACACAACAATTTCTATCTTGAATATTAGAATATAATCTAAGAACAATCAAGTAATAAAAGAGATGCCATAATAAATTAAACACTAATTATGTATGATAATAGTGAAAAACTTACCAAAGCAAGTGTGATGATCAAAGACCCATGCAAGCAAGCATCCTAGATATGCTAGAGAATGCTAGATGAACTTTGATGCAAATGGTTTTTGGTTTGAGTGTTTGATGAGCAAACTTGATTGCTTTCTCTCTTAAAAATATCTCTTTTTAAAGTAAGGTTCTTGATGATTAAAGAGTCACATTCAGAACAAGAGAAAGTGATGTATTTATAGGCATGAAAAACAGAGCATGTGAAAAGACAAGTTTGCCCCTGAAACGCACCGATCGACGGTTTCAATCGGCGGCCAGGCCGCCGATAATAACCGCCGATAATAACTGCCGAATTGGCCCGAGAGGAACAGGGGACCAACGGCGGTTTCATTCGGCGGTTTCGTGACCACTGATCTAACCGTCGAATCAAACCTGAGATTAAAAAATCAATTAGGTATGAAAACGGCGGTTTCATTCGTGACCGCCGAATTAGGCTGATAGATAAAATCAATCAGGTCTTGAACGGCGGTTTCGAACGGAGGTCGTGACCGCCGATCATAACCGCAGAATTGCTCCATACACTACTGGAAGCAAAAGGCGGTTTAATTCGGCGGCCAGGCCACCGATCATAACCGCCGATCACCAACAAAGGTGAAAACTAAGGAGAAGCCAAGGGCATTCTCCGTAGGCGGTCCCTCTCGCTAAACCAAGCACATTCTAGTGCATGCGCGGATGTTTCCGAAAACAATCGAGAAACGAATTACAAGACAATAAGACACAATTACACACAACAAAATATAACAAATAAGTGCAAGTGTGAAATGTGACAAGTGAAGAGAATGCACACATATGCAATGTATGTTAAGTGTGTGTGTGTGCAACTAATCTCTTTAAAGAAAAGTAAGCACATAGAAATTTACCTTCGGTGCTTATCAAGACGAGGTCTTCAAAGAGCTTGAGCAATAACACCGATACCTAGGCTACCCTTACAAAGAACCCCCAACATGTGGTTTGTCCACGAAATGAGCCAATCAACAAATGGGAACCTTACAATCTCCCCCTTTGGCTATTTCGTGACAAAACCACCACTCACATTGATTCCTCACATTAAAATAGAAACAATGGGATAACTATGATATTCTATAGTACAAAGAGATAAGAAAATAAAACTTAAAGTCTTCAATCTCTTGTAGAATAATCAAGCCCTGAAAATAAAGTTTCTAACATTTCCAATACAAGTAAAAAGTGAGACGAATCAAGTGAGAACAAAAACAAGCATTTGCATTTGTAAAAGATTAGGCACAACATTATGAAATGTATGTGTATGCAATGCTCCCCCTCAACGGGTTACTCCCCCTCAATGAATGTTCTCCCCAATATGCACAATTGCTTCTATATTTTGCAACTCCCCTTACCATATACTAATCCCCCTTTTTGTCATGATATAGGCAAAGGAGTAGTCCCCAACCGGGTCACTCATAGCAACGAGAGATAGTAGCATGCAAGATTTGCATAATTAATATAAGTCACATTATGCATCTCAATTAATTTGGAGAGAAACAAGGAGATTTATTTGAAAGAAAATGTGTGAATCAAACATGCTTTGCATACAAGACATGTAGCATTCAAGTCCAAAATACAATGGTATTTGGCAAAGCAAATGACAAAGGTTTCTAATAAGAATTCAAACCAATTTCACCAATGTCATGAGTAAAGCAAGGATATAGAATATATTGATTTCAATTTAAGAACAACTATATCCAACTTTATAAGCGAAACATGGCATGAGCGACTTTGCACCCTATTTGATTTTTCCGGATAAGATATCCGTATGATAGTAGCCATGTTCAACTAATAAAGAAGGAGAGACATTTGGAATGTAAATTCCTTTGAATGGATACAAGATCCTTTATTCATTTTGAGTCTCATAAGCTTTCACACAAGGTTTTGCATTTAAAGAGTATGCAATCATTAATTCAAGCTTTTCATGTGAGCATGTTATATGAATTTCATGCTTTTTCATTTGACATTAGCATGTTATTTAAGAAACATCATGTCATGGAGATAATCATAGGTCATTCAAATCATACTTCCTACATACATCTCCTAGTCCAAAAATGCATGTTTGAACATAAATATGACATGGATTGTAAACAAGCAAGGTTCACACTTATTGAATAGAAAACATATATACATATGTGCAACCAAGCTTACTCAAACAATTATAAGAAGAGACATAAGTTATTTAGAATTTTTTGCAAGATACAAGAATGCAAAATAGCTCTCTTTGCTTGAGTTCCCCATATGGGGTCAAATAACAAAACACATCACTCCACAAGACATATCCCAATAGATCTACTTAGTGTTTTAAATCGAGTAGAATCTAAGGGTTTAGTAAATAGGTCCGCAAGTTGATCATTAGTACCTACATGTTCAAGTACTATGCATTTATTTTCAACAAGCTCTCTAATGAAATGATGGCGAATGTCAATATGCTTAGTTCTAGAATGTTGCATCGGATTCTTGGAAATATTAATGGCACTC
This sequence comes from Acer yangbiense, assembly GCA_008009225.1. Taxonomy (NCBI): domain Eukaryota; kingdom Viridiplantae; phylum Streptophyta; class Magnoliopsida; order Sapindales; family Sapindaceae; genus Acer; species Acer yangbiense. The sequence goes on from CM017771.1 coordinate 28,286,511, forward strand.
ATGTTATCACAAAAGAGAGTGAGAGTACCTTGGTTGAATCCGTAGTCTACTAGCATTTGCTTCATCCATAGGAGTTGTGTGCATCCACTCCCCGTGGCTATGTACTCGGCCTCGGCCGTGGACAAGGAAATCGAGTTTTGCTTCTTGCAAAACCAAGACACCAAGTTGTTGCTTAGAAAGAAGCAACCGCCCGATGTGCTTTTCCTATCATCACAATTTCCTGCCCAATTCGCATCACTAAAGCCTACAAGACTAGCATTAGTGTCAAAAGAGTACCAAATCCCATAGTTGGATGTCCCATTCACATAGTGAATGATTCTCTTTACGGAAGAGAGATGGGACTCCTTGGGATCCGCTTGGTACCTAGCACACACACACACACACACACACACCCACACTAAAAGATATATCGGGCCTACTTGCGGTCAAATAAAGCAAGCTACCTATCATGCCCCGATATAGAGTTTGTTCCACACTTTTACCACTAGCATCCTTGCTTAGCTTCAAAGTGGTACTTATGGGTGTATCACAATGTTTGGCATTCTCTAAACCAAACTTCTTCACTAGGTTTTTGGCATATTTGGCTTGGGTTATGAAAATCCCATCATCTAATTGCCTAATTTGCAAACCTAGGAAGTAACTAAGCTCACCAACAAGACTCATCTCAAATTCATGAGACATGACTTCAACAAATTGTTGGACCTTGGTGTTGTTGGTGGAGCCAAATACAATGTCATCAACATAGATTTGAGCTATAAATAACTCATCTTTGTTTCTCTTGATGAACAAGGTCTTGTCAACACTACCTCTTGTGTATTCATTGTCAACAAGAAATTGAGTGAGGCGCTCATACCAAGCCCTCAGTGCTTGTTTCAACCCATATAGTGCCTTCTTGAGGCGATAGACATGGTTGGGGTGGTGTGCATCCACAAACCCCTTGGGTTGTTCAACAAACACTTCCTCTTGCAAAAAACCATTGAGGAAGGCACTCTTGACATCCATTTGGTGCAATTTAAACTTGTGAACACAAGAAATGGACAAGAGAAGCCTAATGGACTCTAAACGAGCAACGGGAGCAAAAGTCTCCTCAAAGTCGATACCCTCAATTTGAGAGTATCCTTGTGCTACAAGTCTAGCCTTGTTCCACACTATGTTGCCATCCTCATCGGATTTGTTCCTATAAATCCACTTAGTGCCTATCACATGAGTGTTTTTAGGCCTAGGAACTAGAGTCCAAACCTCATTCCTTTCGAATTGGTTTAGCTCTTCTTGCATGGCTAGAAGCCAAAATTCATCATTTAAGGTTTCATCAACCTTTTTGGGTTCAATTTGACAGGTGTAGCATGTGTAGCTAATTAGATTAGCTATTTGACGCCTAGTTCTAACACCCTCATTCACATCTCCAATAACATCCTCTTTGTTATGGAGCCTTCTAACCCATGGAGCGGGTTCATTAGAGTCCAAGAGAGGGACTCTAGTAATAGGTTGTGTGACTTCATTAATGTCATTGGGCGTCCCCACATTGGGAGTCACCACAACCCTCTCCAAAGGAGAGTCATCATCTAAAACTTCCTCCTCCTCATGGTCATTAGACTTGAGCCTTGTATCATCAATAACAACATTCAATGATTCCATGACGGTTCGAGTCTTCAAGTTGAAAACTCTATAGGCTCTACTATTCAAGGCATAGCCAATAAAGATACCCTCATCACTCTTAGCATCAAACTTGCCAAGTTGATCACGGTCATTTAAAATGTAGCATTTGCTTCCAAATGTGTGGAAGTAGCTAACATTTGGCTTTCTACCCTTCCATAACTCATAGGAGGTGTTTCTAGATTCGGGCCTTAGGAAAACACGATTCCCTATATAGCAAGCCGTATTGACGGCTTCGGCCCATAGGTTCCTAGGGACATTGTTGCTAAGCAATATCACTCGGGCCATCTCTTGAAGGGCCCTATTCTTCCTCTCAACAACTCCATTTTGTTGAGGTGTCCTAGGAGCCGAGAACTCATGGGAGATGCCTAAGCTATTGCAATAGCTTTCAAAAGAGGCATTCTCAAATTCCCTCCCATGATCACTTCTAATCCGTTTAATGCTTTTAATGTTAGAATTCATTTCATTTTGTATTTTAGTACAAAGCATTTTAAACTTATCAAAAGTTTCGGATTTTTCTCTAAGAAAATATGTCCATGTAAATCTAGAGAAATCATCAACACAAACAAAAATGTATCTCTTTCCACCTAAACTCTCGGTTTGCATAAGACCCATGAGATCTATGTGGAGAACCTCTAAAGGCTCCTTGGTGGAGAGATACTTGCCCTTTTTATGCATGCTCTTGGTTTATTTTCCTTGTTGACATGGTCCACAAATTCCATTGGCTTTCTTCCCAAGCTTAGGGAGGCCACGCACACAATCGAACTTTCCAAGGGTTCTTAAATCCCTAAAGTTCATGTGGCCAAGTCTTTCATGCCACAACTCTATTTACTCATCCATGGACACATTGTTTGAGACTATTCTAGCTTCAAGACAATAACAATTGTCACTAGATCTCATACCTTTCAACAAGGTTTGTCCATCGGGCTTTAGGATTGAGCAATCATCTTTTCAAGACAAGACGGAATATCCTTCATCACTTAGATGTGAAATGCTTATTAAATTGGCTTTCAAGCCATCAACAAATAAAGCATCAGATAAGGAGGGTAATCTAGGAACGGAAATGGTTCCTTTCCCTACAACCTTCTTTTTGGATCCATCACCAAAAGTGACATATCCTCCTTCCTCCATAACAAGAGTCTTGAAGAAACTCTTGTTTCCCGTCATGTGCCTAGAGCACCCACTATCTAAATACAAAAAATTAGAAGAATTTGCCTTCAAGGCTATTTGAGCAACATGGCAAACATTTTCATTCTTTCTAATCCACCAAGAAACAATCTTAGCTTTCTTAGTGGTCTTTGGTACATGGGCTCTAGATGTTCTAGGATCATGCATAATCATATTATCATTCCTAGGAACATGCATCATGGCTCTTTTCTTTTTCTTCTTTATCATGCTTCTAGTTTTGCACATTTTTATATATCGAAAACAATGTGGTCTAATATGACCATCAAATCCACAAAAGTGACATATAGGAGTAAAATAAGGAATCATACCTTGTCCTTGTCTTTATGGATGAAAGGGTTCAATCCGTCTTCGTTGTTGAACCGGTCTAGATTGCTTCCTAGATTGAGGTTGCATGATAGGTCTCTTTCCTTTGTGAGCCAATTGTGGAGGAATGTTGGCTTGAGGGACCCTAGGGGGTTGAACTTGAGTTTGCCTTCTTGGCCCCATCTTCACTTGTGCATTTGAACATTGTCCTACTTCTAACTTCTTCTTAGGAATTTGCACATATGAAGTTTCTTCGTTCTTCAAACCCTTGACAAACACGGTCTTGTTAGAGGTTGAGATCTTCTTGCCATCTTCATACCCAAGACCCCTCTTGTCACATGGACTCTTTCCAACACCAAGCATATGGTCAAGCTTTTTGGTGCTAAAATCCATCCTAGTCATAGACTCTCTTACTTCTTCAAGTTCCCTCTTTAGGCTTTCTTCATTCCTCCTAGATAAGACTAACTCCTCTCTTAGCTTATCTTCCATCTTCTTGAATTTTTCTACTTGTTCACCTAAGTGGTCATTATGAGATGCAAGCTCAAGATTTTCTTCTCTCAACATCTTGATCTTTCTTATGCTCTTGATTGCTAAATCATTAAACTCGGCATAATATTTAGCAAGCACTTTTTTCTCCACAAATCCATTTATGGAGTTCGAAGAGGAATCACTTTCTTCTTCACTTGAGTCATTTTCCTCTTTACTCATTTCCTCTCTCTCACTAGCACTTTTGCTTTTATGGGAGGAGGCAAAAGCTAGGAGGTTAGCCATGAGCTCTTCATCACTTGAAGACTCATCTCCCTCAATGGAGTCATCACTACTACTACTCCATGTGGCGGCCATCACTTTACCTTTCTTCTTAACATTGTGATTTGCACATTCGGGGGCAAAGTGACATATGCTACCACACTCGAAACATCGGACCCCTTTCCTTTCGGTCCTTTCTTGCCTAGGTTCAAACTTCTTGAAAGAGCCCTTTTTCTTCAAATCTTGACCTTTTGATCCAAAGCCCTTTCTTCTAAACTTCATAACCTTGTTGAACCTTTTTACAAACAAGGCAAGTTCTTCATCCGAGTCAACCTTCTTTGCCTCCTTTTCATCCTTGGAGGTTTTTAAAGCAATTCCTTTTTGCTTTTTAGTGGGTGTGGAGATAGGCCATTTCCTAGACTCATAAGCTAGAAGTCTCCCAATCACCTCACTCGGCTTCATATCCTTATATCCACTATTTTCTTCTAAAGCCGTCACCTTCGATTAAAACCTATCGGGTAGAGATCTCATAATCTTTTGCTTGATTCTCCTATCCGAATATGGATCACCAAGTTGATGGCTTTGGTTGACTATAACCATCAACTTGATCTCGAAGTCGTTGAAGCACTCATTCTCCTCCATCTTAAGCATCTCGAATTGAGTTTGGAGGACTTGAAGCTTAGAGTCCTTCACCACTTCGGTTCCCTCATGTGCAATCTCTAGGATGTCCCAAGCCTCCTTAGCTATCCTAGTATTTTGAATCAATTTATATTGATTTTCATCTATAGCACACAAGATGGCATGCATCGCCTTCCTATTCCACTTTGAAGCCTCAAACTCTTGCGCGTTCCATTGCGCCTTAGGCATCAATACTTCTTCTCCTCCACCATCGGGAGTCATCTTGGGTAGATCATATCCGTCTTCCACCGCCATCCATGCACGGTCATGAATTTGGCATATGTAGGATTCCATCTTCCCTTTCCATTGGGAATAGTTTAATCCGGTAAGAAGTGGAGGCCTTGTGCTTGAAGCACCTTCGTTGCCACCACCATTTCCACCATTTCCACTCATAGTGTTTATGAATGAATGAAATGAATGCAAATGTATGAATGATAAAAAATCACACAAAATGGAAAACACACCAAAATAAGCAAGGATCACCTATGTATGTCTAGGAACCCGCTCTAATACCAATTGAAACAAATTATAGCACGGTGTGTATAAAACTATCTAGAGGGGGGGGTGAATAGATTTTAAGCTTATTGCCCAATTTTTCATGATTAGTCAAAATTACGAAATTACCCCTAAATAGATAAAGCAATAAATCAAGTATAAAATGCGAAAATTAAATAACACTTGATTTTTACGTGGAAACCCTCACGGGAAAAACCACGGGCTAGTAAGTAAGCAACACTTGAACCTCAAATCCACTAAATGTGTAAACGATTACAACCTAATCCCGGAAGTAATCACACACCTACCTAATCCCGGTATAAGTGAACCTAGTCCGATTGCTTACGAATTAAGCAACCTAATCCCGGTCACAACACAAGATGTAAGGTTCCCATTTGTTGTTTGGCTCATTTCGTGGACAAACCACATGTTGGGGTTCTTTGTAAGGGTAGCTTAGGATTTGGTATTATTGTTCGAAGCCCTTTGAAGACCTCGTGTTGATAAGCACCAAAGGTATATTTCTTTGTGCTTACTTGTCTTGAAGAGATAGTTGCACACACTCACAACTCATGCATATGTTTAATACTTGTATGTTGTGTGTCTTACTTTTGTGTGTTAATGTTCATTAACATCTCTTCTTGCATGTTAGTTTGATTGCATCTTGCATATCCAATTGCATTGTCATGCTTAGACTTAGGATTGCATTTTTGCATTAGGCGCTCCCAAAAGCGCTCTACAGAAGCGCTGTACGAACAGCGCCCATTGAGCGCTGTTCAGACCTGATCGATTTAATTCGGTCGCTGTTGGGTCGCTGTACAGGCGCTTTACAGGCGCTGTACAAAGCGCTATACAAAGTTTTCCCGTGAGAACAGAGTAGGGGCGCTGTACAAAAGGCGCTCTACGTACAGCGCCCAAGGCAATATTGAGGCAAACTTATCAAAACGACCACACTTTGTTTTGGCTTCCTATATATATGTCTCTTTGACTTTAGGTCAATCACAAGAGTTCATATTCAAATTCCATACTTAGGAGATTTTTCAAAGAGAAGAAAAATTCCAAAGAACTCAATTTTAGTTTACTCAAACACTTTTTCATGATCATCAATGATCATCTAGCATCATCCTTGATCATCTAGATGACATCTTGCATGGATTCTTCATCATACTTTGCTTGGTAAGCTTTTCACTAATATCTTACATATTTTGTGTTTCTCTTAACAAGCAATCTCATTTAATTACTTGTATGTTATGTTATATACTTTGAATACAAGTTTGAGATTAGTATGATGTATGTTTGAGAGGTTGTATTGTGATAGCTAATTAGGTTTTGTGCTTAATCTTGATTAGCTAAACTATTTGATTTGACATGTCATTTAGTTTTGATATCTAGGATTGCTTTAATTGCATATTAATCATCTTAGATAAGCATATAGGGTTTCCCTTGCTCTATGTTGCATTTTGAATATTCATATATTCACTTAGGGTTGTTATTCTCTTCATAGAGAAAGTAAGTCTTGTGTGTAGCATCCGGGATTAGGTTGCTTGGATCGTAAGCAAATTGGACTAGGTTCACTCATACCGGGATTAGGTAGGTGTGTGATTACTTCCGGGATTAGGTTGTAATCGTTTTACACATTTAGTGGATTCGAGGTTCGAGTGTGGCTTACTTACTAGCCCGTGGTTTTTCCCGTGAGGGTTTCCACGTAAAAATCAAGTCTTATTTAATTTCCGCATTTTATACTTGATTTATTGCTTTATCTATTTAGGGGTAAATTCGTAATTTTGACTAACAGGAAAAATTAGGTAAAAAGCTTAAAATCTATTCACCACCCCTCTAGATAGTTTTATACACACCGTGCTATAATTTGTTTCAATTGGTATCAGAGCGGGTTCCTAGACATACATAGGTGATCCTTGCTTATTTTGGTGTGTTTTGCATTTTGTGTGATTTTTGATCATTCATACATTTGCATTCATTTCATTCATTCATAAACACTATAAGTGGAAACGGTGGAAATGGTGGTGGCCACGAAGGTGCCTCTAGCACAAGGCCTCCACTTCTTACCGGTTTGAACTATTCCCAATGGAAAGGGAAGATGGAATCCTACATATGCCAAATTCATGACCGTGCATGGATGGCGGTGGAAGACGGATATGATCTACCCAAGATGACTCCCGGTGGTGGAGGAGAAGAAGTTTTGAAGCCTAAGGCGCAATGGAACGCGCAAGAGTTTGAGGCTTCTAAGTGGAATAGGAAGGCTATGCATGCCATCATGTGTGCAATGGATGAGAATCAATACAAGCTTATTCAGAATACTCAGATTGCAAAAGTGGCATGGGACATCCTTCAAGTGTCACATGAGGGAACCGAGGTGGTGAAGGAGTCCAAGCTTCAAGTCCTCCAAACTCAATTTGAGCTACTTAGGATGGGAGAGGATGAATGCTTCAATGACTTCGAAATCAAATTGATGGACATTGTAAATCAAAGCCATCAACTCGGAGACCCGTATTCGGATAGGAGAGTCAAGCAAAAAATTATGAGATCTCTCCCCGATAGGTTTGAATCAAAGGTGACGGCCATAGAAGAAAATAGTGGCTACATGGATATGAAGCCAAGTGAGGTGATTGGACGTCTCCTTGCATATGAGTCTAGAAAGGCTCCTAGCACCACTACTCCTCCTAAAAAGTCTAAAGGAATAGCTTTGAAAGCATCTAATGATGCAAAGGAGGCAAAGCATGACTCGGATGAAGACCTTGCCTTATTCGTGAAAAGGTTTAATAAGGTTATGGGGTTCAAGAAGAAGAAGGGATTTGGGTCAAGAGGACAAGACTTGAAGAAAAAAGGTTCCTTCAAGAAGTTTGAGCCTAGATAAGAGAGGACCGAAAGGAAAGGGGTCCGATGCTTTGAATATGGTGGGATTGGTCACTTTGCCCCCGAATGTGCTAATCACAATGAAAAGAAGAAGGACAAAGTGATGGCCGCCACTTGGAGTGGGAGTAGTGATGGCTCCAATGAGGAAGATGAGTCTTCAAGTGAAGAAGAGCTCATGGCTAACCTCCTAGCTTTTGCCTCATCTCACAAGAGCAAAAGTGCTAGTGAGAGAGAGGAAATGAGTCAAGAGGAAATTGACTCTAGTGAAGAAGAAAGTGACTCCTCTTCTAATTCCATAAAGAAATTTGTGGAGCAGAAGGTGTTTGCTAAATACCATGCCGAGTTCAATGATTTAGTAATTAAAAGCACAAGAAAGATTGAGAGGTTGAGAGAAGAAAACCTTGAACTTTCGGCTCACAATGACCACCTAAGTGAACAAGTGGAAAGATTGAAGAGGAGAGAGGATAAGTTAATTGAGGAGTTAGACTTATCCAAGAGAAGTGAAGAAGGCTTGAAGAGGGAACTTGTAGAAGTTAAAGGGTCCTTGGCTAGGATAGGTTCTAGCACCAAGAAGCTTGATCATTTACTTGGTGTTGGAAAGAGTCCAAGTGACAAGAGAGGTCTCGGGTTTGAAGATGATATGGAGACTTCCAATTCCAAGAAGACCATTTTTGTTAAGAGTTTGGGGAGTAAAGAAGCTTCATTGGTGCAAGCTCCTAAGAAGAAATTAGAAGTAGGACAATGCTCTAATGCACAAGTGAAGATGGGGCCAAGAAGGCAACCTCAAGCTCAACCCCCTAGGGTCCCTCAAGCCAACATTCCTCCACAAATGGCTCACAAAGGAAAGAGACCTATCATGCAACCTCAAGCTTGGAAGCAACCTAGACCGGTTCAACAATGAAGATGGATTGAACCCACTTATCCACAAAGACATGGACAAGCTCCCATACATGCACAAAGACGAGGTATGATTCCTTTTTTCATCCCTATTTGTCACTTTTGTGGTTGTGATGGTCATATTAGACCAAATTGCTTTCAATATATTAAAATGTGTAGAACACGAAGCATGATAGAAAAGAGACAGAATAGAGCCAAGATGCATGTTCCTAGGAATAACAATATTGATTTGCATGATCCTAGGAATAGTAGAGCACATGTACCAAAGACCACTAAGAAATCTAAAATTGTTGCTAAGTGGATTAGAAAGAATAAAAATGTTTGCCATGTTGCACAAATAGCCTTGAAGGCAAATTCTTCTATTTTTTGGTATTTGGATAGTGGGTGCTCTAGGCACATGACGGGAAACAAGAGTTTCTTCGAGACTCTTGTTATGGAGGAAGGTGGAAATGTCACTTTTGGTGATTGATCCAAAAGAAATGTTGTAGGGAAAGGAACCATTTCCGTTCCCGGATTACCCTCCTTATCCAATGTTTTATTTGTTTATGGCTTGAAAGCCAATTTAATAAGCATTTCACATCTTAGTGATGAAGGATATTCCGTCTTGTTTTCTAAAGATTATTGCTCTATCCTAAAACCCGATGGACAAACCTTGTTGAAGGGCATGAGATCTAGCGACAATTGTTATTGTCTTGAAGCTAGTATTGTATCTAATCATGTGTCCATGGATGAGCAAATTGAGTTGTGGCATGAAAGACTTGGCCACATGAACTTTAGGGATCTACGGACCCTTGGAAAGTTCAATTGTGTGCGTGGCCTCCCTAAGCTTGGGAAGAAAGCCAATGGTGTTTGTGGACCTTGCCAACAAGGAAAGCAAACTAAAAGCATGCACAAAAAGGGTAAGTATCTCACCACCAAGGAGCCTCTTGAGCTTCTCCACATGGACCTCATGGGTCCCATGCAAACCGAAAGTTTGGGTGGAAAGAGATACATTTTTGTTTGTGTTGATAATTTCTCTAGGTTCACATGGACATATTTTCTTAGAGAAAAATCCGAAACTTTTGATAAGTTTAAAATGCTTTGTAATAAAATACAAAATAAGATGAATTCTAATATTAAAAGCATAAAACGGATTAGAAGTGACCATGGGAGGGAATTTGAGAATGCCTCATTTGAAAGCTATTGCAATAGCTTAGGCATCTCCCATGAGTTCTCGGCTCCTAGGACACCTCAACAAAATGGAGTTGTTGAGAGGAAGAATAGGGTCCTTCAAGAAATGGCCCGTGTGATGTTGCTTAGCAACAATGTCCCTAGGAACCTATGGGCCGAAGTCGTCAATACGGCTTGCTATATAGGGAATCGTGTTTTCCTAAGGCCCGGTACTAGAAATACCTCCTATGAGTTATGGAAAGGCAAGAGGCCAAATGTTAGCTACTTCCACACTTTTGGAAACAAATGCTACATTTTGAATGACCGTGATCAACTTGGCAAATTCGATGCTAAGAGTGATGAGGGTATTTTTATTGGCTATGCCTTGAATAATAGAGCCTATAGAGTTTTCAATTTAAAAACTCTAAGTGTTATGGAATCATCCAATGTCGTATTTGATGATATTAGGCTCAAGTCAAATGATCATGAGGAGGAGGTTATTTTTAGTGATGTTTCTCCTTTGGAGAGGGTTGTGGTGACTCCCAATGTTGGGACATCTAATGAAAATGATGAAGTCACACAACCCACTACTAGAGTCCCTCTCTTGGACTCTAATGAACCCGCTCCATGGGTTAGAAGACTCCATAACAAAGAGGGTGTTATTGGAGATGTAAATGAGGGTGTTAGGACTAGACGTCAACTTGCTAATCTTATTAGCTACACATGCTACACCTCTCAAATTGAACCCAAAAAGGTTGAAGAAGCCTTAAATGATGAATTTTGGGTTCTTGCCATGCAAGAAGAGCTAAACCAATTCGAAAGAAATGAGGTTTGGACTCTAGTTCCTAGGCCTATGACCACTAATGTCATAGGCACTAAATGGATATTTAGGAACAAATCCGATGAGGATGGCAACATAGTGCGGAACAAGGCTAGACTTGTAGCACAAGGGTATTCTCAAATTGAGGGTATCGACTTTGAGGAGACATTTGCTCCCGTTGCCCGTTTAGAGTCCATTAGGCTTCTCTTGTCCATTTCTTGTGTGCACAAGTTCAAATTGTACCAAATGGATGTCAAGAGTGCCTTCCTCAATGGCTTCTTGCAAGAGGAAGTGTTTGTAGAACAACCCAAGGGGTTTGTGGATGCACACCACCCCAACCATGTCTATCGCCTCAAGAAGGCGCTATATGGGTTGAAACAAGCACCGAGGGCTTGGTATGAGCACCTCACTCAATTTCTTGTTGATAATGACTACACAAGAGGTAGTGTTGACAAGACCTTGTTCATCAAGAGAAACAAAGATGAGTTATTTATAGCTCAAATCTATGTTGATGACATTGTATTTGGCTCGACCAACAACACCAAGGTCCAACAATTTATTGATGTCATGTCTCATAAATTTGAGATGAGTCTTGTTGGTGAGCTTAGTTACTTCCTAGGTTTGCAAATTAGGCAATTAGATGATGGGATTTTCATAACCCAAGCCAAATATGCCAAAAACCTAGTGAAGAAGTTTGGTTTAGAGAATGCCAAACATTGTAATACACCCATGAGTACCACTTTGAAGCTAAGCAAGGATGCTAGTGGTAAAAGTGTGGAACAAACGTTATATCGTGGCATGATAGGTAGCTTGCTCTATTTGACCGCAAGTAGGCCCGATATCTCCTTTAGTGTGGGTGTGTGTGCTAGGTACCAAGCGGATCCTAAGGAGTCCCATCTCTCTTCCGTAAAGAGAATCATTCGCTATGTGAATGGGACATCCAACTATGGGATTTGGTACTCTTTTGACACTAATGCTAGTCTTGTAGGCTTTAGTGATACGGATTGGGCAGGAAATTGCGATGATAGGAAGAGCACATCGGGCGGTTGCTTCTTTCTAGGCAACAACTTGGTGTCTTGGTTTTGCAAGAAGCAAAACTCGATTTCCTTGTCCACGGTCGAGGCCGAGTACATAGCCGCGGGGAGTGGATGCACACAACTCTTATGGATGAAGCAAATGCTAGTAGACTACGGATTCAACCAAGGTACTCTCACTCTCTTTTGTGATAACATGAGTGCTATTAATATTTCCAAGAATCCGGTACAACATTCTAGAACTAAGCATATTGACATCCGCCATCACTTCATTAGAGAGCTTGTTGAAAATAAATGCATAGTACTTGAACATGTAGGTACTAATGATCAACTTGCGGACTTATTTACTAAACCCTTAGATGCTACTCGATTAAAAACTCTTAGTAGATCTATTGGGATATGTCTTGTGGAGTGATGTTCTATGATTGACCCCATATGGGGAACTCAAGCAAAGAGAGCTATTTTGCATTCTTGTCACTTGCAAAAAATTCGAAATAACTTATGCCTCTTCTTTTAATTGTTTGAGTAAGCTTGGTTGCACATATGTATATATGTTTTCAATTCAATAAGTGTGAACCTTGCTTGTTTACAATCCATGTCATATTTATGTTCAAACATGCATTTTTGGACTAGGAGATGTATGTAGGAAGTATGATTTGAATGACCTATGATTATCTCCATGACATGATGATTCTTTAATAACATGCTAATGTCAAATGAAAAAGCATGAAATTCGTATCACATGCTCACATGAAAAGCATGAATTGATGATTGCATATTCTTAAAATGCAAAACTTGTGTGAAAGCTTATGAGACTCAAAATGAATAAAGGATCTTGTATCCGTTCAAAGGAATTTACATTCCAAATGTCTCTCTTTCTTTATTGGTTGAACATGGCTACTATCATACGGATATCTTATCCGGAAAAATCAAAAAGGGTGCAAAGTCGCTCATGCCATGTTTCGCTTATAAAGTTGGATATAGTTGTTCTTAAATTGAAATCAATATATTCTATATCCTTGCTTTTCTCATGACATTGGTGAAATTGGTTTGAATTCTTATTAGAAACCTTTGTCATTTGCTTTGCCAAATACCATTGTATTTTGGACTTGAATGCTACATGTCTTGTATGCAAAGCATGTTTGATTCACACATTTTCTTTCAAAATAAATCTCCTTGTTTCTCTTCAATTAATTAAGGTGCATAGTGTGACTTATATATATATGCAAATATCTTGCATGCTTCTATCTCTCGTTGCTATGAGTGACCCGGTTGGGGACTACTCCTTTGCCTATATCATGACAAAAAGGGGGAGTAGGATATGGTAAGGGGAGTTGCAAAATAGAGGCAATTGTGCATATTGGGGAGAACATTCGTTGAGGGGGAGTAACCCGTTGAGGGGGAGCATTGCATACACATACATTTCATAATGTTGTGCCTTAAACTTTTAAAATGCAAATGCTCGTTATTGTTCTCACTTGATTAATCTCACACTTTACTTGTGTTGGAAATGTTAGAAACTTATTTTCAGGGATTGGTTATTCTACAAGAGGTTGAAGACTTCAAGTTTCATTTTCTTATCTCTTTGTAATGTAGAATATCATTGTAGTCCCGTAGTTTCTATTTCTTTGTGAGGAATCAATGTGAGTGGTGGTTTTGTCACGAAATAGCCAAAGGGGGAGATTGTAAGGTTCCCATTTGTTGTTTGGCTCATTTCGTGGACAAACCACATGTTGGGGTTCTTTGTAAGGGTAGCTTAGGATTTGGTATTATTGTTCGAAGCCCTTTGAAGACCTCGTGTTGATAAGCACCGAAGGTATATTTCTTTGTGCTTACTTGTCTTGAAGAGATAGTTGCACACACTCACAACTCATGCATATGTTTAATACTTGTATGTTGTGTGTCTTACTTTTGTGCATTAATGTTCATTAACATCTCTTCTTGCATGTTAGTTTGATTGCATCTTGCATATCCAATTGCATTGTCATGCTTAGACTTAGGATTGCATTTTTGCATTGGGCGCTCCCAAAAGCGCTCTACAGAAGCGTTGTACGAACAGCGCCCATTGAGCGCTGTTCAGACCTGATCGATTTAATTCGGTCGCTGTTGGGTCGCTGTACAGGCGCTGTACAAAGCGCTCTACGTACAGCGCCACTCTGTTTTCCCGTGAGAACAGAGTAGGGGCGCTGTACAAGAGGCGCTCTACGTACAGCGCCCAAGGCAATATTGAGGCAAACTTATCAAAATGACCACACTTTGTTTTGGCTTCCTATATATATGCCTCTTTGACTTTAGGTCAATCACAAGAGTTCATATTCAGATTCCATACTTAGGAGATTTTTCAAAGAGAAGAAAAATTCCAAAGAACTTAATTTTAGTTTACTCAAACACTTTTTCATGATCATCAATCATCATTTAGCATCATCCTTGATCATCTAGAAGACATCTTGCATGGATTCTTCATCATACTTTGCTTGGTAAGCTTTTCACTAATATCTTACATATTTTGTGTTTCTCTTAACAAGCAATCTCATTTAATTACTTGTATGTTATTTTATATACTTTGAATACAAGTTTGAGATTAGTATGATGTATGTTTGAGAGGTTGTATTGTGATAGCTAATTAGGTTTTGTGCTTAATCTTCATTAGCTAAACTATTTGATTTGACATGTCATTTAGTTTTGATATCTAGGATTGCTTTAATTGCATATTAATCATCTTAAATAAGCATATAGGGTTTCCCTTGCTCTATGTTGCATTTTGAATATTCATATATTCACTTAGGGTTATTATTCTCTTCATAGAGAAAGTAAGTCTTGTGTGTAGCATCCGGGATTATGTTGCTTAGATCGCAAGCAAATTGGACTAGGTTCACTCATACCGGGATTAGGTAGGTGTGTGATTACTTCCGGGATTAGGTTGTAATCGTTTTACACATTTAGTGGATTCGAGGTTCGAGTGTGGCTTACTTACTAGCCCGTGGTTTTTCCCGTGAAGGTTTCCACGTAAAAATAAAGTCTTATTTAATTTCCGCATTTTATACTTGATTTATTGCTTTATCTATTTATGGGTAAATTCGTAATTTTGACTAACACGAAAAATTGGGTAAAAAGCTTAAAATCTATTCACCCCCCCTCTAGATAGTTTTATACACACCGTGCTATAATTTGTTTCACAAGACTTAATTCTCTAAAAAGAGATTAACACCCTAAGTGAATATATGAATATTCAAATGCAACATAGAGCACTGGAAACCCTATATGCTTATCTAAGATGATGAATATGCAATTAAAAACAATCCTAGATATTAAAGCTAAATGACATGTTAATTAGCTTAGATAATCATAGATTAGAGAAACCTAGATCTATCATAAAAACAACACTCAATCAAATCAACACAACAATCTCTATCTTGAATATTAGAATATAATCTAAGAACAATCAAGTAATAAAAGAGATGCCATAATAAATTAAACACTAATTATGTATGATAATAGTGAAAAACTTACCAAAGCAAGTGTGATGGTCAAAGACCCATGCAAGCAAGCATCCTAGATATGCTAGAGAATGCTAGATGAACTTTGATGCAAATGGTTTTTGGTTTGAGTGTTTGATGAGCAAACTTGATTGCTTTCTCTCTTAAAAATCTCTCTTTTTAAAGTAGGGTTCTTGATGATTAAAGAGTCACATTCAGAACAAGAGAAAGTGATGTATTTATAGGCATGAAAAACAGAGCATGTGAAAAGACAAGTTTGCCCCTGAAACGCACCGATCGGCAGTTTCAATCGGCGGCCAGGCCGCCGATAATGACCGCCGAATTGGCCCGAGAGGAACAGGGGACCAACGGCGGTTTCATTCGGCGGTTTCGTGACCGCCGATCTAACCGTCGAATCAAACCTGAGATTAAAAAATCAATCAGGTATGAAAACGGCGGTTTCATTCGTGACCGCCGATTCAACCGCCGAATTAGGCCGAGAGATAAAATCAATCAGGTCTTGAACGGCGGTTTCGAACGGCGGTAGTGACCGCCGATCATAACCGCAGAATTGCTTCATACACTACTGGAAGCAAACGGCGGTTTAATTCGGCGGCCAGGCCGCCGATCATAACCGCCGATCACCAACAAAGGTGAAAACTAAGGAGAAGCCAAGGGCATTCTCCATAGGCAGTCCTCGTGCTAAACCAAGCACATTCTAGTGCATGCATGGACGTTTCCGAAAACAATCGGGAAATGAATTACAAGACAACAAGACACAATTACACACAACAAAATATAACAAATAAGTGCAAGTGTGAAATGTGACGAGTGAAGAGAATGCACACATATGCAATGTATGTTAAGTGTGTATGTGTGCAACTAATCTCTTTAAAGAAAAGTAAGCACATAGAAATTTACTTTCGGTGCTTATCAAGACGAGGTCTTCAAAGGGCTTGAGCAATAACACCGATACCTAGGCTACCCTTACAAAGAACCCCCAACATGTGGTTTGTCCACGAAATGAGCCAATCAACAAATGGGAACCTTACAAAATTCTATGTGCCTACTTGCTTTGAAGAGATAGTTGCACACACTCACAACTCATGCATATGTTTAATTCTTGTATGTTGTGTGTCTAATATGTATGCATTAATGTTCATTAATCTCTTTTATTGCATGTTTATATGATTGCATTTTGTATGTCAAATGCCATGTCATGTTTAGACTTAGGTTTGCATACATTGTGTAAGGCGCTGTACAAAGCGTTGTTGAAAGCGTTATACGTACAGCGCCCATCTGAGACCTGGTGGAAAATAAGATTGGCGTTGTACAGACCTGATCGATTTTAATCAGTCGCTGTTAGGTCACTGTACAGTCGATGTACAAAGCGTTGTACGTACAGCGCTATGTACAGCGACACTTTGGTTCCCGAGAGAACAGAGAATTGGCGTTATTAGGTCGCTCTACAGAAGCGCTGTTCGTAGAGTGATTATGAAGATTGTTCTTCATGATTTCCCAGGAAGGCGCTGTACAAGTCGCTCTACGTACAGCGACTCATACAACGCCCAAGGCAAATACAGGGTCATTTTTTCAAAATGACTACACTTTATTTAGTCACCCTATATATATGCCTCTTTCATGTTAGGTCATTTTTAAGAGTTCAAAAATCATATTTTTCCCTTATAACATTTTTTAAGAGAAAAAATTCACAAGAACTCACCTTTAAACATTCAAAGTAATTCCTTTGTGCATCAAAGTTCATCAAGCATCATCAATGATCATATAGGATGCATCCATGCATGGTTTTGCAACATCACATCTTGCTTGGTAAGGTTTTCACTAACTTCATCTAATTTTAGTGTCTTTCTTAGCAAGCCATCTCTTTTATTACTTGTACGCTCTTAGAATATTATTCTAGTTACAAGATAGAGATTGTTTGTATTGTATTGATTGAGTGTTGTATTGTGATAGCTTTCTAGGTTTGCATAATCTATGTTTAGCTAAGCTTTATGACATGTCATCTAGCTATTGATATTTAGGATTGTTTTAATTGTCATATTATCATCCTAGATAAGCATACAGGGTTCCCTAGCTCTTTGTGCATTTTGGATATTCATACATATTCACATAGGTTGCTTAAATCACAAGCAATTGGGCTAGGTTCACTTATACCGGGATTAGGTAGTGGTGGTGAATTATATATCGGGATTAGGTTGTAATCACCTTTACCATTAGTGGATTCGAGGTTCGAGTGTGACGCACTTACTAGCCCGTGGTTTTTCCCTCTTAAGGGTTTCCACGTAAAAATCAAGTGTCTTTTAATTTCGCACTTATTACACTTGATTTATTGCTCTAACTAGTCAGAGGTATTTTCAGAATATTGACTAATAACAAAAATTGGGTAAAATCGATTAAAATCTATTCACCCCACCTCTAAATAGTTTTATACACACCGTGCATTATTTGGTTCAATTGGTATCAGAGTGGGTTCCTAGATATACTTAGGCAATCCTTCCTCATTTTTGTGTGTTTTGCATTTTGTGTGATTTTTGATCATTCATACATTTGCATTCATTTCATTCATTCATAAACACTATGAGTGGAAACGGTGGAAATGTAGGTGGCAACAAGGGTGCTTCTAGCATGAGACCTCCCTTACTTGCTGGGTTGAATTATGCCTCTTGGAAAGGCAAGATGGAGTCATACATTTGCCAAATCCATGATAGGGCATGGATGGCGGTTGAAGACACATCACCTATGATGACTCCTATGAGTGGAGGAGAGGATGTGCTGATCGAACCAAAATTAGTGCGATTTTTGCCCTCATTTCCTTCACTTCTTGCTTTATTCTCGGGCAAGATCCCATGATTTAATTGTGTGAATTAAGCGTTTTCAGGTATGTAAGGATTCCCATATCTTGATTGGCTTATTTCGTGGACAAACCACATGTTGGGGTTTATTATGTAAGGGAAGTTTAGGTGATTGAACTTCAAGCTCGAAGGCCCTTCCAAGACCTCAAGGGATAAGCACTCCAAAGGTATACTTCTAGTGTTTAGTTTCTTTTGAAGAGACTTAGAATGCACACACACACTTAGCATACTTGTATTTGTGTGCATACTCTTCACATATCACTTTACACACTAGCACTTTGATTGATATATCTTGTTGTGTGTTTATGTGCCTAGTAATTCGTTTCCTGATATTATTCGGAAACGTCCGCGCATGCACTAGAATGTGCTTGGTTTTGCGTGAAGACCGCCTACAGAGAATGCCCTTAGCTTCTCCTTGGTTTTCACCTCTGTTGGTGATCGGTGGTTATGATCGGTGGCCTGGCCGCCGAATGAAACCGCCGTTTGCGTCCAGAAGTATCTGGAGCAATTCTGCAGTTAAGATCGGAGGTCACGATCGCCGTTCAAAACCGTCGTTCATACCTGATTGATTTAATCTCTCGGGTTTGATTCGGCGGTTGCGAAACCGCCGAATGAAACTGCCGTTGATGCTCTGTTCTTCTCGGGCTCAATTCAGCGGTTGTAATCGGTGGCCTGGCCTGCGATTGAAACCGCCGATCGGTGCGTTTCAAGGGCAAACCTGTATTTTCACATGCTCTGTTTTTCATGCCTATAAATAAATCTGTTTCCCTTGCTCTGAATAATGACTCTTTGATCATCAAGAACCCTATATTTTAAAGAGAGATTTTGAGAGAAAAAGCAACCAAGTTTGCTCATTTAAACACTCAAATACATACCTTTGTGCATCAAAGTTCATCTTGAATTCATCCATGAATGGGTTTGCATCATCACAACTTGCTTGGTAAGATTTTGATTAAGTTCATCTTATTTTAGTATTTTACTATCAAGCTATTCTCTTTTAATTTACTTGTATGTTTTTGATCATATGATAAATACAAAAATAGAGAATTGATTGTGATGAATTGATTGAGTGTTGTATTGTGATAGCTAATTAGGTTTTTGATTAATCTTGATTAGCTAAGCTATTTGACATGTAATCTAGCTTTTAATATCTAGGATTGAATTAATTGCATATTATTATCCTAGGTAAGCATTTAGAGTAACCTAGCTCTAAATTGCATTTTGAGTATTTTACATATTCACATAGGTTGCATTAACTCTTAATTGAGATTCAAGACTTGGGGCTAAGATTGCTTAGGCCTCAAGCAATTAGGACTAGAGCCACTTTTAAAGGCCCGCGTGGTAGAAGTGGGGGGTTATTGACCGTAGTGTTAGACGAGGTCTACATAGGTTGTAAACTCCATTTCAATTAGTGGATTTCGATGTTTGAGTGTGGCGCACTAAACAGCCTGTGGTTTTTCCCAGTGGTTAGGTTTCCACGTATACATCATGTGTTATTTAAATTCCGAACAATATTACACTTGTTTGTATTTTTGACTAGTAGGGGCATTTTCGTAAAATTGACTTGCATGCGAAAATTGGGTAATATAGATTATTCACCCCCCCCCCCCCCCCCCCCCCCCCCCTTAAGATATATTTATCATACACACCGAGTATTTATTTGTTCTTTCAAGGTAATTATGGAGTTTATGGGCATTAGAGTAATATTGGTCAATTAGGGGCAAAACAAGCTAGAAAGCAAGCCAAAAGGAGCTTCAGTGCGCAGGTACTATGTTGGTCAGCACACCCGCGCACTACCAGTGCACCTCCAGCCAAAATTAGCCACAATCAGCATAGAGTGCGGGTCCTAACTGCACTTGACCCGCACTCCTGACAAGATCCGGGAGCTAAAATTGTGAAGAAGTGATAAAGTGCGGGTCCCAACCGCACTTGGCCAACACTAAATGGCAGAAGGAAACCATAAATTGTACAGTGCGCGGGTGTTGCGTTGGTCCACACCCGCGCACTACCAGCGCACCATGACCAAATCAGGCCAAAATGTGATAAAGTGCAGGTGAGTGTGGGTCCTTGAACCGCACTCCACCCACACTCCATGCGCCTCAGCTTCTGTTTTCAATCTTAAATGACCTATTTTTGCATCCCCTAGAAATAGAACCTTATATGTTTCGACCAAAACAATCCCCTACACCTCCCGCACTTAGATAATTTCTTTCTTTACTTGTTTTCTAGCCTAAGAATATTTTCCCTCTCATCCATACTCATCCAAAGGCAACTAAGGAAATTTGGATTCAAGCTTCAAGTGAAAGTGCTCACGGTGTGTAAACTATTAATCTAGAGGGGGGGGGGGGGGGGGGGGGGGGGGGGGGGGGAGTAATGACAAGATTACGAAAATACCCCTAATAGTCAATAAAATATAGCAAGTGTAATATTGTGCGGAAATTAAAACAACACTTGATATTTACGTGGAAAAACCACGGGCTAGTAAGTAAGCCACACTCGAACCTCGAATCCACTAAATGTGTAAAACGATTACAACCTAATCTCGGAAGTAATCACACACCTACCTAATCCCGGTATAAGCGAACCTAGTCCGATTGCTTGCGAATTAAGCAACCTAATCCCGGTCACAACACAACTTAATTCTCTAAAAAGAGATTAACACCCTAAGTGAATATATGAATATTCAAATGCAACATAGAGCAAGGGAAACCCTATATGCTTATCTAAGATGATAAATTTGCAATTAAAAACAATCTTAGATATTAAAGCTAAATGACATGTCAATTAGCTTAGATAATCATAGATTATAGAAACCTAGATATCTATCACAAAGCAACACTCAATCTCTATCTTGAATATTAGAATATAATCTAAGAACAATCAAGTAATACAAGATATGCCATAATAAATAGAACACTAATTATATATGATAATAGTGAAAAACTTACCAAAGCAAGTGTGATGATGAAAGACCCATGCAAGCAAGCATCCTAGATATGCTAAAGAATGCTAGATGAACTTTGATGCAAATGGATTTTTGGTTTGAGTGTTTAATGAGCAAACTTTGTTGCTTTCTCTCTTAAAATTCTCTCTTTTGAAAGTAGGGTTCTTAATAATTAACGAGTCACATTCAGAACAAGAGAAAGTGATGTATTTATAGGCATGAAAAACAGAGCATGTGAAAAGACAATTTTGCCCCTGAAACGCACCGATCGGCGGTTTCAATCGGCGGCCAGCCCGCCGATCATAACCGTCGAATTGGACCCGAGAGGAACAGGGGACCAACGGCAGTTTCATTCGACGGTTTTGTGACCGCCGATCTAACCGCCAAATCAAACCCGAGATAAAAAAATCAATCAGGTATGAACGGTGGTTTCGTGACCGCCGATTCAACCGTCGAATTAGACCGAGAGATAAAATCAATCAGGTCTTGAACGGCGGTTTCGAATGGCTGTCGTGACCGTCGATCGTAACCGTAGAATTGCTCCAGACACTTCTGGAAGCAAACGGCGGTTTCATTCGGTGGCCAGGCCGCCGATCATAACCGCCAATGACCAACAAAGGTGAAAACCAAGGAGAAGCCAAGGGCATTCTCCGTAGGCGGTCCTCGCGCTAAACCAAGCACATTCTAGTGCTTGCGTGGACGTTTCTGAAAACTATCAGGAAACGAATTATAAGACAACAAGACACAATTACACACAACTAAATATAACAAATAAGTGCAAGTGTGAAATGTGACAAGTGAAAAGAATGCACACATATGCAATGTATGTTAAGTGTGTGTGTGCAACTAATCTCTTTAAAGAAAAGTAAGCACATAGAAATTTACCTTCAGTGCTTAACAAGACGAGGTCTTCAAAGGACTTGAGCAATAACAACAACACCTAAGCTACCCTTACAAAGAACCCCAACATGTGGTTTGTCCACGAAATGAGCCAATCAACAAATGAGAACCTTACATCAAGGAAGGAGAGCTCTTCAAGGGTTTCCTCTCAATCTCTTCTCTTAGTTTTGTATTTGTTATTTAGAACCATGAGTAGCTATATCCTTCACTAAGGGGTTGATATGATTAGTTGATGGATATTGGGTTTTTGTAATTAAACTCTATTATTTTATATTCAATCTGTCTCTATGTTCTATTCTATTTGCCTTAATTGCTTTCCAATATTGATTTGCTTGGATACACCCTCTTAGCATGTTGATTTGGGTTACTTGAGTAGGCAACTAGGTGTACACCCTATTTCGTTGTCTATTGCTCTTTTGAATGGAAGGGATTTTCGGAATCCCGTCCCCACAACCGCGCTCTTCATCTAACCTCGAACGGGTGTCTGTCGCTATACACCCTAGGACGGCTCTTGTGAGGGGATTAAAAGCCTTCTCTATGCACCTTAGGTTGGCCAAATTAGTAAAGGTTGAGCCCTAAATAGATATACGTGCATTCATTGTTAGAGTCCTAATCAAGCAACTAACACTATACATCCTAGGTTGGTTGGTTGCTTGAAAGGGATCAATCACTAGTAGGAGGCCTTCTCTATACACCCTAGGTTGGCCCCTTGCTAGGGATAGATAGCCAACTCTATACACCCTAGGCTGGCTACATTCATTACAATACACGTTATTTATGAGTTTATTGCATTTCCCAGTGTTTGTTTACGAGTCCATCAACACCTTAGTCATATCACTTCATTCGCATTCATTTTTAATCATTGCATTCCTAGTTTGCTTTAGTTAATTCACACTACACACCACCAATCATTTCCTTTTACTTTTATGCACACTAGTGTTATTAATCCTAATCTAGTCACTACTACCCCGATCCTTGTGGACGACACCCGTGCTTACTGCTTTACTCGTATTTATACTTGTGACGCATTGCATTGGTTTTATAAATTGTTTTGACATATGATCTTTTTAAAACGGCAAAAAATGTACTCGTCATGTGCTCAAGCCAAAAGCGCAATGGAACGCGCAAGAGTTTGAGTCATCAAAATGGAATAGGGAGGCAATGCATGCCATCCTATGTGCAATGGATGAGAATCAATATAAGTTGATTCAAAACACTAGGATAGCTAATGAGGCATGGGACATCCTAGAGGTTGCACATGAGGAAACCGAAGTTGTAAAGGACTCGAAGCTTCAAGTTCTCCAAACGCAATTCGAATTGCTTAGGATGGATGAGAACGAATGCTTCAACGACTTCGAAGTAAGGTTGATAGACATTGTGAACCAAAGTCATCAACTTGGTGACCTGTATTCGGATAGGAGAATCAACCAGAAAATTATGAGATCTCTCCCCGATAGATTTGAGTCCAAGGTGACGGCTTTAGAGGACAATAGCTCTTACAAAGATATGAAGACGAGTGAGGTGATTGGGAGGCTTCTAGCTTATAAGTCTAGGAAGGGTCCTACCTCCACACCTCCTAAAAAGCAAAAGGGAATTGCTTTGAAAGCCTCCAAAGATGAGAAGGAGGAGAATGATGACTCGGATGAAGAAATGGCCTTGTTGATGAAAAGGTTCAACAAATTCTACAAGTCCGAGAAGAAAGGTTTTAGATCTAAGGGCCAAGACGTGAAAAAAAAAGACTCCCTTCAAGAAGTTTGAGCCTAGGCAAGAAAAGACAGAAAGGAAAGGGGTCCGATGCTATTAATGTGGTGGGATAAGTCATTTTGCCCCCGAATGTGCTAATCACAATGACAAGAAGAAGGGAAAAGTGATGGCCGCCACATGGAGTGGAAGTGATAACTCCAACGAAGGAGATAAGTGTTCGGATGATGAAAAACTCATGGCTAACTTCATAGCCTTTACATCCTCTCACAAGAGCAAAAGTGCTAGTGAAGAAGAGGATGAGAGTCAAGAGGAAAATGACTTAAGTGATGATGGATCTTCATCACAATCCACAAATGGAAATGTGGATAGGATGGATCTCAAAGACTATACGGTTAAGTTTGAGAGTCCAAGGTTAAAGAACAAGAGAGAAA